>JAAGKR010000023.1:302501-388981 GCA_011419295.1 Clarias macrocephalus | reverse complement strand
GACCGGCTGAGATCATTTCAGTAATCGTCTTGTTAACTCAGGTGAGGATGTTGACGAGCACAAGGCTGGAGATCATTATGTCAGGCTGATTGGGTTAGAATGGCAGACTTGACATGTTAAAAGGAGGGTGATGCTTGAAATCATTATTCTTTCATTGTTAACCATGGTGACCTGCAAAGAAACGCGTGCAGCCATCATGCATAAAAATGGCTTCACAGGCAAGGATATTGTGGCTACTAAGATTGCACATGAATCAACAATTTATAGGATCATCAAAAACTTTAAGGAAAGAGGTTCAATTCTTGTTAAGAAGGCTTCAGGGCGTGAAGTGCTAGCTAAGTGATAACTAAGTGGCTCTGGGACCATAATGTTGAAATTTTGGGTCCATGGCCTGGAAACTCCCCAGATCTTAATCCCATTGAGAACTTGTGGTCAATCCTCAAGAGGCGGGTGGACAAACAAAAACCTATTCATTCTGACAAACTCCAAGAAGTGATTATGAAAGAATGGGTTGCTATCAGTCAGGATTTGGCCCAGAAGTTGATTGAGAGCAGCCCAGTCGAATTGCAGAGGTCCTGAAAAAGAAGGGCCAACACTGCAAATACTGACTCGTTGCATAAATGTCATGTGATTGTCGTTAAAAGCCTTTGAAACGTATGAAGTGCTTGTAATTATATTTCAGTACATCACAGAAACAACTGAAACAAAGATCTAAAAGCAGTTTAGCAGCAAACTTTGTGAAAACTTATATTTGTGTCATTCTCAAAACTTTTGGCCACGACTGTAAGTACATGAGTACACATTCTGCAAAGGGAGAATTAAATCTGAAAGGTGCTTGCTCTGAGTGAACTAATGACAAACAGAAAAATTGACACAGTAAACCAAAAGAAGCTAAGATCAAAAATTCTCACACATTATTAAATTTCCTCACATATCGGATCAAACTTTCAGAATCTTTCAAAACTTTCAACCTTTCACACACGTAAGCTACGAAAATGTCATATGTAACAATTTTCAACATTAAACAGTTGCTAACATAAGAATAGAAATAACCACACAGCCAAGAACTTAGGATGTGGTAGGATTACAGTATTGGCAACATACTTTTTTCTATTTTCTTTTCAGATGTTTAAGTTAACATTTAGTATTTCTAAATTATTTGATCGCTAAAAGGTGTATCAGTTTCAGTCAGGTTTCAGGCCCCATCATAGTACAGAAACTGCACTAGTTAAAATTGCAAATGACTTATTTTTAGCTTCGGACCAAGGCTGCATCTCTATACTCGTCTTACTTGATCTTAGTGCTACATTCGACACTATAGATCATAATATTCTCATAGATCGCTTACAAAATCACATAGGTATTCAGGGACAGGCATTAAAATGGTTTTAATACCATTTTGTAGATCTAAATGGAGAAGTGTCTGGCGTAATGCCAGTGAAATATGGGGTTCCACAAGGGTCAGTTTTAGGACCTCTGCTGTTCTCAATATACATGCTTCCCTTGGGTAACATCATTAGTAGACATGGGATTGGTTTCCATTGTTATGCTTATGATACCCAGTTATACATCTCCACAAAACCAGACAAAGTTGTCTAGACTAACTGTGTGTGTTCAAGATATAAAAGATTGAATGACCCATAATTTTCTTTTACTAAATTCAGATAAGACAGAGATATTACTTATTGGCCCAAAAACGAGTACACAACAGCTCTCACAATTCAGCTTGTGTTTAGAAGGATGTACTGTTACCACCAGCTCAACAGTGAAAGACCTGGGCATAATATTAGACAGTAACTTATCCTTTGAAAATCATATTTCCAATATTACAAAAACAGCCTTTTTCCACCTTAGAAATATTGCCAAGCTTAGGAACATTTTATCTGTATCTAATGCAGAAAAGCTAGCTAACATTCATGACCTCCAGACTGGACTATTGTAATGCATTACAGGGTGGATGTCCTGCATCCTCAATAAACAAACTACAGTGATTCCAAAATGAAGCTGCCAGGATTCTAACTAGATCAAGAAAATATGATCATATAATCCCCAATACCATCATCCCTGAACTGTTCAGTTTAGAATTACAAAATAGCATTACTTACGTACAAGGCTCTAAAGGGTTTAGCTCCCTCATATATTGCCAGTCTTCTGACATGTTACAATCCACCACGCTCCTTAAGATCACAAAACTCCAGACTTCTGGTAGTTCTCAGAACATCAAAATCTACAAAAGGGGGTAGGGCATTTTCATATTTAGCTCCAAAATGTTGGATTAGCCTTCCTGACAGTGTTCGGGGCTCAGACACAGTTTCCCAGTTTAAAAGTAGACTCTGTTATCCGTTATCACCCAAACGAGGATGGGTCCCCTGTTGGGTCTGGTTCTTCTCAAGGTTTCTTCCTATTGCCATCTCAGGGAGTTTTTCCTTGCCACTGTTATAGTCACCCTTCGCTTGCTCATCTGAGACAATCTCATTATCTAGACACATTTTTCTCACACATACACACTTCCATAAATTTGCTTTTAATTTTTGTGAAGCTGTTTTGAGACAATGCCCATTGTTAAAAGCGCTATAGAAATAAAATTTTATTGAATTAATTTTTATAATATTTAATGTTACTGCTACTAGCTGGGTAGTAATATTAAGCTAACATTATTAGATTTTTTTTAAACCTAACTAATAACTAATCAGCATTGGGGGAGCAACACCTCAGGATCACGATCAACAGTGTATCTGCATTTAAAAGACATAGGGCACATATTTTAAGATGATGCACATATTTTGGACAGAGGAAAAAAAAAAGAGAGAGAGCTGAGTCAAAGAAGCCATACCAAAGCCCTTCCCTTAAGGTGGAGTAGTACTCTGACATGATCGGTCTCCCATTATCCATTCTGCCTTTTCATCTGTCAGCAAAAAGATTAAAAACACTTCACATGTTCACAGAAGAGGCCTACTCTAAATTTCTCAAAGTCTCTCTGTCTCACCAGGGTTGTCAGATCACACTGCTAAAAGACTACTAGTCATCGATGTGACTTTATTGACAAATTAGTTGGCCACAGACAAAATTTGCAATTTCCTTATGGCAAATGTATATAGTGTAGACAGTGCAACTCTGGTAAAACAGTGGGGCAATGGTACTGTGCAACAAATGTCAATTTTTTCCTTTTTGTTGATTTCATGATTGCTAACAGCGCTAACTGTGCACATGGTTTTTGCTAAGGCAAATGTTATGAGATATGTTACAGTATATACCCTTTAGTTGTATTATAAAGAGAGCTCTTTATCAATGACGCTGGGGGCTTTACTTGTCTGTTTTTGAAACTAAAATTTACAGACTTGTTTAGACTCCAAAAATAAAGACATTTTGCACAGTATTTGTTGTTCCTCAATGGACCAAGTCTGCTAGTATTTTCTGACAATATGCTGCATTCATCTTGCCATCAATTTTGACTAACCTGTGCCACTGGAGCTCACACAGCCCCAAACCATAAGACATCCACCAGCATGCTTTACAGTGACTACAAAGTTTAATTTTGGTCTCATCACTTCAAATGACTCTTCTCCAGAAGCTGTAAGGGTTTTCACAGTGCTGTCTTTCATATTGTAAGTTGGCCTTTTTTTGGGATGGGCGCAATAACGGCTTTCTCCTGGCAACTTCATCATGCAGGCAATTTGAGTTCAAGTACCTCTTATTGTCCTCCTTGAAACAAATACTACCACCATAGCAGTCTGTATTTCTCTCAAAGTTTGTGGGTTTTTCATTGCATCCCAAACAACTTATCTGGCAGTAGTGTAGATCTTTTTGATCAACCTGACTGTGATTTAGTATCAACAAAATTAATTTTTTCACCTCTTTATCAGACTTTGAACAGTACTAAATGGAATTTTTTCACATCCTTTTCCTGCTGTATAAAGTTCAACTACCTTATTACACAGAGCCATTGGCAGTTCTTTTATATTCCCTATGGTACAGTATCCAGCCAAGTAACATCACCCCCAAGTTGAGAAACTCACTGACTATTTATGCACAGTCACTGATTACGATTACAATGACTCACATGTGTGGAAACTTCCCTTTAATGGCCATTTAAACCTGTGTATCAACCTGTGTTTTTATAATGTGGCCAAGCATTCAAAGATATTTAAATTTTTGATCAGGGTTGTTTGGGTAATTCAGTTATCATTAGGTTGTATGACTTACCATTAAACTGTATAATCTTAATATGTAGCCAAGGGGCCCATGATCACCCTAATCCACCAGGTTCCAAATTCTTGTCCTGGAGTGTCCTCTGAAGTGTCGACTTATTTCCAACAAACATAATTCATCTAATAAACCTTTCATGAGTGATTAATCTTAAATGGGCAGGCCTCTGTGGCACAACCATTACAGCCCTGCCCATGAGTACCTGCTGTTCTGTACAGGACAGCGGGTACTCATGAGCAGGGCTGTGCCTTAATCTCAGACAAGACAATCTTATTCTATCCAAGCATAAACCACACAATTATTTTATTAGTCATTCTTAACTTTCAATAGACTATCAGGTGCGGCATCTACTTGGATGGAATGAACGCCTGCATCCAAACAGGCCCTTTCTGGATAAGGTTTAACACCTGTGATTTATGATCATTGCTCAACCAGAATAACAGGCCAGACTTTGTCATATGTCATAACTACAAATATGCAGTAGGGGGAGCTCTCTGAGTTCTTTTGAGTTGAGAAAAGTGTGGTAAGTTCATTTTCTTTGTTCCTCTGCTTTTTATCGAGCAGATATATAGAGCTGTTTAAATTGTGCGTTTATATTAAACACTAGTTTTAATTTCACTTTAAAAGTGTAATTAGTGTATGTTGAACAAGCGCTTTTTCATGCTAATGTGCAGAGTTCACACATTTGCGTTGCACTCGGTGTTCCTCAGTTGTTTCTGCTGATGTGTACTGTACATGTGACACATGACAACACAAACTTAGCTGTGGTTTAGAAGCTATAGAAGTAGTTCTTTCTTCCTACTGAGTGAAGTTTCAAAGTCACACTTTCGAAGGCAAACTGTGAAAGGAGGAAATAATTCAGAGGGAGAAACTCGAAGCCACTCCCCCAGCCGCTTTACTGTCACTTCACGGTTGTCTTCTTGTTTCACAAACATGTTTGACAGTCCCCTGTAAAAGCTGATTAACTCAGAACTCGCAGTTTATCTTCATTCCCAGAGAAAGGGCACAGGAACATCTTCCTCAGAGTAGGCCCATTTAGAGAGAGGGAGAGGGGGAAAAGCACAAAAATAAGAAAGAAACACACCAAGAGGTGAGTACTCTTAAGTTTATCCTAGCTGAAGCTATTACAGTTATTTTACTTGTTTGATTATTTATTTATTTATTTACTTATTTGTCCTGTATGTGTGTATGTACAGTGTGTGTGTACACACACACCAGTTTGCACAAATAAGACTTGTTTATTTTCTGTGAATAAACTCCCCAAATTTTTACACCGTGCATGTCTGAACATGCAATTCACCATCGCCTCATACCAACTCAACATTAAACATCCAACCACTCAGACTCACTGTGTTTACATGCACATTTTTAACCTTTTGTGTCTGTTAGCAAGAAAGTGCATGCAAACACAATGTTAATAAAAATATGTATGTGATACATTAACTTTGAAGACGCAATAGTTCTTTGCATATAAAAGAAGATAACTAATATGCGGTATCAGTTAATCATGTTAATGTACAGTATGAGTCAAGCAGTAAATGCAACCTCACAACACAAGCAGCTTCCTTTTTCCTGGTAGAAAAACACAGGAAACTGAAACTAGGCTTTTCGTTGTCTGCTTCAAGTAAATAGCACAATGGACTGTATTTTTATAATCCATCACTGTTTGAACAAGTACAGTAGGTTATTCAAGTGCCATGATGAATACTTCAAGCATACTTCATAATTAGTCTACTGAGCAATGTGTGTGACATCTCGATTTTTCTCTGATCAAAAATTAGATGGACCCAAACGCACAAACCAAGACGAGGAGAAAGATGAATCCTCTGAACAAGCAGCAAACTATGCCAGCTCTAGGCAAGGGTGAGTGCACAATCAACATCACTTATAAAATTGGCAACAGGTGGATTAACTCCACCAGCACGCATGCTGACCACAAACTAGACGGTGGCAGTGTGCAGACTTTTCACTGATATAATTATAAATTCTGCTAATTAATGCTATTTTTATACATAAATCAAACCCTAATATTAATCTCGGTGGCAAAAAAAAAACTTTATTTTAATTTTGTTTAAAAATGTAGTTTGCATTAAATGAAAAAAAAAAAATCAGGACCTGCCAACTGACACTATGAGGTCACAAAAGCACATATGAATTCTCACCACAAGCTAGGACAAGCCACTGTAACACTGTCCTGGTGGTCATTTATTAAAGTAATTTGTAAATTGTTAAAGTACTACTACATTTAAAACAAAGTTGCTACACCAACATTGCAACTTACGTTATTGTCTTAAAATAACTCTATGCACATCAATCATACAACACAATAAGGGCAGTGGCACATGGTATACTGTAGATGATGCCTCTAAACCCCCAGTGCCTGGGGGCCCGTGCAAAGGCCTAGGGTTGACGATCAAATATAAAAATGTACTTCATGAAAAGTAGAGTCAGGTGACTTGCATTCGGACCTAAACACTAGTGAGCAAAACATCACAAGTTAAATAATGCAGCTGTATAGATGTTTGCAATAAAATATCCTATACACATGGGTGAGGCTGTTTATATTTCTCTCATTATTTTCAAACAATTTGTTGTTTTCCCTAAATAGTGTTAACTTTTGCATGGGTCTCTTTGTTCCTGAGCTCTTCCACATTCCTTAATGTTAATACTCCCTATGTTTCACCTCCCTGAGGTTTCTGTAGAATATGCAAATGGTTTATGATCTTAGAGGTAGAAACTGACACGTGTATCCATTCAGGAGATGGTTTAGGACTTATTTACATCTTTGTCCTGTGAAAAGAGAACGTTCAGACACTCGGAATATGTATGTCGAAATTCAACAATTTACCCAACTTATTGTGAAATAAATATTAAACTATTTTCACACTCTCATATTCTCTTGTACACACTAACTGTATTTGCCCACAGGCTGGTGCAAACCAGGATTGTTTGTGTGTGTGTGCTGTTGTAGTCCAGCCCAGGCATTGAACCCTTGAGGCCTTGAGGCGAGTTATTTGAATTATTGTATACTACCCACCAACTTGAACCGGTCTGGTCATGCTTCTCTAACTTCTCTTTAACAACAAAGTATTTCTTTCTGCAAAATTGCTGATACTTTTTTTCTGCACCGTGCTTTGTACAGTCTAGAGACTTGTGTGTGCAAAAAAAAAAAAATAAAATAAATCCCAGGAGATCAGCATTTTCTGAAAAAATCCAAACCAGCCTGTCTGTCACCAACATAGACAGACACAGACATGTGAACATTGCCTGAATCTCTTTACCTGTGCCTACATAGTATAATGCATTGTGTTGCTGCCAAATAATTGGCTGACAGGATAATTGTATGAATGAGCAGGGGTACATCTGTGCATACATTAGTGTTTGGTGTATGTATGAGGCCAGCCGTAAATACAGTTATAGTTTACCCACTACAAGCAGTTAAGGACACTTGAATGTGTTCCATTAAATACTTAATTAGGGGTTTCATAGAAATTGGGAGCAAATATGTATGCAGTCAAAACTTTTGCATTTTTATTTGTAAATAAAAAGAAATCACACCTAATATTTTGTTGGATCGTCTTTTACATTGACTACGACATGTATCCGCCATGGCATTGTGTCTATAAGATAACACAGTGTCGCAGCATTTGTTTCCAATTTACAATTCCAATTTGTGGCTCATCTACTGTATGTGTGAGATGTAAACATGATGGCTTATGCTCCCTAAACCACTCTTTCACAAATTGAGCATGATGAATCCGATCATTGGCATCTTGCAATATGCCATAAGAGATTAGCTTCACTGATGAGTTTTTTTTTTTTTTTTTTTTTCCCCTCCACCATACTCATTTAAATAAATAAATAAATAAATAAATCTGATCAAATTTCTTCCTTGAAGATGATGGTTCACCACTATCCTTCCAGGTTTTAATACTGCATTGGATAGTTCTTACTCCAATTTTAGTAGTTTTCGCAAACTCCTTAATTGATTACTTTGTTTGAGGCAGACCAATAATATGACCCTTCTGAAACAGAATAACAGCATCAGTTAGGGTTAAATAACTTCTTGCCAACTGAAGCATATTAATCACTGCAATAATTATCCAATGTAAAGCACTTGAGTATTAGCTTAGTTAAATCCAGGTGGTGACCTTTTTTGGCCGGGTAGTGTAATTATGAAAAATGTGTAGATTTTTCTCCCCACTTCAAAACTATATTATATACTAGTACATATCATAATTATAATAAATGTGTATAACAAATAAACATGACCCAATAGGCCATTTTTCATATACTGTGTGTGTGTGTGTGTGTGTGTGAGTGAGTGAGACACTGCTCCTCTGGGAGGAGTTTATGTAGTTTATACAACCAAAGTGTTTGTACATTCAGTTATCTTGTTCATGGTTAAAACAGAATACATACATTTAATGTTGGCACTGCATGAATAGTTAAGGTGTTGTGTTGCAAGTTAGCTCTTAATACAGTTGTTATATGTGAAGCTATGTTTACTTTATTAATCCTTTTGTTCAGATGTCTTTGAGTGGAACAACAGGTCTGTACTCAAATGTGGTTAAAGAAGAACACTGTGTAACTGAGGACTGTGCGAAAAAGGTTGGACAGTGAAACAGAGTGGGAGGTTGGTGTAGAGTTAGTGGGATGGACAGGTACACATCAGGAGTTATGTGCTTAGGCGGAGTCTGATTTTTGCCCGACTGTTTCTTGGAAGCGCTAGAAAGTTTGGGTATAGCCTAAACACAAACAAGTTGGCCACTGCACGTGTTTCCAAACGCAAGAAGCGAAAACCGGAACAACTTGATCTACAATACACACAGGTAAACATTTTTTCTGTGGTTGGCAAAACTTCATCTAGTGTTTTGTGTATCTAGTGTATCAGGAAATGCTATCCAACTCTGTGTTAGACATTGAATTATGGGGCTTTGGATATGCATGCAAAGTTATTGTCATACAGCAGGGCTGTTAGCAGCTTAGTGCAACATTAAACTATGTTAAAACATGGAAAGGGTTGTCAAGGTTGTTTATTTTAAGCCATTGTGTCAGTCATTGCGTTCTGTCAGGTTGGCTTGTTAGCAGCAATGAGCTCACGGTCACTGAGAGTGGTAGAGAGTTAACATACTAGACTGGGTAAAAAGAAGTCATATTTGCAAACTGACATACAATATGTTGGAAGTGAGTGCATGTGTTTGGAAAGGGTGTTTGGAAAGGTAGAGGTAACCTATTTAAATGAGATTGTGTTTCTGCTTAGGGCAGGACTGTGCTTGTGTTTGTTTGGCATCAGTGGTTATTTCTTGGGTGTGGCCAACACATGATATGTCAGTGGCGTGTAGATAGGACCTGTGTTTTGCTTAGTTACAGTTGGACTGTCTAATACAAACAGTTTGTAGCAAGGAACCCACTTTAACCAAACACAAATGCAAACAAAGACTAGGACTGTGGAACAGTAATGCAAACAAAGTACACAAGCATTAAACAGGCATATCATGGATACAATGTCAACAGACAGTGACACTACTCACAACAAAGGCTACACACATGGTGCTATACAAATGTGACTTACACAGGTGCTCACTGTCCATAAACATGCTTGATGTGTTCTTGATAATATGACTCGGTGTATGATATGAACATGTGGCATCCTGTGGCTAGTGGGTGCTGTAATCCAGGACTAATATATAACCTAACAATAGCCAGTACCTAATGTGTGTCCTTTCTTTTGTGTGTTCTAGAGTTGACATTTGTATAATTGACTAGAAAGCACACTGCAAATAGTTAGCTGTGCCTTGATTGAAACATGAAGTGTTGGGTAGGCATACTGAGAATGAGAATCTAGTGCCAGCATTTCAACTTCCTGATCTCCAGCACTCACACACCCCCAGCTGACTGCCAGTTGTGACATATTCGAAAGATTCTGTGTCCTGAATCAGTATGACGCTGTCACTGTCAGCCTCTTTAAATAGAGAGGGAGAAAGACAGTCAAGACAGTAAAATGCTAACACTGATTCAATGTGCATCAGACCATAAGCTCTAAGAATAAGAAGTTTTCAAAACATTGTAATGGCAAGGATTGCTTCAGAAGGTAAGCGACAGAGTATGTTTTCCTGCTTTAGCTATAACAGAAAATATATATCACAAGAGTGAGTGCCGTTTAAAATTTTAGATATTTTCTTTAGGTCCTATATTCTTTAGGTCAGAGATGCTCAAAAATATCAGGTAATAATGATGATGCATGAATGGTAAAATGGCATTTATGATTCACTATTCCTCACAAATAATACAACAAAGGATGAAATCACATTGTACATGATTATAAATCAAATTCAATTAAAGGTCTTTCCAAGCGATGAGGGGGCAATTCAGTGATGTATCGTGATTCTTTTGTTTGGCAATCACCACACTGACTCCAGATATTTATTTTTTATTTCTGAGTTTGCGTTTGAACTAAACTGTTATGTTTAAATTGTTTAAAACAGAATTAACAAAAAGTTAATATCAGATCAGGACATTTATAAATTTGTGATACAGAATCGCAATACAAATCAAATCAATGACTAGGAATCGTGATAATATCGTATTGGGTGATTTCAGTTTATTCCCATCCCTAGTATTTACAATTTACAATCCAAGTTGTTAAATCAAGTTCAATATGTTAAGTCTAAATGTCCCTATTTAGACTTTTAAAAAAAAAAAAAAGTTTTTTGGTCATATGCTGTAATTTTAAGATGAGAGAAACTTGGAAATGAACTCCCATATGTTCTATATTTCTTGGGAACATGCAGGAGGCCCTACTGGAATGCAGTGTTCCTAGATGGGAATGCTCTGGAAACAGCAGCCTCACAGCGCTATCATGCCAAGCCTGTTGACACTGGGGTCAGTTACATGTCAACAAGTCAATAGAAAGGAATTTAAGAATAAGTGCTTAGGCTGTTTATAGAGCCAAGAACTTCACAAGTGACCTAGTTTTGTTGGCCTCACAATCTCTGTATGTCATCTGTTTTAAGCTGAAATGATTCAGGTAGTAAATTAGGTACAATGTTTAAAAGGAGAATGACCGTATAGCACCACTTATAGCTCAGCTGTGAAAGGCATGCAGTGGGAAAAGGCATGCAATATTTATCATGTCATGGAAAATCAAACATTTAGCAGCCCTGAGGCATACTGATCATTGGGCTTTAACTTAATCGCAAGGCTTAGACAGGATGCTAGAAAAACATGTATAGTGAGAGCACAGTGATGACACTGTTCCAAACAATAAGCCAAACATTATCACATTATTACTGGTACAATGTAAAACACTACTGTCTGTGTTAAAGCTTATTATAAGAGATACTCACTCTATTGTATCAATCAAAAAAAATTAAGAAAACTTATTTATTTAAAAAATTGATATTTTTTCCCGCTCTTTTCTGATGAACTTACAGTATAAAACCTAGTCCTGATTACCCAAGTACTTGCGTTAGGTTTTTGTTTGTTTGTTTGTTTATAAATTTATTTTTGTCTCACATGAATGTGCTTTACATAAACATTTCTTAAACACTTCTCAGAGTAGTTCCTGGTAAAGGAATTCAGGCCATGGTGCAGAGAGCCAACTCTTCTATTCAAGCTGTCATGTGAGAATCTACTGACCATTAAAGGGGGTACTGTCCCTGGCAGTGTTTACAGTAACTTGACTAAAACACTGGCAGAACACAAACTGAAACGTGAGCTGTAGCTACAGACATTTGACATGTACACAGCCGTTATGGTCTTGCATCATAAGCTTGGACATTCATTTCAGTCTTTAGTTATATTTGCTAAATTTAATAATATTTTACTGTAGTGTTTTTTCCCCCTATAATTATAAATACACTCTTAATACCAGGATTCTTATTCACACAATGATCATATTAAAGACAATTAGTACTGTTTACTCCTCTACAATGTAACAAATTATTATCCCCCTTTTTTTTTCTTTTTCTTTCTTAAGTCCTGTATAAAGGAGACAGAATCATGAGACTAAAATGTAATTGATAAATCAAAACAGTGGTTGCTAGTGCTGGGCAATACAACATCAAATCACAATTAATTGAACATTTTATCTTGATTATGATTACTCACTCATTCACTTATCATCTATAACGTTTTATCTTGTATTCACGGTCATGTGGGACCTGTAGCCTGTCACAGGAGACTTGGGTGCCCTGCGATAGATTGGCACCCTGTCCACTGTGTACCCCGCCTTGTGCAGCCTGGGATAGGCTTCAGGCCCCTTCACCCTGTATACAGGATTACATGGTATACACAATGAGTGAGTGAATGAAAGAGTTTTCTCTCTTCTACTTACATGTCTCAGATTGAATTAGTCATTTGTCAACACATTTTTAATGAGACTGGATGTGAACACACAGTGAGAATTATTAACAGAATTTTAAAAAGTACTGTAAATTGTAAAATAATAATAATGTTATGGGTAGGATTGTGTTGATCAGCCCTACTTGTTGCCATTTTATACAATTAATAAAGCTATTTACAGAAAAAAAAAATCATTGAATTCTGTAATGTTTTTTCATTAACGTGTGCAGTTTTGGCTTATCCAAGTAAAGAGCCTTTAATCATTAACACAATATTGTACAGGTCTTTTTTGTAAAACGTTTTTGACTGGTAGTGCCTGTCTCATACTAGAGTTGTTATCGTATGAGCAACAGTGCAGAACATTTCTGCTTTTGGTTTTACACGTGGTGGGGCATGAATGTCACAAGTGTGATTTGCTTAAGCTTGAGTGTCATGCAACTTGTGCCAACAGTTAAAAAAAAAAAAAAAAAGTCAGTCAATGTGAAAATGCACATGTCATTATAATTAACATTTTGCTTGTGCTGCCTTAACTGTTTGCATAGATTCTAAGCATTTCATGTCATAGTCATGTCACCGTGGAATGTTAAAAGGAACTCTGCCCATAACTTCATAGGTCTTCTCCTTGAAAATTCAATGGTCAGAAATTTCTTCCAGTTCTCCATTAATCTAGGAAAAAAAACTTGACAACATTCACCTTAACTATTACACTTTATAACTTTACAAACACTTTATAATTATAATTTGCCTATGAATCACTTTGGGCAGCACAGTGGCTTAGTGGTTAGTACTGCCGCCTTGCACCTCCAGGACCTAGGTTCGATTAGGCCTCGGATATGGGTGCATGGAGTTTTCATGTTCTCCCTGTCCTTGGGGGGTTTCCTCACACAGTCCAAAGACATGCGGATTATGTTAATTTGTGTTCCCAAATCACTCGTAGTATGTGAATGAGCGTACGTGTCTGTGTATTTGTGTGTGGTCTGCGTTGGATTGGCACCTCGTCTCCCACGCCTATTAGGTAGTTTTGCAAGTTCTGGGATAGGCTCCAGCCCCCCATGACCTTGTATATAGGAAAAAGTGGTATAGATGATGAGTGAATAAATCACTTTGATTTTATTGTCATTCCTTAAACTGTATTTGGGTTTCTTGCAGAAATGCCGCGGCAGTTCCAGAAGATCTCCTTCAGCGAGGTGGATGAGCAGGTGAAGCGGCTAGCTGAGAAGGTGTATGCCACAGCAATAAAAGAGGAGAATACAAAAGATGTCATGTCTATGTATACGGTGCCTGAGGACTGCCCAATCGGGCTCCATCAGGCTAATCTGAGAGAGCTGCAGAAAGAACTAGCTGAGGAACATTCTGAAGAGAAGATCAAAAGGTCACTGGACTCAGAGATTCATAAAAAAAAAAATTGACCTGTCATTAAGTCAGCCTTTGTTTTAACAGGTGGTCATTTTTGTTCTTTGTGCCAAACTCTAGGAAGAAGAGTCTTAAGCTTTTGCGCACCCAGTCCGTATCTTTACAAATCCCTGGTGCGTCTGAGTGGGCCATGTCTGTGATTCGTCCTCTCCTCACCCCAGATACACCAGATGCACCTGTCCTACGCAATGTCCCAGAGTTTCAGAGAGTCACTGTCAGTGGGGATTACTGTGCAGGGGTAGGAGCTGTTTGTTTTGTTTTGCAGAGAAGAGAAAAAAAAACTATATTTCAACTCTTGATTATAATGACACAATGAGAATAAATCAACAATGAAATTACAAAAACAGTATATCTTCTTTAGGCCTTACAACAGAATACTCTTAACATAGTGTGTCCCATGTCATCTGATTTAACAAATAATCCATTATTCTATTATGTGGAATAGCTATGTTATATTGACTTATCACGGCTATTCAAACCATTCCTATTTTTCTCTGATGTTTGATGCTATGACAGCATAATGTGACTAATTGTAAATAATCTAAAAGTAATAAAATATGTAAATAAAATGCACATTATAATACAAACATATTTTGAGATGTTACTATGACAACTTAAGACTTTTCGTTGAGTTTTTAGTTCTTATGCATGACATATGCTTAATAAATTGGATCTTTTGAGCAGTTACAAAAATATATATATGAATTTCAACCTGATTGTGCATGTATTATTTCTCCTCACTTGGAGAAAAAAAGTGACAGAACATTATGCCGGTGCGGTCCACGTCACTTATGTTATACAAACCCAAGTGTAGTACAGAGTACTAAATGCATGGAGCAATATAGATAAAAATTATCATGATGTTCTCTATTGATCATTGCAGGTCACAGTTGAGGACTATGAGCAGGCCGCAAAAAGCCTGTTGAAAGCATTACTGATCAGAGAGAAATATGCCCGGCTGGCATACCACCGTTTTCCCAGAACCACCGCCAGGTTTCTAAGGAGTGCTGATAATGATGAATGGAGTGAAGCAGAAGAGGTTTTGCCAGGTAGGTGTGCAAGCATTAACTGTATGAAAGAAGTTAAAGGAGGAGTGGTACTGTTCAAACACATTGTAAACAGAATGCTACAGTATGTATACTTTAAATGTGTGTATATTCTGACTGTTACAGATAACACTCCATGCCCAACTGAGGGTGAGGACCCATACAGTATGCAGGATCTCCCTCAGAACCTGGACTACATCCTGAAGATGAAAGATGGCATTATATACGTGTATGATGATGCAGAAGCTTTGAGTAAAGAGACGCCACACAGTTTACCCTACCCTGACATGGAGACCTTCACTATTGAAATGGCTCATGTCCTTGCTATGATTGCTGATGGACCAACGTAAGAACATTTATTCAAAGATTTATGCTATAACAACATAAACCAAGATGTGCAACTTTTATAATATGGTTATAGATTCATATAGATTAAACTTGTGAATTTTAACGATCGATATAAATTTACATCATCAGCCTGATGTAAAACTGTCATATAATATATTCCAACCTATTTTCAGGAAGACTTATTGTCACAGAAGGCTCAACTTCCTTATGTCCAAGTTCTACTTGCATGAGATGTTAAATGAGTTGGCAGAGCTAAAGGAACTGAAGGGTGTTCCACATAGGGACTTCTACAACGTCAGAAAGGTATGGAAAAGCTATCGATTGTGAAATCACATGCAAGCCAAAAAAAATTAATCCCTGAACTTCATATTAAATTAAATTAAATTTAATTCATTATTTAATTAAATTAATTGGGAACAACATTATGATCTTGGTCCAAATCTGATGTGAACTTTTTCACATCAAATTTTCAGGTCGACACCCACATCCATGCAGCAGCCTGCATGAACCAAAAGCACCTGCTCGAGTTTATCCAGGACACATGTAAAACAGAGGCAGATCGAGTGGTGATGGAAAAGGGTGGGAAAAAGATCACCCTGAAGCAGGTGTTTCAGGATCTCCACATGGACCCTTATGATCTCACAGTGGATTCGCTGGATGTGCATGCTGTATGTAATCCTTACCCTGCCATTTTACTTTATGTATGCATTTAGAAATTATATTGACCAACAAATAATTAAATTTTAGGGCAGGCAAACGTTCCATCGTTTTGACAAGTTTAACTCCAAATACAACCCAGTTGGTGCAAGTGAACTTCGTGAGATCTACCTAAAAACAGACAACTGTATTAATGGCGAATATTTTGGACGTATCATAAAGGTAAAATAAATGCACTGATCCCTGTCATATAAATACTCTGTGCAATCATATCCAATGATTTTTGTCAGAATATCCATGTTGTTGCTGTTTTTAGGAGGTTGCACATAATCTGGAGGAGAGTAAGTACCAGTATGCAGAACCTCGCCTCTCCATCTATGGCCGCTCTGCCAGCGAATGGGAAAACCTTGCAAAATGGTTCATCCAGCAAAAAATGTATTCGCCCAACCTAAGATGGATGATTCAAGTGCCAAGGATATAGTAAGTGCTGTCTATGGCATCGAAATAGGACATTATTTTGTGCCAAAATTATGTAGAATAATATTACATGAAATGTATTTTTTTTTTCATACAGTGACATTTTCAGATCCAAGAAGATAATTCCAAACTTTGCCAAGATGCTTGAGAACATCTTCCTTCCACTATTTGAGGCTACAGTTAACCCTCAGAAACACAAGGAAATTCATGTTTTCCTGAAATATGTGAGTCCTAAAATTATTTAGTGCCAAGTAGTTATCGCACAGGTGCATAGCGGCTTATTGCTTAGTACTGTCGCTGTGCACCTCCAGGGCCAGAGTTTGATTCCCACCTAGGATCTGGGTGCATGAAGTTTGCATATTCTCCACAGGTGCACCGTGCCAAGTAGTTACTTGCCTTGCACCTATGGTGTTCAATTCCCATGGGTGCATGGAGTTTGTATTCTCTCTGCGTAATTGGTGGATTTCCTCCGGGTACTCCGGTTTCCACCCACAGTTCAAAGACACGCAGGTTAGGCTGATTGGTGTTCCCAAATTGCCAGTAGTGTGTGAATGAGCGTGTGAGTATATGTGCCCTACGATAGAGTCCTGGGATAGACTTCAGGCCCCCTGCAACCCTGAATACAGGATAAAGCGGTATAGATAATGAGTGAGTTGTTGTTATTATTATTACTACTGGTTGGTCATGTTTAATTAAATTAAATTAGAATTCTATTAGAACTCAACATTGGATATAGATGTCTGGAAATGGTGACTCGAAAGGATTGCCTTTGTTAGTCCAGACTCGCTGTGCAATGTACATTCTAGTTTTGTTAAACATGCCCATTGCTTCTCACCTCCACAGTTGGGTGTTATAATCTTGCCTCTGATCTGTGCACATCGAGTTTTCATGTTCTTCCTGTCTCTTTCTTTCTACTCTGGGTACTCTAGTTTCCTCCACAGTTTAAAGACATGGCTGATTAGTGTGTAAATTGACTAGTATATACAGTGTATGGTAAAGGCCCACACACACCTAATCAGCTGGTGTCCTATCCAAGGTCTACCATACTTTGTCACCTGAGCTTCCAAAGATCCCACAACCCTACACAGTATAAGCAGTATGCAACATAACTGAATAAACAATTCCCACTTTAATGTTCACTATTTATCTGCAGGTAACAGGCTTTGACAGTGTGGATGATGAGTCCAAACACAGCGATCACTTTTTCTCCCATAAGAGCCCTAAACCAGAGGAATGGACCATGGAAGAAAATCCTCCTTACAGTTACTACCTCTTCCACATGTATTCCAACATCATGGTGCTGAACAATCTGCGAAAGTAAATATTGAATTTTATTTATTAAATGTAATATTTACAAGAAGTAAATATTTATTCACAAATGTAATGCATTTGTCATAATATGAATATCATAATGTTCCAAGAAAAAGGTGTTGATTAATTTTCTATAATATCGGATAATATTACCAACTACAAGGCAAATCATAAGTTTACATTAATGCACTCATTAATGCATTATCATTTCTTTAATAACAGATTTCATAGGGGCCTGTATGGTGAACGCATCACATAAAGTGAAGTTGTTTCCTCAAAAGCCTCTCTTTTTACTCTACCTTAAAGTTAATAAAACTTTTACCAAGAAATCACAATTCCCCTCCCCACCCATCCTGAAAACTGTGCTGGAAACATAAAATGACATATATTTACCCCAAAAACTGTATAAGAACTAGACAAACCCTCAGTGACCGGTTTTATGAAGAGTGATTTTAAGCTCAACCAAAGAGCTTAGCACCTAGGCAATATAAGTTCTTTATCTCCAATGTGGGAGTTCTGATCGTCGCTATATTGGCACTAGCTGTCTCCACCTAAACCCCTGTTAATCTATAACAAACTGACCTTGGCTCTTGGTTGGAACATGCCTACTCACCTCAGTTAATACAATCTAGCTAAAATGCTAATGATAATTAATATACTAACATTAATCTGCATTTGATTGAATCATCAATACCCTACATATTGTCCCGCATCAACAACTACATTTCTTGTGGTAAGTTTACCTTCAACTTTAAACTACATTAGCTGGTTAGCTAATGTGATTTATAACAGACAGGTAGTAGTTTGATATCTGCAATGCTGCTGTAATTCAAAACAGTCATGCCCCTATTTTTGCATAAAGTTGTGCCTTAATACAATGTAAACTGATGATTTACATAAAAATTCGTCCCCACACAGGTTGTCACAAATGGGAAATCTACCCATGGTGACCAATACTGTACCTTTTTTGTGCCTGTCAACAAATATGTTTATATCTGTTGTAAAGTTAACATGGGCCTCTAAGGGGATTGACTCACTTTTGGAGCTAGCTCTTAATGGTCATTCAAGGAACTACACGTTTTCGTACGTCACCGTTTGCTTATTAGTTTAGAACTGGAGGTTGCTCCATGATTTGTGCTGATACTTGACACTCCCAAAAAAAGCTAAATAAATAATTATGGAAAACATTGACAATTAAACACAATCTACGATTCCATATACTGTATGTGACATGTGTGCCATACAGGTATCTATGTAAACCGTCATAATAGTAATGATGCATTAATATGATCCTGTGATTTGATTTGAAGTTGATACTGCTTTGAGAGCTGCTTTTATTGAAAATTACTCAAACCTACTTTAAGATTATACAGTGCATTAGCAATTTATTTTGATAACTTTATAATTTTTTTGACCAAACAAATAATTTATTCAGGTCAATAACATGTACTGTATGTCTGTCTGTTAATCTCTTTATAAGATAACAGCTATCATGTTATTTTGTAGAGAACGCGGCCTCTGTACCTTTCAGTTTCGTCCTCACTGTGGAGAAGCAGGCTCCATCACTCACCTGGTGTCAGCCTTTCTTACAGCAGACAACATCTCGCACGGACTCAACCTAAAAAAGGTTACTACTTCTCTCTAATGCAAAGAAAATTAGACCCATTTCTAGAAATATTTAAACCTGTTAAATGGCCTCTAATCTTGAAATTTTACAAATATTTTGAAATGAGTTTTTAATAATCTAATCAAAATGGGAAATTTTACTTGCTAAAATTATGAATTTGCTGAAGAATCAGAATTTTAATAACAGTAGAATGTTTTTTAAAAATACAAGTACGAGGACAAAAAAAACATTTTAAGCTAAAGGTTTCATATTAATAAAAGGAAGATCCCAAGTGCTGAGGTATGATAAAGGATGACAATGAAAGCACATATATGTGTACCAATTTCTCTAAGACGTTGTGTTCATTTCGATAATCTCTGAGAAATATAACCAGGACATATGAATACCAACAACTACTAGTCAATCTTTTTACCTTGTGAAATATGTTAAATATGTTTAAACTCTACCCTATTTCACCTTTTCTGCAGAGTCCTGTGCTGCAGTACCTGTACTACCTTGCCCAGATACCCATTGCCATGTCTCCTCTGAGCAACAACAGCCTGTTCCTGGAGTACTCCAAGAACCCATTAAGAGAGTTCCTGCATAAGGGCCTGTGTGTCTCACTGTCCACTGACGACCCCATGCAGTTCCACTATACCAAAGTGCGCGTCTCTCACACTCCAGGATAACTGTAAAGTGACCACATTAACTATTTCTTAAGTCACTTTTCTTTCTTTAACATTTTGTACTTGACAGGAGGCACTGATGGAGGAGTATGCTATCGCAGCACAGCTGTGGAAGCTCAGCACATGTGATGTTTGCGAGATTGCTAAAAACAGCGTCCTACAAAGTGGTCTCTCGCATCAGGTACACTGTTAGCATCGTGCCTACAATGTTATTTAATACATTTGATCTCAGTTTTTCAAGGATGCCATGTGTAAGGGCTGCTTTGTATATTTAATTTAAGATTTTGGATTCAAGATGAGACTAGCTCTCTCTATTAGGAACCTTGTGTGAGAGGGGAAACTTTCGTTTTAGGGTTATGAGTGTATGTAGGTTTTACTGAAGTGTAGCATTTAATGATAAGTCAGTTCTGGAATACAAATTAATAGCCATAAAAGTTTAGCCTTAAACCGATACAATATTGTAATGATACATTGGAGCCATATTGATTTGTGTTGCAGTTCTGTCAGTATCACAATTTTATAAATATCCAGAGTTGATATTACTCTTTTTTTTTTTTTTTTTTTAGATTTTGCCACAATTCTAAACAGACTTAGCAAATAATTCACTTCTCCCACATGCCATACTGTGCTGTTTATTCAAAAAAATCTATTTTGGAGTTGCCACACGAACATGAATTGCACAGAAAAGAGCATTGATGTGTAACTGAATACAGCATAGTTAATAGTGTGGAAAGTTTGTGAAGCATGTTGGTTCTTATTGCTTCTATTACCGCCCTCTATATGCTTCTCTTTTTCTTGCTCTTGAATCAATAAAGCACAAAAGAAATGCAGCTTTGCAGATTACAGAATTTGCAATCAGATCAATCTGAAGACTTTCTTTTATTGGAAAATGCTTTTACAACTTTACCTCCTAAATATTAGACAGTGACACAGGAGAATCTTTGGAAATACTTCACGTATCAATCTTTACAAACATTTTTTAATCTGCCGAAGTACCTCAAGGACGTATGTTAATGATTACTGTAAAACTATAAATTTGCAGCCAGAACTATTGCCCAAGCCATACTGTTCTATGAAATTAAAAACCACATTTTGCCCAATCAGTATTATGCATTAAACAGTACTGTGGTATAATATTCATCATAGAAACTGTGAAACATGAATCATTTCCTTGTTCCATTTTAAACAATCTGAACTGAACATAAGTTATGTGAAATTTATCTACACCAGGGTTGTTAAAATTCTTCCACTGTCCTGCCTAAACATGCCTTGGCTTTTATTGCCTTGTTATTCATTTATATGTACTGTGTAGCGGCTAGTGTTCTAGTTCACAGAGGTTATAACCTGCCTGCTAAGTCTAAGAATTCATCTTGTCTCTAACAGGAAAAGAAACGTTTCTTAGGTGAGAAGTACTTAGAGGACGGACCAGAAGGGAATGACATCCGCTCTACCAACGTGGCCCAGATCCGCGTGGCCTTCAGGCATGAGACCATGTGCAATGAGCTCAGCCTTCTGGTGGATGCAGTTAAGAATGAGTGCATGGCTGCACAGACAAGATGAATATACTGGAATTAAGAATGTTTAGCTTTTATATACAATCAAGAATCTTACAAAAAATGCAGCATTAAATTGGGACTTCTGTATAAGGAAATTCTCATGCTGCTTCTGCACTGCAAAGTCCTCCATCTAATTGTTTGAGCTTTGGGAATGTTTGAGAATGGAAAATTCCTCCCAGTAAAGAAAATATACAACAGACATGCTTGGTTTCTAAAAATAGAATGACTAAAGGCGTTTGTTTTACTAATGATATTCCCTTGCATTTCTTAAGGTTTTTGGTTTCTTTTCACTTTTAATGAAAAGCACTTATGTGTGGTTTGCCTAGAATATAAAACGAGCATCAACTTGGCATAGTGAGTAGGTCACTAACTACTTTTGTTAAACTTGTAAATCTGCATTTGGGTTTGTACTGTATACACCCTCCAAGTTCCCCAAGAGCACTGAGAATTCCCATGACTAAGTTCAGGACCAGTCCAAAACAATCCTGGAAAAGCTTTATGATGCCACCTCAATAAAAATTACCCAAATCAATGTGCTAGATGAATAGTAATTGTTTTGCTACAAGCTCCTGTGTGAAATAAAATCTAATGTAACGCTGGCTACAGGAATATGGGTAAACAAACATAAGTGTTATAGCAGCCTGTTTCCTTAAAATCATAATATTGTACTCCTAAAGAGAAAACATGTATACACCTTAATCTTTCGCCAGTTTCTCCCCTTATTCTTTCCTCTTTTTCTAAACTGCTGTTGGACATTTTTATCTAGATTTTGATTTGGTGAAATGGTACATTAAAAATCTACCCAACACTGTCAACTAAGTCAAAGATAAACCAGTTAGCTTGGTGGGGGTGTTTATTCCATAATTTTCTTAACGCACAATATAAGATAAAAATGTCTATATACACACAGAGGCATTCAAGACAAACCAGGACTTTTGATATGAAGAATGCCGAATAACAGAACAGTTGTTACATTTATTCCTCCATATAATCCTCTGCTACACAAATGCACTTATCCCAGCATTTAACTAGTGTGTGGATAACATCAAGGTAGAAGGTTTTCTCATTGGACACTGGAGCCATGATCAGATTGCCTGCTTCATGTCTGAAACGATGAAAATCTTACAGGCCCAAATGGGGAAAAATAGCTCGGAGCGAGGTCAGAACTGGCAATATCTCCAAGCCAACTTCCTGTAATGTGCAAGTGGGCAGCATGAGGTTGTGCATCTTCTTGCAAAAAATAGAACACATTTGTGGGTTCAAACCGGGTTTTTTTTTTTCTTTTTTTTCTGGGAGGGGCCATTAAAGGCGTTCCTGGGAGGCCAATCATGGCCGTCTTACTGAGAAAACATTGAAAAATCAACAGTCCCGGTTTGACTTGAACACTTCTCATATATGCACAGTATTATGAATGAATTCTGGCTTATTTGGAAGCATTTACTGATGTGACTGATTTCGCTCATTGCAGTGCTGGACAAAGTTAGAGGTTCGCTTTTTCATAGATGCCATGCTTACTACAGTTAGGCTTCCAGTGGGGAGACTTGAGGTTACATCAATCTAGCTGACACCTATCCCATCTCACACTTCCAAGGCAGGTGCCTGTCATGCCTACATGTTACAATCAGGACCAGAGTACAAATATATTTTCTTTCTTATTGTTTTTTTTTTCTCCCTGCATGCGTATGTTTGAAAATGTACATTTATTTAATCTACTAGTCCCATATTGATTTGAAAACTGCCTAGTAAAGCAATAGTTCCATACTTGTCTAAAAGTGTTATAGTCTTTAGAGGACAAGTTACATAGTATTTATATATTTTAATAAATGCCTTTTCAATTCTTCACTGGATAAAAGAAATACTTTCATTGATTTTTTTTGTGCACCCTTGTGTGGAATAAACAGATTACCATAGAGAGCTGACACTTTAAAAGTTTAATTATTAATATTTAGGATTATAATGATTATGATAGGATGACCGGAAAAATATACATCTAGTGTGCAACTCTTATTACATATCATACAAACCAGAAAATGCATTTTAATCAGCAGTTTTTAAACAATTTTCTACAAAATTAAGAGGAAAAAATGCTAGTTTAAGTCTCAATATACAATATATACTAACCAGCCATAACATTAAAATAAAGTTGCATTATATCCCCATTATGTTAAATACCCTGGCCTGTGTGGCCCAAGGTGTGCGGTGGAATGTGGTATCAAGATGAGCAGCAGATTCTATAAATACTGTAAGTTGTGAGGTGGGGCCTTGATTGTTGAGACTAGTTTGCCCGCAGATGCTCGATCAGATTGAGATCTGGGATGTCTGGAGACCAAGTCATCACAACTTAAACTCTTTTGTAGAAACATTCCTGAACATTTGTTTCACTATTTGGCCGAAAAATACCAATGGCATTAGGAATACCGTTTCCATCCTTGGTCTATAACAATGTTTAGGTAGGTGGAACATGACTCATTTCCATCTACTTCTAACTCTTGCATCATATTACCTCTTGCATCCTTGGGCTCTGTATTCCCAGGGTCACTGATGCATGCGCACCAAGGCATCCGCATGATATAAAAGAAAACATGATTTATCAGACCAGGCCACCTTCTTCCATTGCTCCATGACCCAATTCTAATGCTCACGTTCTGAGGTGTTTTCAGTGGTGGACAGGCGTCAGCATGGGCACTGTGTGAGGTAAAACTATATTTCCATCATAGCCAGCAGTAACATTTTCAGCATTTTTTTGTGGCGATACCTCTTCTGTGGAGTTGGACCAGATGGACATGTTTTTGCCTTTTTTTATTATTATTTGCTGTTCTTCCTTGGACAGCTTTTCGCAGGTACTGAACGCTTCATCCTAGGAACACACAACTTTAAGAACCACAACTTTAAGAACTGACTGTTCACTTAGTGCCTTATATATATCCCACTCCTTGACAGGTGCTACTGTAATGAGAGAATCAATGCTATTCACTTGACCTATCAGTGATTTTATGTTATGGCTGATGTAGGTAAACATTTTAAATAACCTCAGTAGCTATAACTGCTGAAATGTAGTCACATTTTAAAGACTAAATCAATTATCAATTATAATTAAATAAATTATTGTGACCTGAATCAAAACACTTTCCTAACACTTCTTGTTTAAGCAGTCTTAAGTTCACCAAAAGAAACGGGACATCTAATGCAGAATTTACAGTAGATGCACTTATCAGTCTACAAACAGTCACATTTAAGTGACTTCCAACAATTCTGAGAAGAAAAAAAAGTGCATTCTCAAGAGTGTCACTTAACTATCACCAAAGACGTTAGCTAGAACCTCAATTTCTTTTCATTCATTTCTTCACAGCTAATGAGAGATTAAAAATTAAAGCAGCAAGTAGTCAATAGATTTCACACAATAAAACTTTTCTAAATCTAAATATATTTTGAAAGAGTAAAGTTTAACAAATCACATAAATTTTGAATAACAATGGGCCTCATTAATCAATCTTTTAATAATGTCCTTTGTCAATGTTTTTTGCTAAAAGAACCAAAAAAAAAAAAAAAAAAAGCTTTCTGCCAGACAGTAATTTTACTTGTACTCGAATGCATATGCTGATAAATGCAAATTGCCTATAAGGTGCAAAGTGCATTCATGGCACAGCTGATTTGCATTTAGTGATGGCCACAAAACTCCAAAAAGATAAAAGCTCAAAATGAGCTGAATACAACAGAATAATATATAAATGTAACAAACACATTCGCCTGTCAAACAGAGATCGTTAGTTTCACTCAAGGGTGGTGCTACAGTCATCAGTTGCTAGAGAGCAGATTGGCTGCGCTCTTTTCGGAAGGTGTGGCGGAATACCCCAGGTTTTGGGTGGGGTGGGGTGGTCAGAATTAGCTAGTCTGCTTTGTCTTAATTAATAGCTTCGCAATTAAAATTACACTTACTCAAGAGCACTATTCTACAAAAAATATATATATATACAGTACATATGTATGTGTGTTTGTGAACCTAATTGGACTTTCATAAATAATAACTTTATTTGCATTCAGCTTGATAAATGAGGCCCAGTGTGTAGTTATTGCTGCCTGCAAATAAGACAACAAAGAACAGGTCAAAACCTGCATTTCAAAGGTTCACAGTAGGTAAATCCATCTAACAATTAGAGACAGTAAGTGTGAAAGTGATGTAGTGAATTAGATTATGGTCTGTGAGGGTGGCCAGCTTCATCAGCTAGATTGAGAATGTATCTGGCTATGTCCTCCTCTGTAGGCGCATCAGACATTACCCATGATTCATTGGCAGCAGTCAGCTGGATCCGGCAGATGGGACAGTTTCGACTCTGACCACTCCTACAACACACAGATGGCAAAATGAGACGCTCTGAATGGGAGTCTCACAAAAAGAAAATAATGTCAGTTGACGGCTAGTACATACCACTTATCAATACATTTCTGACAGAAGCTGTGAGCACAGGGCAGAATGAGATCTGCTTTTCCGTCCATACAGATACAGCACTCTTCCTCCTCGGTCAGCTGCTTCACCCTGCAAAATGATCATGTGGTACATATGGAATAAGACACTTCAGGTGCACTGGTATAGGAAATCAACAACAAGCTTTTGGGATACGTGTGATCATTACTATCTCTAAGTTCATTATTTACCCATGTGAACATATCCTGAAGTGTTTTTACTCCTCTTACATAGTCAACATTTGTGAACAGGGAGAACGAGTCATACATGCTATTATGTTGTCTTAATATTTTTGGTGGTTATCAGTTAATAATTGCAGTTAATAATGATGTTAAACATTGGCAAGGAATGTTACCAAGAACCTGGTCCACACATGTCTTTGTCCTTAAGCCATAATAGAAAACCTAGTACTGACACTGGAGACTTTTATTTTTTAATAAAAATATAAATATAAGCTCTTCTTTGCCAATTATTAAAAATTTTACTGTGCGAATAATCTATAATTTCTTTGTCAAGTAACAACACAGTTTTTTTTTTACTTGTTTATTATTAGTTTTAAATAATATGGTGTAAAACCATTACATACACCATTGTGTATGGTTTTTCTATAAAATTGAACATGCTGCGAAATTGTTACTGAATATTAACTAATCAGAGTCATGCTGTTACAGAATGTTAATCAACACCATCTGACAAATCTGAGAAATTATTTTAACAGTGCTGTGGTATAAGGGCACATTTACCCAGCTCAAATCTACACAACCTGTGGAATGTAAATGGTGTCAATTTAAACAAGCGAACAAACAAAAGATTAAAACTTAAATAAAACTATACATGCATGCAGCACATATACAATCTTGTTTTGCCTGTAAGAAAGTCTTATTTTGGCTTGGCAGTATGTCATGGTTTTTGCCGTACCTGCCCATCCACATGCTGGCCTGGCACGATGCTGCGGAGGAAAGCTGTCCAGAGGAACACTCCATACTGCCATCTGCTGCCAGCACTTCTGCTGCTTGGCTGGTGATGTCTTTGTAAAGCTGAATAAACTGATACAGGTTCATAATGCGTGAAGCTTCCACCATACCATCCTCCTTATTAATCTGTAATCATAGAGAATGCAAACATATAGTCCTCTTAAGCATGAGCTATGAATTATTTTAGATAAAACCAACTTTGGAACTAAACTCTACAAGACTGGTGTGTGACTAGAGGAAGTAAAGTTTCTTAATTCAAATGCAAACATGAGAAGAAGAAGAAGAAAAAAAAACAGACAGATACACAACCTACACACATATTATGCAATTTCTGTTTCTCAAGATTCCTCTTACAGATACAACGTGATCAGTGAATGCAAAAAGTTCCAGAGAGCTATTTGAATTTTCATGTCTTCACTTTGGTCTATATCAAGCATTTACAAACCACACCATGTTTTTTTTCCCCTGTCATTTGAAAACTTGATACGGGAAGTAATGTGGCAATAGTGATGGGAATTTACTCTTCATTTATAGTAGTACTACTTCTGGCTTTTATAATTCAGTCAAATTGAACAATGTTTCGACCCATGAATAGTATGTGTTTACCTATGTCACTTAAATTATTCAATATAATTATAGAAATTAAAAAATGACATTCTAAGGAACAGTAGTTCTAATTTCGTAGAAATTAAAAATAACATTTGTGTAGTTGTCCAGATCATCTCAGTAGCTTCTAAGGAAGAGTAGTTCTAAGGAACTTCTAATTCTGTAGAAATTCCAAATTACATTTGTGATGAATGTTTACACAAAGTGTTAGAAACTCTAAACAAAGTGCATCTGGTCATTTTGCACAATTCTAATGCTATGATGTCCAGATCAAATCAAAATGAATATCTGGGGAACAAAAACATTTAAAAAAGCTAATAAACAGCTAATATTTAAAAACAATCAAAATAGAACACAGTGTGCCATTTACGATAAATAAAAATTTAAAACTACTGTGTGCAAAACAGCAGTATCAAACAGTTAAGAGTGAAACATTGTAATAATGTCTTTAGGGCTGATTGGCATTAAGAAAGATCTCACCATTAACGTAAAAAACCCGGCTTATTGCCCTGACTCGTTCAATACGGAGCAAGTCTAACCACTCATGTCATTAGAAGCCTCAAGGTTACTCTTGACATGATGTGAACCGTGGACTACCATGTTAATTTTTTCAGGATTGTTAAAATTTTAAACGAAATGGACTATTTAAGGAAAACTTTTATGATCTTCACCTTGGTGCACACTATCCTCACAGCCACTTTCCACAGGGCAGACGCATCAGATCCAGGCTGAACCTCAAACAAGAGGTGCTTCGGTTGGCCAACTGCCAGCTTAGCAGTGCTAATAATAAGCAAAAAAGAAGAGAGTTAATTGAAGCACAAAAGGGATGCAGAGTTTGGCCAAGTTATATTATTCTAGGTGTGCGGTAAGGCACTGCTATTGTAGGACACTTATTTTTCATCCACAGAGCTCATGAAACTGTAGCTTACACATCATTCAGCTCTGCTATATGGGCCAGAAACTCTTCATAGGTGAGATAGCTACTATCCCGCACTAATCCGGCATGTTTAAGCAGCTTCTCAGGAAGCTTGCCCATCACAACATGGCCAGAGATTTGCTGGCCCATCTCAACTCCTCAAGGAGGACCATGCAGAGAAAACACGAGGCTGCATTCAGTGCTCAACGCCCTGCAGAGAAACATAAATACAAAGAAATAAAACAGGAAATTACTGCAAAGCAATGTTGAGATTATAGAGATTGGGTGTGGAACACCATGAAGAAGTCAGAGTTTATTTGCAATGATTAATGGTACAGCACATTATCATGGTTTTGGAATTTTTACATATACTATAGCAGAAGGTCAAGTTATTTGTAGTTATTGGACTGCTATTTTTTTCATTTGCTCGAAAGTAACCCAGTTCAATCTGCAGCTCATAAGTGGAGTTTCACTTATTCTTTCAGTTTCCTTTTGTGTTTCTTCTGGGTTCTTCCTTGGGTTTCCTTGCTCCCCAAACCTTGCCATTAGGAGGACTGAATAATCTAATTTATATGAACATATAAATTTATATGAACATTTGTGAGATTGGAATCCTGCGATGAACTGGTGTCTCATCCAGGGTGGATTCCAATGATGCATCCAGTCACCCTGAACAGGATCTAGCACTTAAAATAAATGATCACATGACCACTTTTGTTCATCTTAAAATTGATGGAGTTTTATAACATTCCAACAGATGGCAGCACACGGCTGCACGCACAGTCACAGGGATCACCAACCTTAATAAGTTAGTGTGCCAAAGGACATTGCCCTGTCTACATTGGAAGCTATGCAAATAGTGCTATTCTGACCATGTGTGTTACCACATCCGCGATTTTATCATGGATAGCTGCGTGAAACTGAGCAAATCTGCCACAGACTTTTGACATGATTTGGCAGGTTTACAGTAGGGGTGCTCCGATTGATTGGTCGCCGATCATAATCAGCCGATAATTGCTTTGGGAAGTTTGATCGGCAGTCTCTATAATGGCCGATATAGAAAAGCCGATCAGATGACGCAAAACTCGCGGGACATTTTTTTGTGCGCTGCTAAAATGGTTTCACTGGTCTGGCAATTCTACGTGTTGTGTGAAAAAGACAATACATTAGCAAACTGCAACCTGTGTAACAAGCCAATTCCATGAGTTTTGGTGCTGTGATTAACTTTCCATCTTTTAAAATAAACATTAAAAGTTTCCAATTAAACTAAACATTAAATCACAGTAAACGTGTTTAAGTTTTTGGCAGAACTTCCGGCGACTCACATCCAACTTGTCTGTTATTTTATTTAATTTTATTCAATCTACAGGAAAGTTGTACTTGTCAAGCTCTAAGCAAACACAGGCTGCTATGTTTAAGTTGACGTGTTGCATATGTTGCTTGCCAATAAATACAGTTGTCAATTCATGATATTCCTCTTCTTGTAGTAATTTCAATACCTAATTTACATTGTTGTTGGATATTATTTAGTAAATAATGCTACATGATAAGGCTTCAAGTAGACCCTGTAATTTGAGATCGTTATCAGTATTGGCCGATACAGCTTCTAGTGATCGGAAATCGGTGATCGGCCCCAAAAATCCTGATCGGAGCACTCCTAGTTTACAGCGATGCTACAATGAGTCGTTCAAGGTGATTTGAGTGGCATGCACACTTCAAGAGCAGAAGAACATCACTGGAAGATGACTAGACATCAGGAAGACCTTCAACAAGCCCACCCACTGAAAATGTTGAAACCATGCAACAACTTTTTGTGCATTGTGATCGTCTGAAAACAATCCACAACATTGCTGCCATTGTTGGTGTGTCATACGGAACAATCCAGGCAATCTGGATGCTTCGTCCCATCGAAGTCTGACAGGAACTCTGTCAGGGTGTTGTGGATCATTTTGGAACAAAATCTGGGTGCATGGCTACGATCCTAAGACAAATCAACAGTCTTCACATTTGAAGAACCCATCATCTCCATGACCAAAAAAAAGCGAGCCAGGTCCAAAGCTCAACCAAGTGCATTCTCGTCACCTTTTTTTCAACATTCATGGCATTCAAGAATTCGTCCTCAGGATCCAGACTGTCAATAGCCAATTCTACTGCCGGGGTTTAAGGGATCTGAGGGAGGATATACGCCAAAAGCGACCGGATCTGGGTTGTGCGAATCTCGAAACTTTTTGATACACCTATCCTTAGGATATACAAACTCTCATGTGCACATTTGTTATGAAAAGTGTAATAATGTTAAAAATTATTTAAATATGCATAACAGTAATATTTATTTATTTATCTAAAATATAAAATCCAATCAGTCATTTCATCTTTAGTTTTATTGTGGTTTGTAGAACTGGTTTGTTAATTTTATTGTTGTTGATAACACGTGCTAACGAACGTTAATAACAATTTTAAAAAAAACCGAGTGTTACAAGTAACTACAGTGTAATGATCTATATAACGTTAATACGTAACTGCATATGAATACTCTAACACCTGAATAATACTACAGTAGATATTACCAGCTAGTTAGTTACAAACATTATTGAGACCAAGACGACGTCGTGGTGCAAACTGTATCTAAATAAAGCGCATACTAAACATAACGTTATATACTTAGCACAATTCACGACCACACACAACCCTTAACTCGATCAACAACGCCAGTTAAATAATCATACGAGCTAGCTAGATAGCAATCTAACAACTAGCTCAATAAAAACACTAAACTTAATCCCACATGCTAATTATATAAGAAGTGTTGATGTAAAGAAATTACTGCGAACCTGTTGACATACGTTCCATCCAAGTCTGTTTTCGAGATGAATTAAATTTTTTTATTTATTTTTTTTAGACCGCGTAGTTAGCCACTTTTTTGGTGATAAACACGGACGCTTAATGATGACGTAACGCGGGCGAGGGCTGCGTAACAATTTGCTCGTCATTGATTACAAAGTGCACTAAAGAGTGTGTAGAAAACATTTCTTGAGCCCAGTATGAAATAGTACACATCTATAAGTAGTTTCCATACCTTACAGTCCATATAATTTGATTGCAGTTTACAGGAAAAATCTACAGCTTTAAGGGGGGAAAAGTTTATTTCTCTAAATTAGTTTACAATTGCAGAGCGGTTACAATTGGAAAACCATATCATTTAGAAACACAATCATTCTACAAATAATTCTGCATAGATATCATAAAACAAAAATATATATGGTGCTTCAAATGTTTGACCAGAAAGCAACATCACATTTCTTAAAATGGTATTCAAATCAAACTGGGACTTGTGATTAAATTTCTTGTGAATGAAGGCTTAAAACTGATTAACATTTCCAGAAGACTTGAACAATGATGAGACGCTCAGCTGCACTAAAACATTTGCAAGGGGGAAAACGTTTTAAACAAAGCTACACATCCATGAATGACGATTGTGGCCAAGGGTGGCTCAATCGTTCCTGTGAACATTCAGAGAGTAGAACACCTGATCCTTGAAAGTCAACAAATAACTTGTCGCCAACTTGCCGAAGAGACGCTTCTGTCTGTGGGAACTGCACGCACAATCATTTAGAAACAAGACTTGCACGTTACAAGAACTCATCTGGGAGCTATTGCCACATCCCCTGTGCAGGCTTGGCCTCACTCCAAGTGATTTTCACATGTTTGGGCCATTAAAGGAGTTCCTGTGAGGCCATTGTTTCAGACGTGAAGCAGGAAGTCCAGTCACGGCTCTGGCACACTGAGAAAACTTCATACCTTGATGGCATTCAATCACTAGTGAAACACTGGGATAAGTGCAGTAGTGTAGCAGGGGATTCTATAAATAAATAAAGGTAGCTTTTAATCTCACAACTGTTTTGTTATTCTGCAAAATCAGAAGTCCCGGTTCGATTTGAACCCCCTCATCGTTTGAGTCTAAACTGATATTTACAATCATAGGAGCCGTTCAGAGCATTACAGCATCCCTTCCCCTTTCCTTTGCATCCCATCCCTAGAAGAACTGTTCTTAGGATGATATTGTTTCATCTTCCATCTGGAGTATTATATCATCACTACAGTTCCGGCTGTCATTCTGCATATTAAAATCTTCTGTGTTTCTCCACATCTCAGTCTCGAACATTTCTTTATGGCGTATTCTTTCCCATGGTGAAAGTCGGTTTTGCTGTTTACTGAAAAAGATGTCATATAAAGACCATCAGACAGTGAACTGCCTTTGACCAGGTGCACAGTGACTTCTGTGAAAATTCATTAAGGGAGCATAGCATACATTAAGAAACATACATTTTGAAATACCAAAATGTTCCTGTTCCTGCCATTACCAGAAGCATCACAACAAGGAAGATACATGCAATAGGCACTGCTGTAGTGGATGGAAAAAAGCAAATGTTGTCACAAAGTGTTACAAATATATTATTTCAAACAAAATGTGTAGAAATTGAGTTTGAACTTTACCTCCAAAGGAAAATCCCTTCCCAGAAGGGGGTTGGTCATCTGTTTCATTATAAAAAATGGTTCCAGAGGAAGAATTAATGAACGGATGTGAGGAAAGATCTGTGTAAGTGATGGAAGTAAAAAAAGAGGAGGAAATGGAGGGCTGATATCCAGCACTCGGTAGGGAACTAGAAGGTGTGGATGTTTGAGATCTCTTTGTGGTCATAGGAGCAACAGTGGAAGAAAAGGTTGTAGGTAGCACAGAGGTGTTAAAACCAGTGGAAATCGGTTGTGGAGGTAGAGAGGAGCCAGTGTAGTTTTTGTTAAGCTGAGTTGACTTAAAGTTCGATGAAGAGGTTGTTTTAGCATCAGTCCTCCCAGGAGACACCGTTGTCATATTTGAGTCAGTGGATGTTGTTGCTTCAGTTTGACCTGTATTTTATAGGACATGTAGTTAACCTCCGATGCCATGCATTTTGCTAGTATTCATTATTTTATCTAGATTTTTAAAAATAAATAATTGCAGTTTAGTGCTTAAAATGCTGTAGATATAATTACAAAAAAAAATCATAAATGAAAACATATTATTATTATTATTATTATTATTATTATTATTATTATTATTATTATTATTAACATTACCATTATTATTAGTTAATAATAATAATAATAATAATAATAATAATAATAATAATAATAATAATAATATAGTTATATCACACCTGTGGAATTGAAGCAAAATGTATCAAATAACTGGCTAGGAAGAGCAGACCAAACAATGACTCCAGTTTTATTTTTGCCACAGTTTGGATTTTCCTTAGTTCGAGGAATAACAGCAATTTTCTCCATAACCCAACCATATCTGTAAAGCATAAACATAGCCTAACTTGAAAATAACTGCATAATTTATTATGTCAATTACTGTATATTCAGATAAATGTCAAATCATGTTTAATGAAAATAATGTCAAGTCAATATAATCTTTTAATGAATTTAACTGTACCTGCATGTCTCTAAGCCATTGCGGTGCGCTGTTTCTACTTGAGCACGGGTGGCTATACTAACACCCATTCTTGTGCATACATCGATAGCTGTAGTGGCATTAAACTTGTATGCTTGGTTTTTGAGCTGGACTACAAATACCTTAGCGATCCCACCATTTTTTGGATAAACTGCAAAATGCAAGACATTTAACAATGCACAGAGCCAAAAAAAAAAAAAACTTGTTATGTATAGGATTTCTGTAAATACTGCAAAAATAAAATAAATAAAAATAAATCAACATGATTTTTAGAAGCTATTTTTTTTTCTTTTTTTTTTTTTTTGTTGTCTTACCTTGGATCTGGCTGAGATCTAGACTGGCTGTGCAAATAACCAGAGAGAGAAGAAAACACAAAACTGAACATACTCTGGACATCATTGTATCTCCCCTGAAAGTTAGATTTGCGCAGAATGTACTACCATGCTGCAAACATAATTACCCACAGCTTAAGATAAAGGAAAACAGGAAACAGGAGATAGAGGATGTTCTGTTAAGAGACCTTCCAGATGAGGGCAAGAGGGGATACATACACGAAGCAAAGGTCATAAGACAAATCATGGTTTGGTATAAAACTGTATGATTCAGATAGTTTCGGAGTGTTATAATATATATATATTTTTTTTTTCAGTTTCTGTGGTTGGCAGGTTTTTTTTAATTGCACCTATCCATTTCCTGATGATTGTCATCTTTTTGGCTTATACATATAATAAGCCAACTAACCAGAGGCCTGTGTATGCATTGTATAGTTCAAAATTGTCTTAGTCAGCCATTCTATCAAAGGAATGTTAACTTCCTAATAAATAGTTTTTCCTCTTGCCTAATCAGCCCATCCATGTTATCTTTCCATAGTTATCTTTAAACATTGTTCTCTCACTCCAGGAAGCATGTTCCTTTTCAATTTCCAGCTGATTAAGTGTAAGATTTATTATATAAATATTCTGTAAAATTTCTTTCATTTAATAGATGGTTGACAAATTATGCTCAAATAACTGTCAGCCAAAGACCTTAACAATGGCGTGCATTCAAAGAAAATTTCCTATAAGTGTGATATTTTGACAAATCACATAACCATAATTTTTACATTTAGGCATTACATTAGGCATTTGGGCATTATAGGGCATAAAATGTTTATAGGGGATTTTTTGGAGAGATTTACCCAAGTATTAAACAAATATGTCTTCAGTCGTTGTTTGAAGGACGACATCAACAAGCCCATTAAAATGCAATTCTGCCAAATGGTTATGATGCAACTTTTCCACATGTTCAGTGGAGAAATTCTAATAACACGCACCCACAATTGGCTCTGAAGGTAAAAACCACACTGCAAGTAATATTTCAGTAACCGGTTTCAATTGTCTCAATGTACAAATCAAATCAGTAAAAATACATATTGGTTTAATATATACTGTATCTATATTTTATACTCTGCAATTTAATTTTAACTGCTTCTTCTGTAAAATCTAGCCATTTAGAGTTGCAGACACGTAAAGAATTAAAAGGAAAAATATATAAAGATTATATAATATATATATATATATATATATATATATATATATATATATATAGCCTTTAGAACTATGGGTTAATGGTAGGTTTCTTACCCATCACGACAAAGGCACATTTTCAATTCCAGACCCCAGCCACTGGATGCATGGTGGTCCCAAGCCTGGATAAAGGGTTGCTTGATGAAGATCATCCAGCGTAAAAAGTTGTGCACATATTGGATGGTCTGCAGTGATTACTCCTCGGTTGGAGCAGCCAAAAGAACTGCAGAAATGGAGAAATGAACACCATTCTTACAGTGCATATTCCATACCCTGGAAATGTTTCATCACAGGATAAACTTGAACAGGCTGAAGAACTTTGTTTTGATTTGTACAGTTACTTTGTTCACCGGTCCATAGATGCAGTACTGTAACAAGTGTTAGGCACCCTGGGGGTTTTTTTTTATTTATTTATTTTTTTTATTTTGGTACAAACATTGTTATACATGTTATTTTTTTGTCTTCATATTTAAAAAATAAAAATAAAAAAATATTTTACAAGGAAATATCTGTAGGCCAGCAAAAAAGTAGCATATTAAGTAAAAGACCACTTTTCAAACAAAAACACAAAAAGAAAGCTTCTGGTTTTTGCATGCATGAAAAAAAAAAAGCAGCGGTGACAAAGTCCTCAGAAGGACTGTGGCTGGTACTGCATGTTCAGTAAAACTAAGCAGCTAACTTCCTTATAAAACTGCACAAATTACACTTGCGACTAAATTATATTACTATATTACTATATTTAAGCAAAGAGTTTGTCACACCAATTATTGACTTTGTTTCATTAATTAATGTTTACTGCTTTTTGTATGTTTTTATGTAAACTTTTTGGATGAAATACTTGCTCTACAGCAGTTATTTGCATGTGTCTAAGACTATTGCACAGTACTGTAACTGTCACTTCACACTGCTTACTTCCTGTTGCAACACAAGCCTTCCTCTGATACTTAAGCTCCTGCTATCTTTGCCCCAATAACGAACCTTCTTTCAGTCATTTATATTATCTCTTCTTACCCCTTGTCTTGTTTTAAAATGAAGATTATCTGGGCTTGATTAGTTTTATACATACCACAGAGAATAGAAGCAGGTGCACTTATGTAATTTTAGCCCACCAAGCTTTTTCTTTGACATTATTCCCTTCACATAAAGAGTTAAAAATGGCAACACATACTGCACTTACTGAAAAATTGCATTATTATTATTATTATTATTATTATTATTATTATTATTATTATTATTATTATTATGTAACTGTTGTGAGATTTTCTAGTCCTAGTTATAGCACTGCAGCCATGGGCAGTAAAAACACAAACAGTAAAAAAGTAAAACAAGATAGTGGATTTGGCTCTGAATAATACATTGGTAACGGAAAGGTTGGTGAATCATCCATGGACAAAACACTTGTAGAGTTTTAAAAGCATTCGTGTAGCCTGCCATGGCAATGTTGCCTAGCAGACCTTCTGGACTTTTCGGTTACTCCAATAAATAAGTAAATAGTTGTGTGTTGTTATGCTACTCTGCATTTGTGGTTTAAATATTCCAAGTCAAAAGCTGTTCAAAAATGTTTATGCATACAATGATTATTAATGACTGACATTAAAATTGAAACTCTAATATAAATTATATAATCAGTATAATTCAAGACCAGTTGAGGAAGGTAGAGATGGCTCTGGTGGTATTAGTTATGGAAGAAATGGGCTTTGTTTCACCCTTTCCGCATGCAGTGTTTTCAACCCTCATGAAAAGCTATCCGATGGCCTCATCGATTATTAACTAGAACTGTCAGAGCTCAAGCCTTCACATCCCCAACTGCACACAGATGGGTGAATTTTTCTAATCTCCAGCTCAGCCACAGCAGCACATTTGTAGTTTCCCAATCTTGAAAACCTTAAAACCTGGTGTAGACGAACAGCACTTGATCACACCATGAGCCTGAGGACTGTGTCTCATGGGGACCTTCAGAATCTGTCTCTGTCAAAACTGCCAGCTTCAGACAACAGTATGTTCAAGTCCTACTCGGTCAGCAGCAATATTGGGGCCCGATTTGAAAAGGAGAGCTTGGAGGAGATCAAGGTGGTGTCTAAACCTTCTCATCCCCCTCGGAGGCCTGTGAGAGCGGTGAGGCCGGTGAGTGCTCTCAGTGTCAGTGGCTCCTTCCTCCAGATTAACCACCTGCAAGGAGAGCTGGTACGCAAAAGAAAGGTGAGCACTAACTGAAGATAATAAAATTTTTACAAAACTAACGGTTATTTTTCAGCCTGGGATCAATGTCATGGGATATTTATTATGATATATCCGCATGGATGGGAGGTTTTTGTGTAGCATTATGGTTTACAGAATTAGAACGCACACACACACACACACACACACACACACACACACACACACACACACACACACACACACACACACACACACACACACACCCCAACTCTGGTGCATAGGTTCACTACGAAGGATGGATAAATCATAAATTTACCAGCAAACCTTCGGGCCAGTCTACGCTTAAACATACTTGCCTAATCCCATGATTTTGTATTACAGAAATCTGAGGTAAAAAGTGTGGTACATAATATAACAAAATACAGTAGGGTAAGCTAGTTAGTTAATTCCTTACATTAATAAAAAGTAAAGTACACAAATTTAGAAATGTTTTTCTCTAAATAAGTTTACAACTTAGAGCAACTTTACACAAACCTGTGTTCATGATCCTGAAAAGATCATCCATCATTCGTTAATAAAACTAAATAGTAGGTGGGATTCAGTACAAGTAGTGTTTAATACACGTACAACAGTTATGTTTGTTGGACCACTGTGTAAACATTGCGTTTTTATTATTTTTTTTTTCTTTGCCAAGGTCATTAAGGAGGAGGGTTTCTTTCTCTTTTTTTTGTGCTTGAATCTTCTTTTGCCCCACCTGCTGGGCAACGAAGAACATAAACTACTTCTGATTGTTTATTCCTGCTTAACCTCCCATATTGTTAGGAATGTGAGGACCTAAAGAAGGAAAACAAGTACCTATCCAATGAAATTCACATGGAGAGGATCGTGATGAGAACTGAGAGCGAGCTTACCATGAGGAACCTTAGAAACCTCAACCAGGAACTTCAGGCCGAGGTTAAAGAGGTACTCAATTTCAGTTAGCCACCATTTGATCAGGACATGGGTCCTGGAAAGGGGAAAAAAAACACATGCTCTAAATTCTTAGTAGTTTGCTACATCCTATATTATAGGTAGTAGGTTGTAGGGTCTATTTTCACTGTAGATTCTGTTTCCCTTTGGCATTACAAGTTAAAGCAGAAGCTGCATCTGAACCAGCAGAGGGCGACACTGTGCTCCAGGGCAGCTGCGGAGGCAGACAAGTCACGAAGTGAGGCAGAAAAGAACCAAACATTGGCAGAGGCTCGGGCACTAGAGAGCAAAGGAGAGCGAGATGCAGCACTGGCTGATAAACTGCAAGTCAGTGAAGAGCTGCAAAATTTGATTAAAGAGGTACACAATCATCTCTAGGGTGGAGTATGTCTCGACGTAGGGTGAAGATTCATATCTTCTCTTATTTCTCTGTATAAATTAGGTGGTTACAATTCCACAGTGCGTCAGTATATAATCAACCATCAGCTTATTTCAGCTTGTCTTCTACAGCACAAAAACACACAGCTGCTTCTGGCCCAGACTGAAAAAAATTACTTTGAGACCATGTTGAAACTGGAGAGGGTGTCTGGAGAGAAACAGTTTCTCCTCAAGGAAAACAAGGGTTTGGAGGATGAGAAGAACTCTCTACGGCAGAAAATCAAAGAGCTGATTGATGAAAATGCAACACTCAAAGAAAAGTAAGACCATTTTTGACTGAATTTAGAAGAGAAACTGCTAATGCGAGTTTGCATTAACATTTACAGCTTTTTTGGCTTTAGGGAGGTGACCTGGAGACGTAGGGCTGCTGCTGCTGAGGAGCAGAGCGAGAGAGCCTTTAAAGAGCAGCAGCAGGCTGAGCTTCAGAGCAGTCTTGCCAAGAGAGAGAAAGACAAATCAATTACTGAGTGTCTAAGCTGGAGGGAAAAACATCAAGCTCTAGCAGACATCTTTAGAGCACAGGAGGACCTCATATCACAAAGGCAGAACAAAGCAGTGAGTCTCAATAACAGTCCAATTTTAGACAGAGCATTAGATTCTGAACTCATATTTAAACCCATTTGAACACTTTGTGTACTTCTTGTTTATAAATTAATGTATGATGAAAATCTTTTTTTTTATTTTATTAAATCTAGTGTCAAGCAAACATAAAAAGCTACTTTCTTTGTATGTCTGAAAGTGACCAGAGGATAAAGATCCTAAAGAACTATGATGGAACTCCAAGAAACTTCACGGTAAATTAAAAACTTTTTCCTGTTATCGTTTTTTCCTTCCCCCAAATCATAAATTAATAATAAGGCAAATTACCCAGTCTTATGAGATTTTTAACAACTTAGGAGGGAGATCCTGTGTATATTTCAGCATCTCAAGCCAGTGATGAAGATTCAGGAAACAGCTCCGGAAGGTACATTACTGGACAACATTTTTCATGCTCTTACTCTTTTTCCAAAAAGGAAACCTTCAAAAGATTACCAGAAAACCACCAACTGTGCAATGTTCTTCTTTTAGGTCCCTTCTCCGGGTCACAGCTCCTACAGTTGGAAGAGACACTGGACCAGCTCACTTTAGTGAACTCGCACCAATGGGAGCAGATGCCCATGAGAGTAGTGCTTTGAGAAGTCGAAAAGTGGTTGACTATTTTTGGATTCCCACTGACCAAGAATAATAAATTATTACCAATAATGTGAGGACCTTAAAAGTACAATCAATCAATGATATAAAAAATAAACAAAAAACTAGTAGGACACCAAGAGGGTACACACTTACTTTTACAAGATCATGCCACTACTTTGTGATAGACAGTGAGTAATGTTGTGATGCAAGTTACATTATAAGGATGAAAATACTCTCATGATAGAATTGATGACATTCAGCTTTTTGGTGACTTTTTAGTTAGCCCATCTTTCATCACCAAATTTAGATGACACTAAATCTGTCATATTAACTTAAGATCAGAGAATGCTTTCATAGGTAGCATTTTTTCATCTGTGACAGCATCCCTATGGAAATGAATACAGGGTAAAGCAACCTCATATCATTATACATCATTTAAAATAAGAAGCGTAACTTTGTGGGAATTGATTTCCTTTACTGAAATTGAAACAGTAGAGAAGCATACAGAGCACTAAAAACCTTACCGTGACATAACCATGAGTTATATATATTCTCACATACACATCGCCACAAACACCTCAAAGAAAATCATGTAAAATCAATGCAAATCGAGTCAATTTAAAACACTTGTCAGTAACAGGTTTCCTGTGCATTACTTATTGACAAGGGAAATAGCTTTTCACTTACTCTGAATATATATAAAACAGACTGATGGGTTATCTATTCATTTTTAATATTTATTTAATCTTTATTAATAATTAAAATATCTACTCCGGTGGATTTTAAGTAGAATTCATATCCAAGGCAATAACAGGCTACTGCATCTACCATTGCAACCAAATTGCAATAATACTGCAGAAGATTTGCTATTGCAACACTACACCTGACAGAGGCATTGCTCATCATACAGAGTCAAATGCTGAAGTCAACACAAATGCAGAGATAGGACAAGGACATTAGCTGTCACCATTTAGATTTTTTCTTTTCTTCCCAACCATCATCACCAGTATTTAATAAACATTAAAGCTTTGCTGCAAATCCTGGAAACGAGTAGTGTGTTGTACATGATATTCTAAACGAGGTAGAAATGGACAACAACTAACAGGTTATAGAAACAAAAATCTCTTGATTAGAGTTTGAAGGTCATGCACATTGAAGGATAAACAGACAATGCACTGCCTAAAGTCACATGGCCTTATTTGTGTGCTCCCATCTAGATGCATCAACCAAATTTGTTCAAATACATAGACATGCTAAAATGATTTAAATCAAAATCACACAGGCATTTATTGTTGCGTTAACAACTCGGACTAAAATCACTGCTCAGGTTTAGCTGACAAGCGAGCCCCTATGTGTAACTTTCACCAGTAAAACAAATTGATCTATATTAAAGTAAATGTAAGTAATATAGCCATATTGCATTAACAGCCAATATTTTGATTACAATAATATGTTTCAATATGTTCACTGGATCTAGCAGCATAGCAGAATGTGTTGTGGAAAAGCATGTGTTGTTGCAGTGGGGTAACCAGCAGGGTCTAGTGGATTAGGTGATGATTGATTTTCCTTTTAATCAGCCTCCTCTTCGGACTCCTCTTCCTCAGCTGTCTCCAGCCATGTGAGCCACTGATTCACCTAAAAAGTACAGGTGTGTTTGGGGGGGGGGGGTGGGGACATTTTTACTACATATATTTTTCCACAATTATAGCATATAGCTTATTAGACAGCAGTGTCAAACATTAATTCGTTGTTTACATTACAATACTTCATTTTGAAAAACTTCACTAGGACTGGCCTTGAATCATTACAGTCAAAATCATTCACTCTAACATTTTATACTCTAAAAATTATACTTTTATTTTTTTTTTACATGCAGGGGTCTGCTCACTAAATTTGGTGCCAAATTAAATTAACCCACAATAATTAAATTCTCGAAGGGCTTAATTACCCTTCCTTGCCTCCAGCTGGTGACCATACAGGTCAGTGACATTGACCCAGGTTTCCAGATTCCAGGACCAAGTACTTCAGTCCAATATTACAGTTGGTGGCCATATCTAGTCAACTTTCTGCTGGTGTTTAGTTTTACCACAATTGTGTCGCATTACAATGGGAGAATAAAGGGTGGGTTGTGCACGAGTTAAAATTCCTTTCACAAGCATACTATGGTTAGAAGCTTAATATTTTAAACAATTACCTGGAATAAGGCTTTTCCTTTTCCAGGAAACTCTTGTGTAATATCTTCTTTCCAAGCAAGGAAGGCATCTTCTTCAATGATCTCCATATCATAGAAGTGAACAAAGTAACGAAGCAACATGCCTAAACAGGAAAAGCCAGGAAAAAGCACAGATTTATTTGGTTTCTGATTCCTCACGTCAATGTGCCAAAATTGTAGAAGAAGCAGTTGGCAAGTGGCTTACCTTTGGGAAAAGCATACGTGTTGCAGTGCACCTGTAGAGCATACAGGGCACTTACTTGTAGATCAGTATGGTCATGGAGGAACTTCTGCATAACTGGCTTAAAAGACAGAAGCAGCTGCTTTTCCTGGTCCAACTGCTCTTTAGTGGGGGCACTCAGATGGTCATCACCCTCGGACAGGCACAGCTCAGCCGAGATGTATTGCAGAAAGCTGAAATGCGAAATATAGATTAGGCACTACCACACCACAGTACTACTTGGTTCATTATGGATATTGAACTCTGATGATATAATAATATAAAATATATAATAGAGTTTAGTTTTGTTCTCTACCTGGTCATGAGAATGTTGATGAAGCCCTTATCTGTATGAAGTTTTGGTGAGATGTTATCCTTGATCCATTTGTAAATGCTCTGGGGAGCAGGGTCCACTTTGATTTGCTTTAGAAGCTCTTTTTCTAGTTTCATCAGGGGAAAGAGAAAGCTCAGACCCTTCCCTTCCAGAACCTCCACCATACGGTCCTTATTCTGGTCAATTTCTACAAGGGGAGAAAAAAAAAAACCCACCCAGAACCTTAGTCAGTAAAAAAGATCTTATGTATGTTTCAGTATACACATTTTCCACTTCAGATTAAAAAAACATTATGCTAAACATTTCACTAAAGAAAAATACACACCTGGGAGCATCTTCTGCATGTTAACCTTGCTCTGCTGGAAGTGCTCAGTGAGCCAGTCACGGTCCTTCAGCTTGGATGCTTGCTGCAGGCACAGCAAGAAAAGGGGAAAGTGGGTGCCATTTTCAAGAGGGTGGGCCAATTCTGCTATACTGACTAGCTCTGCAATGACAGCCCGTGCTGCAAACTGAGCCAGGTAAGACTTCACCAAAGGGATGTCCGTCTCAAGCTTGGGACACTGATCCAGCACATTCATCAGAGCCTGGGGGAGAAAAAAAATAAATAAATAAATAACTTAAAAATGGTATACAACATGTACAGTAAAAATGCATTGGGATATACATTTCCCTGAAATAGTTGATGCATCTCAAGAAGCTATACAGAATCTATGAATAAAATTTTACCTGCATGAAATTTTCTCCTGTGACAAGTCCTTCTGTGCGCAGGGCATGAATTAGAGTTCCAACATGTTCCTTATCTTCATCAGACCACTCCAAAGAACACAGAATAATCTTACTTAACAATTCTGGCAGGAAATGTCGAGGAGCCCTCATCTCTCTCACACTGTTGACTGCATCCTCCACATTCTTATTCTTCAGGTACTCTGCTATTAAGGTTTCCTAAAGACACACATCAGTCTCAGGTGTGATTTTTATTATAAGTGATTTATATATATATATATATATATTTTTTTTTTTTTAAATGTAATCAACATGTATATAAACAAGAAAATATATGAAAAACCTGGTTCCTTAAACACATACAGTCATTTTAAGCAACTCCTCCTTTGTTGGGGCAGGCTTCTTACTGATCTTCTGAGGTTTTTCTTGGATCAAAGGTGGATTAGTTTTCAGACCAAGCTGTGGAGGCTATAGCATGATGGACAAACACAGGAAACAATTAAGCAATTAGGATTGAAATGAGATATCCAATATAGCTAGCTTTTTATTCCTTTAATTCAAAATATTTAGAGGTTTGCAACCTGTCCAAGTGGTGGCGTCTGAGCACTGGGTGGCATCATGGTGGGAATCTGAGGCTGAAGCTTTGATACTTGGTTCTTATTCAACATGAATGACTGAGCTGGTCTCAGACTAATCTACAGGACATAGGGAGTTAAATTAGGTTGGTTTTAATTTTTCACTGTGTGATTTTAACAATACTGTTAAAAATATGCACCCTCATATCTCATAATCGCAGTCAAAGGACTAGTTGTCAGCTTCAAAGAAGAGAATAGGAGAAGAAGAAATAGAAAGGAGAATAAAAGCAGAAAAGCTGACATCTAGCAAAAACCCTCAGAATAACGCGTCTTTTTATAATCACCGGGTGCACAAAGCAACAACAGAGGGTTTTCTTTTTGTGGTTTACCTCATCTGCATTGAGCTGTCCCTTCTTGAAGCGTGGGTGCATGTCCTTGGACTGAACTTGCTGCTGGGCAGAATGGATCTGGAAATGCTGATTCTGTCCCTAAGTGTAGGGGGAAAAAGGGGGCACTTGTATTAGGATACCTCAATATGCTCTTATAAACATGTTCAGAGAAACACACGAGTGTGGTTGTAGTATTAGCTGTGTTTGTAACTATATAGTATCAACAAGATGATTGTAGACTCAATGACCTACCTGATTAGACTTCATAAAGGGATTAATAGCCAAGTCAAACTGAGATGGCTGTGCAAAAGCCATGTGGCCGTTGAAAAGCGGGTTTGTGCGGTGACGTCCCAGTGTGGGCGAGAATCTGTCCTGGATTACTCCTGGACCAGTTCCTATTCCACTGCCTACACAAGCAATAGGCAGATATAAATTGAAAACTGAACAAAAATGTTTATAAGAAAGGGGTCACTGTTAATGCCACGCTCACCTGGCATTTGTCCAAACATGTCAGCCAATCCTCCCAGAGTTTCTCTATCCAGTTTCATCTTGAATGGCATGAAGGGCCCTTCTAGAAAGAAGTCCATTCTAAATCCATGGTTCATGGGTGGAATGAAGACACCCAATTCCTAAAAAAAAACAGATGATATTTGTTTATCCACTGCATCAAATACATCATTAAATAAGCTGAAGAAAAGGTCTGGAGCGTTTCTAAATACAAAAAAAAAAAAAAAAGAACCAAAGCAATAATTCACCTTCACTGCTTCCTGATGAATCTGATTAATCGTCTTTGGTCCGTTGTCAATAAAGGCTTTGCGAGGAACCCAATTGTTCTCCCGTAGCTCCAGCGTGTCTTGCAATAGGAAACGAATCCTGGCTGGCATGTCCTTGTTGTTCATTAAGGATTGCATGCGACCAAAGTACTGATCCATCAAAGACTGCGGGTTTAAGAAAATTTAATAGTTAACAGAAATCTGAGTGTTACTTAATTTCCTGGTGGAATCAATATTTCTCAAACCCAGATCATTTACCTTGGCTTTTTCATGATCAAGTCTAGGACCCACAGTTCTCATTATCTGACAGAGGCACTCCAGATCCTCGCCCATATCCTTAAGCTGGATCCTCTTCTTCCTTTCCAGAAGCTTAAAGAAATTTTAAAAATACTTATTTATAAATATATATATATATATATATATAAATAAAAACCTGTAAAATGGCGAGGAATAACTGCAGCACATAATACTCACTGTTTTGATGCACTTATGAAGGATAGATTCATGGATGAGATCAAGTTTGCCAAGTTCCCCAATAAATTTAATGTTACCAAGCATCTTGAGCTTGGCAATGGCACGTTGCTCCTCTTCTTCTGAAGTAAGAGGGCCGTCTTTCTTGTCATAGACTTTAAAGAGATTGAAAGGTATAATGTAAGCAACACTGTTCAATTCATAACCAATACCAAAGAGGGAGAAATTGGCAATCCTCACTTTCAACATTTTTGGTGCGGTTCTCAAATTCATCTTGAAGTTTGGTTATCAGAAGTCTTCTGAAAGTCTATGAAGCATGATGCAAGGCAACAGGATTTAGTCACAAAACAGTGAGGGGAGGAAAAAAAACATATATAGAATAAAACATATCACTTTATTGCAAACTTACTGTACTCTGTTTTTGTGGGGTTTGAATCTCAGTTCCAGGGCCATCAAAGTTTGGTGCATCCTCTGCCAAACGCAGACATAGCTGAGCATAGAGTGAGCTGTATTTTGGCTCTTCTAAGGCTTTGTCTACGATCTGCAAAGTGAGATTAAAAAAGGACAACTGAAATAACTGGAACCAAGATTACATTGCTACCTAATGAGGAACCTCAAGCAGGAAAAAATTTGTTCCAATGACAATGTTAAATAATGAAATGAAAGTATAAAGGAATACCCCTTATACTTAGATATACAGTATATATTAATTTATAGTAGCATGAAATAAATCAATTTATTGAATACGTAGAATGTAGTCCAAACTACCACAGGAACCTCTCTTCATATCCATTTTGTTTGTTCATATCCAAGTTGCTAGGACGTATGAATAAGCACAAATATGCCCAAACAGCTAGCCAACTTGGTAGCTATTTAAACAACCTTGTGGGTCTGAAGTTGACTTATTAATTTATTAAACCTTAAAATCGTGGACATTATTAAGGCCTTGTTCAGAATGCCTTCCGATCAGATTAGATTCCTAAAGATGCGCCTCATTCTCAGTCTAGTTGTTTCACCTGTTCAAATAGGTAGTCCACACGAAATAGATCCATGGTGAAAAGGTGAAAAATTTTGAAAAATGTGCAGGGAGACAATGGAAGAAATGGAGATGGGAAATAAAAAAAAAAAAAAAATATATATATATATATATATACATTTTTTTGTAATTGTATGTAAATTTTGTAGAAATTAAAAAAAAAAAAGAAGAAGAAGACAATAGTCCTTGAACAAATGACCAAGTAAAATTTCTGCCTATACTGAGACTAGGGGAATGTGCTGAAACATGGGGATATATAAGGAAATAATGTGCTGCAAGCCTCCAGCATTGTTACCACAGTAACCAATTCAGATTGGTCGATGGGGTGTCAGACTTGGGCTGCCAGTCTGAACAGAGCCAAATCCAATCTGATCACTTTCAAATAACAGTGTGAACAGTATGTCCTAAAGATCAGATTTATGAAGCAAATGTGATTTGCCTGCAGTTAGAACAAGGCCTAAGACTGCAGATGATCTAATGTAATGTTACACACATTGATTTTTGGCACAAATCACTGTATTTTTGTTATATAAACATGTACAGAGTAAGCCAACAGACTTTACACACTTCAGGAAAAGAAAAACTTGTATAATACTAAATTTATTGAGACATTACGAGATTAATACAACTTTATAATCAACAATTTTCAAAAGGTTACACATTTTTATAAATTACAAAATTGTGCTCATCATAATTGTTTTTATACAATTCATAACAGCTCCACAAAAACATTTATATTAAACAAGTTATCTCCACTGTGTAGCAATGTATGTTGGAGAGAATCAGTATCTGAATTATATCAAGCAAAAAAAAAAATGCACATAATAGGATTCAGGTACGGTGACCATCATGGCCACTGCACAACATTCTACTCCTTTAACCTGAAAGAATCTCGGGTTTATTTTATATCATACACTTAACTCATCAGGCTGCTCTTTTGTAGTCACATTTAAAAAATACAGGCCATACACACCCATGCCATAAGAGGAGGTGGTACGATTCAGATCAAGGCAAGTTCCTTCCTTCACCTCCACTTAATCTTTCTTCCCATCTTTCTAGGATAAACTGTTATTGGAAAACTCTAATTTGATCTTTTGTTCCCCCAGTTTACCAGCAGGCGTCATCTTGTGGTAAACCCTCTGTATTTATCCAGGAAAGTTTCCACATGACTTAACAGATGGCCTTGATTATGTTCTTGATTTGGCTAAAAGGTGTGAAAAGGTTTTTGTTCAAACAACAAAAGAACTCACCAGTTTTTCCTGGCCAGTTTGTTAGCCACAACACTTAACGTTCATACTATCCCTATGACCAGCTTGTTTTAAATTGTCAGCCTTATGAAAACAAGGGACAGCTCCTTGGACTTTACATTAACCAACCCAGACAGATGAAAAGCCCAATGTCCAATTATTTTGGTGAGGGGGAGATTAAAGGCATTATAAAAGCTTTATAGAGGATAAGTAGCAGACATCTCAATATCAATTGTTGAGAGGAGATTATTGCACATTTTGGATTTGACTCGTGGCGTTCATACTGTATATGGGACTTGTTACCATTTTGCAATAAATGCAATTATAATGATTTGTTCATAGATGGCAATGCTCTCAGAGATGTAATTATAGAAAATTTCACTCACCAGCAAGATGATTCCTTTGAGGACGAGCTTCGAATCTACGCCCACATTGAGGAGCTCAAGGCATAGCTTGTCAAACTTTTCCGGGGTCAGTTTATTAAGTATCCTACCAAAAAAATAAATAAATAAAAAATAAAATAAAAAAAAAACAGAAAAAGGCCAAAAATATTCATTATGTTTAAATACATTTGCAAATATCTAAGCTTGACTACAAAAAAAAAAAAATAAATAAAATTTTTTACAAAAGGCTTCGACACTTACCCTCTTACTTTTCTAAAGATTGCATCCTGATGCTCTTTTTCATCAGTGGAGTTGACATCTCGTCTAGTGCTTCGTGAAGGAACCCATTTCTGAACGCTAGGCCCCGGGGTTTTCCCCAGGTACTCGCTAAGGAGAAAAAGAGCAGGGTTAGGTTTAGTAGAACTACATTGCGTATAGTGCAGTGTCTGCAAAAATGGATCCATAGATGCCAGCATGTACAGTTTAGCTGTAGCATTTATTAGTTTTGCCACAGTGGAAAGAAAAATCACCCGAAAAACACTTGCTTTTCTCAGCTAAAGAAGTTTTTCCCTAAGAGAAAGGGCAGTTCAGTAGAAGGACACAGGTGAAAGATTTTCTTTAGCCTTCTGAAGATTTAAATCGACATCAACTATAAACTAATATCAAAAACCTCATTAACACAAGCAGTTAGTTTGCCTTTCTATAGTATTTTGATGAAAATATCATTCAATAACAGATGTGTAAGGTTAAATACATTACCATTAAATATTTTCTTTCAGCATGTATCACATAGACCTTTAAAATGTTCGTTTTTACCATTTTTACCATTAAAGTTTTTCTTTTGTCATCAAAACTGGAAGTCAAATTTTTATTCTTCAGTTAAATTGTACTATGGAATGTAATTTGTGCCAAAAAGGATTATGCACCAGAGAAAGAGTGAGAAGTCAAATGTTTGCCTGTGATGTCACTGCACAAGGCAAATATGGTAGCATGCGCAGTCAACACATGTCTATAGCATATGGTGACGTATACACACACCTCAAATCCATAGAACATTCATGAAAGGACATTCAATGCTTTTTAAAGTCTTTGTTAGAAATAGATGTACGCAAGGGTGGTTGGGGAGGTTGGAGGTTTCACATGAACATGTGGGAGGTTTGACAATGTGGAAAGCCTCTGATTTTTGTTTTCAAAAAGAATTATTGCACGTTATTTGATTATATGATCCTAATGGCACTTAATTGGAGACATAAAATTTATATCGCCAGTGCTCATGCTGGTTTTAAAGGGTTAAAAAAAACCTTTATATTCCTTTAGTTTGTTCTTTTCATTCTGTTAAGAAAAGCCCTATGTAGGAAAATCCGTATCCAGAAAAAAAAAGTCTGGTTCTAATCAAGAAGATGAACACATAATTCTGGACTGAGAGTGAACTAAAGTAAGTATTAAAGATTAGCTAATTGTTCAATAACCTTGTGGTAAGCTCTGCCTGAGCTATTTCAATAGTGGTTGTCTGCTTTCTAATATAATCATGCCATTGGCTAGTAGGAAAAGATCATTAGCAACATCTGTTGACCAACAGCTTGAGATATTAAACAGCTATGCTCATGACTCAAATTTAGCAGCTAACAGGGAAAAATATCTTCTATGTGCATTAGAGTAGATGTTATCCATCTATATTTCTACCTGTGTTAAAGTACAAAAATACAGAGAAATGTGTTTAGATATCAAAAGCAAAAATGAATTTGCTGTTCATGACTTTCCTCAGAGATTTCTCAAAAAGAGCAGGATCATAAACATCAGCAATCACTCAACAGTACTTCTGTTACTTTAGTCCATGTACAAAAAAGTGCTTATGAATCAAATGGAAAGACTTGCACAAAAAGAGGAAATGAGGCAGTTACATCCACGTTTCAAAATATGGGTGATATGATCGGCCGTTTGTTGAGTTTGGGATCCCCTTTTCTTCTTTTCGCTTTTCTTTTAACTAGCTTTCAAGATTTCGTTATTTGAACCTCAGTATGCAGTCTTGACATTTCTAAGCTAATATCGGTAGAGGGTTAAATTACAAGTTCATTTAAAATCGTCCTCAGAGTAGACTGAAAGCTAAGGCAATGCAAAAGACAAATGCTTTGTTCCCTTCATATGTACATTCTTAATTAAAATTAACCGTAATATGAATATAGATATATTTCATGAAGGAACTTCTGTGCAAAAGGTCAAATTGCAGACCTAGAACAAAATTGGAAAGTATAAAATACGTACAACAAATAAATACATATATATTAAAGGGCTTTTTTATTTTATTTTAGGAATTTTATAAAACAGGTAGTGCTGCATACCCTAGGCTGGCCATGCGCAAATTATCAACAACCTGTAATTTAAAAAAATTATATTCCCTCACCTGTTTCCAGCAGTCTTGGGATCCTGCTCAGGTGCACCCCTACCTCCTCCTTCGCCCGAAGAAGCACTAGAACAAAAGAGAATCACAGCTCGACAAATAATCCCTGCAGGGCTCGACATTCACTAATGGATACATATGAACAAAACTTTGATTAAAAGGTGAGACCAAATCATTGAGGTTACACACCTGAAACGAGAAGAACCCCCTTCTGCGATCACACTCTCCACTTTGGCGGCTTGATAACGATGAATGTTCCAAAGAATAAAGAAGAAAGGGTGGGGTGGAGGAAAGAGCGAACTGCAGCACACAGAGCACAAACAGTGTTAGTGAACTGCAAAAGAGGATGAGCATCACATATGCTACAGTTACTAACCACTAATAATTACTGCGCAAATCAGCTAGATTCACGTCACATGTTCCCTTAATGGCCCGATCATAGCGTTAATGAGGTTTCAGCATGTCGCAAAGGCCATTTAGCATCCTTGGCCTACAAGATTTTTTTTTTTTACACGAGGGAAAAAAGACAATAATTTGGTGAACGACAAGTTAACCGCAAAGGAATTATCTATTAGTAGGCCAAGAAGTATTCTCTTAACAATTAACAAATGCTACCAGTTTTAACCTGGTCAATCTAAATGTGTCGCATTTAATAACTGCGCATTTTCACCACACACCGCAGCTAAGCTAGTTCCAGCTAACCGGCTAACCTTTAACAAGACACCGTGTCTTTCCACCTCTTGAGTTAGCTAAGTTAAATACATTATTTAATGGTTACAAATGAAATAGTTCAACTGTACGACTTGGTATATACACCGATTTTGTTAGGAGGGGAAAACCCCGACGCCATTTTATAGTTAGCCGGCAGCTAACTGCGTTATTCTCGGAGAGCTAATGCTGCTCAAAGCCAGCACAGGGACTGAACATCGGCTAACAGCCATTTTGAAACGGTTACCTACAGTACATTCCGCCCTTACCTTTACCGAGACAACTTCAGCTTTGACGATTTTTTTCTAACCAAAAAGAGAAAATTGAAAAAAAAAAATGAAACAAAGAAAGGACGGCTAAATTGAATCCACGCTAATCTGTATAAAAGGAATCACGAGATTTCTCCTCGCAGAGCGCTCCAGCTAGTTATCTACACAACACGACGGCGCATATGACGTCACCACACGGATGTAACGATATACCGGTGTGGTGATATATCAAAATCAGGTATAAAATCTATATCTTGATAACATTTTTTTATATTGGTATAAAAAATCTAATTGCTCATCTTGCTTAAAACATAGTCCCAAATCTTGCCAGTTTATTTTTTAAATTTATTTTATGTCTATTGTGTAGGCACTGTGGCTTAGTGATTAGCACTGTTACCTTGCACATCTAGGTTCCTGTTTCGATTCCTGCCTCGGGGTCGGTGTGCATGGAGTTCTCCCTGCGCTTGGTTGATTTCCTCCGGGTACTCCGGTTTCCTCCCACAGTCCAAAGACGTGCAGATTAGGCTAACTGGCGTTCCCAAATTGCCCATAGTGTGTGAATAAGGGTGAGTGTCCCCTGTGATGAATTCATACCCCGTTCAGGGTGTACCCCACCTCGTGCCCCACTAAGTATCCTTGAATAGGCTCCAGAATCCCTACAACCCTGTATACAAGATAAAGCAGTACAGATGATGAATGAGTGAGAGTGCGTGTCTATTGTGTGTGGTGGTAGTTTTTATTGACAGTTTAACATATCACCTGCATCTTGTATTTAATTTAAGCTACTGGAGTAAAGTTTTTTTTCCCTTGGCCAAAAAAATTTAGTACACCTAAAATTTTATAGCATATTTGTAATGAACGTGATCTTTGTTCTGTGAGCAGGACTGCCAGAATCATAGTCCTTTTTATACATTACACATTGGATGTGTACTGGAAGGAATTTGGTGGCGGAATAGCAAGTCTGTAAACATATATCTTGGCAAGCAAAGTGTTTTTTTTTTTTTTTTTTTTTTCAGACATCATTGCCCAGGCAATCCAGTTTGGGATGATCAGCCCTGTCTTTAGTCCAAGTAGCTCATATTCTACAGATGACCCACTCATCTCTCAGCCTTACCTACATTACATGTTTAATGCAACCAGAACCATATTGGCCCCAATATGGTGGGTAAGGTTGTGACACTGTTAATGAAAACTCTGAGCTACTGGTTCTGTAAGGATTTCACACCACAATTATATCGACTTCACACAGCCAGAAGCCTCAATGCATTTATTGCAATGCTGCAAACTTCCATCAATTCTACATTTTTAGCTCACTTTTGCTGGCCTTCTCCATCATCGTACCCAGAGCACTGTAAGCTTCAGTATGGCCACTTCCTTTAATGTGTTTGAATGCAGCATTGTGTCTAACTTTAAAGTGGTCTCTGAGAATCAGAGGTGCTTCCCCAGGTCTTCAGCGGGGACTGTGGCTTCTTTCCTGTTCTGACAAAGGCAATTTCCTGGAACCATGGTTGGACAGAAACTTGCAGAAAGGCTTAGCATGCCAAAACTTGGACCGGAAGATCTAACACCAGTTCCTATCTTTCCATGCACAATGTTGACACATCCCCACTGTCTTACTTGCCATCAGACTGTCAACCCCTGTTATCACCTTTTCTTGGGCCAGCTGGAACCTGTACTTGCCCAGGGCTGGGTCGTAGCAGGATGTTGTAAATGTAGCAAGTGTGCTCAGCTGGGTACCACTGTCCCCCACCAGGGCTCCCTGCTGTAGCCAGAATCCAGCCTGGTCCACTGCATCCTGTACCTTCCATTTCTCCCAGTTCTCACTTTAATGCCACCCTGGGATAATTTTGGGTTGCTTGACTCTCTGTGTTACAGTACCGTTCTTGCATATGCGACAATGAAACCCTCATGCTGCTCTTGTGAAGCATCAGTTCGTTATTGTTCCCTTAAAGATGCCTATTAAGCCTCGTGGCAGGCCCACTACCTGCAGTGGTGATGACTGTAGCCCTGACTTGTCCATTGCCACTAACCATGCCTCCAACTAAATGAAATTAAAAGCTGCAGAATCCTTCAGACTGCTGTCAAAAGTGTTCACAGGATTCTGGCTAAGCTTCTCAGTGACTGTCTTATCTTGGATTCTCCCAGTGAAAAATCTTTTAATTTTTATTGATGGAAATCACAATCTATCATTATCAAAGTTATTATATTTATTATTTAATTATTTTACTTATCAGCCTGCTTGATCAGGGCTTCAGATGACAACTGAAATGGTCGCCAGTGACCCTAATGTTTTTATTTTGTGACTAGGATTTATTCAGACAGTTGTTGTTCTTTGTTGGATTGTTATCCCTTCCCCAGAAAATTATAGTGATTTTTAATCCTGTTATAGATGCTCTGCTCTGCTGTGTCAGGGCTGTGTTTAATAACAAGAGTGCACACAAACATAAGACAGATCATCAGAGTCTTCAACTGTGATATGTTCACGAACATTTCGCAAGCGCCTCTTGTTGCTGAATGAACGCCTGCTGTACTATCACGTGTGCTTTTGTGTTCTTGTGCGCTGTCCACAGTGAATATACTTGGATGCACAAACTGACAAGCAGTTGGGGGAGATAATTGCAAAACAACAGAAGAAATAAATAAGATCAGTGTAAAAGTTATTAAGTTATTAAGTAGCTTTTGAAACTCGCCCAGTGCCTTGCTAACTAACGGGCATAACATACCTTGGCTAGCTCGCCAGCTGCATTTAGCCAACATTAGTACAGGAACTTCAACAACTGACAAGAAAATTAATTAGCCAAATAAAAAATTTCTGACTTTATCTTTTCCTCTTCCTGTCCAAACTTCACATCCACCAATTAAATCAGATGCCATTGATACAGAGACTGAGTTGACCAGTCAAAGTTCTTAGGAATATTCATCACAGCTGCAGTCAATATTCAGTCATCATTATCAGATAATGCTAGCAAAGCACGGCTAACTAACTTCCTTGTTCCCACGTCTCTAGTTTAATTCAGAGTAGCTACCTGAGCTCACCTTATGTTAAGAAAAGGGTTAAATATTTTCATCCTAAAAATTACTTGGCTTAAATATTTTGGGTTAAGAAGCTAAAGGCTCCTAAAATTCTGTTTGTCTGGATCCCTGCTATTAATTAGCAGAATGAGTTTAATCCAAAACAAAGAGTCCTAAACGTATAATTATGTCTAATCTTCTGTTGTTATTTAAATCAGCAATGAATATTTAAATAGACAATTTTATATATATATATGCTAAAGTTACTTAAGTTAGACAATTACCATATATATATACTGAAGTTAAGATGTTAGTCCGCTTAAATATAGTTCTAGTTCTAATAAATATAGTATAGTTCCTTAAGTAGGATCATTAATATTCCTATGCTGATGGTGGCTGATTTTGCATGTAAAGCAGTCCCTGAACATATTCTTATTCAAAGTCAACTAGTTTCAGTCAGTTTAAAGTGAAAGGCTAAACAGCTTAAGACATATAATTACCTTGGGATCTTAAGGGTATTTATTATGACCACTTAAAGTATTAAATGCTATTACTTTGTAAAAGGGGATCAAAAAATCCATATACATTTTTTAACATGCTGAATGAAAATCTATCATAAGCATATTGTGTGCTGGAGTAAAACACAATAAAAATACAATTTGTAGTTATAAAAATGAGGTAGTGGACATAAAACTTAAAACATCTGAAATCCAATACAACAGAATTTGAAGCATAAAAAACACATTCCGTTAGTTACTACTGTAGCTGTCTATCATAAATTCCACAGCTGAACACCTTCATGAAAAGGATGAACTGGCTCATTTATTTATCTATATATATAGTCATTTACTTTTATTTACTACTGTAGATACTCAGTCATGACATAGTGCAACTGGTGAGCTAGCCAAAGTTAGCTAACTTTCAGTATTCAGTGCCTACTAAACCGTGCATCCTCCTTGGGGCATAATCAATTTTGCCTTATCACATAAACTGGCCTAATAACATGACTTTCCGTGAAATGCTATTACAAGATTGTTAGGGCTATTGGTAACAGTTTATAAACATCACATTATAATGTATTCTTCTCCTATGACTCAATAACAAGTGATTATTTTGTAAATGCATTAATAAAGTTTGCCACTGCATCATTTCTATATAAGAAAAAGCAAAATAGCTTACTTAGCATCTAGTCTAAAATAGGGTGCTAAGTAAAAAAAAAAGCAAAATAGCATATTGTAGGTAAACTAAATAAGAATGCAGGATATAGGGCTGAAGGTATTTTTACAATTTGCATAGGCAGTAATATAGGCTGAGAAGGTCTGGGGTGTGGTCTGCATTCCAATTCGTCCTAGAAGTGTTCAGTGGGGTTGAGGTCAAGTGTTTCCACTCCAGCCTTGGCCTTGATCTTCATAAGCCGTGCTTTGTGCACAGAGGCATGCTGGAACATTTGGCCTCTTGTTGCATTCTAAGCTGGTACACTGTTTAATTCTCTGCTGACAACCAGTAAAGACGCTGAAAGTGTCTTCTTAGCCTGAAACACCAACTCGTCAACATGAGGAAGTTCTTTCCATGTTTATGAAATTACATCAAATCAACATGATCACTGACACTGTGGACATCATATAGTACCCCTTCTCTCTTTTTTAATTATTTAATAACAGTATTAGCTTCAGCTTGTTTAATATAAAGACACTGTACTTTGTTCACATCTGCAACACTGATCAGACAATTGCTGCCTTGAGGAGCATAAAATTCAATTCAATTCAATTTTATTTCTATAGCGCTTTTAACGATGGTCATTGTCTCAAAGCAGCTTCACAGAAATGAAAAGAAAATGAAAAAATGTAAATGTAGAAGTGTATATATGTGTAAGAAAAATATGTCTAGATAATGAGATTGTCCCTGATGAGCAAGCCAAGGGTGACGGCGACAGTGGCAAGGAAAAACTCCCTGTGTTGGCAATAGGAAGAAACCTTGAGAGGAACCAGACTCAACAGGGAACCCATCCTTATTTGGGTGATAACAGATAACAAAAATTGTATAACATCATGTGTGTTATGCAGCTGAAAGTTCAATATAACAGAAGTTATTTAAATTAACACAAAGTCCAGTTCAGCACAGGGATGAGTCAGCAGGTGCAGAGGGCAGATGGGCTCTGGATCACTGGGAGCTCAGGAGCAGCATGTGTAGATCCAAACCAACATGAAGAAGAATCCAGCTGGAGCAGGTCCTTTTCTGGATGCCTCAGGATCCTCGCAGGTTTGGCCTCTGTCTACTGAAGCTGGCACAATCTCCAGATGCCTCGGGATGGGTGGAAAAATAAAGAGCAGGTGAAAACAATTAGCGTTTTTGCCATTCAGGATAGATGTACTGGAGTATGAGGTAAAGAAATAAATTATGTGTATGCCAGATTGAAGAGATGCGTCTTGAGTCTACTTTTAAATTGGGAAACTGTGTCTGAGCCCCGAACACTGTCAGGAAGGCTATTCCAAAGCTTTGGAGCTAAATATGAAAATGCCCTACCTCCTTTTGTAGATTTTGATATTCTGGGAAATACCAGAAGTAGTTTTCTGATCTTAAGGAGCGTGGTGGATTGTAACATGTCAGAAGACTGGTTAGGTATGTGGGACCTAGACCGTTTAGAGTCTTGTACCTAAGTAATGCTATTTTGTAATTAATTCTAAACTGAACAGGTAGCCAGTGCAAGGATGATGATATTGGGGATATATGATCATATTTTCTGGATCTAGTGAGAACCCTGGCGGCTGCATTTTGGACTAACTGTAGCTTGTTAATTGAGGATGCAGGACAGCCACCCAGTAATATATTACAGTAGTCCAGTCTGGAGGTCATGAATGCATGAACCAGCTTTGCTGCATCAGATACAGATAAAATGTTCCTAAGCTTGGCAATATTTCTAAGGTGGAAAAAGGCTGTTTTTGTGATGTTGGAGATATGATTTTCAAAGGATAAGTTACTGTCTAATATTACACCCAGGTCTTTCACTGTCGAGCTGGTGGTAACAGTACATCCTTCTAAACGCAGGCTGAATTGTGAGAGCTGGTGTGTACTGGTTTTTGGCCCAATAAGTAATATCTCTGTCTTTATCTGAATTTAGTAAAAGAAAATTATAGGTCATCCAATCTTTTATATCTTGAATACACTCAGTTAGTCCAGACAATTTGGGTATTTCGTCTGGTTTTGTGGAGATATATAACTGGGTATCATCAGCATAATAATGGAAACTAATCCCATGTCTTCTAATGATGTTACCCAAGGGAAGCATGTATATTGAGAACAGCAGAGGTCCTAAAACTGACCCTTGTGGCACCCCATATTTCACTGGCATTACACCAGACTGTTCTCCATTCAGATCTACAAAATGGAATCGATCAGACAGGTAGGATCTAAACCATTTTAACGCCTGCCCCTGAATACCAATGTGGTTTTGTAAGCGATCTATGAGAATGTTATGATCTATAGTGTCAGCACTAAGATCAAGTAAGACTAGTATCGAGATGCAGCCTTGGTCCGAAGCTAAAAACAAGTCATTTGCAATTTTAACTAGTGCAGTTTCTGTACTATGATGGGGCCTGAAACCTGACTGAAATTTTTCAAGGATATAGTTTTCCTGCAAGAATGTGCATATTTGGGCTGATACTATCTTTTCTAATATTTTTTATATAAACATCAAAGATGTAAAGGTTATAGACTTTGCTAGCTTGTTGCTAAACTACTCGTTATTGTTCAGTGTTTACAGTAGCTTGGGGTTAAGATACTCAGTATTGTCTGCTGTTGTTATGTTGCATTAATTCTTGAAGTTCATTACAATAAAACATAATGAGTAGCCACTTGATGTGAGGGTCAGATGTCCACAAACTTTTGGCCAAATCCTTATGGCCAAATCCATGTCTTGCATATCCCTCAAATGAGAAACAGCCACATGTAATCATGCATTCAGTTTCATCACACTAATTTTTCATTGTTATTCCATATCAGATGTGTGACATTTGGGAAAATGCTCAGAATTGACTTCTTGACTTTTATCATTGACACAATCTTAAAATGTTGATTGTGCCCTGAAAATTGTGTGATAAATAAAAAATTTAAAAATAACTCTTTGATGATGAAAAATACACATTCTTATTGTCAAAATACATTCCTCTTGCCATAAGTTAGTTACTTTCAAAATTTTATGCAGAGGTCATAAGATGTTAGAATGTTACATTAGGTATTATTTAGCGTTCCCTGCTGAAGCTTGTGTTTCCTGAATGTGGAGAGTTAAGGTTAATGGTGTATTGACATTTCTCTCAATCTATTTGGAAGAATGTGCACATTTTCACTACCTTTAGGCTAAATAGGACATCTACCCCTGGTGCTCAAATATACTGTATGCTGCCTTACATTGTTGAATTTTGTACTTAATTAGTTTCCCACTAAGTGGCAGTAGAGATACAGCAAAAAAAAACTTTAGTAAAGTGTTCAAAGGGTCTTGTCTAAGGTATTTCGATTGCTTGTGCTGAGGGTTTCCAGGGAAAGGCTCCAGTTCTTCTGCACCCCTGACCCAGATAACTAAGTTTTCTCCATTTGTGGATAATGGCTCTCACCGTACTTTTTCATGGCAATTTAAGTTTACATTAAAGCATTATCTGCACTGTTATGTGTTCTGTGCAAACTTAATATTTTCTGGTCCATAGCTTTTCACCGCTAACAGTAATTTAACAAAACCATACACAGTCCATAAGAAACTTTATGAAAAGACAGTCAAAATGCATAAACACCATATGCTCCAAAAAACGTTTGTCTATAAGAACCAATGCATTTGCTGCATATGATTACTACACTGTTTTGTCCATAAAACAAATATAAAGACTTTGCTTCAATGCCTTCAAACCTGGCAAGCTTGATATATTCTATAGAAACTATATGAAAAGTTTGAGGACACCTGAACAGCACACCCATATGTTGTTATTCTTCAACCTGTTAGCCCAATGTTCGAAAAACACAGTTTTATAAGATGTATTAATTTGCTGCAACATAATCTCCCTTCATGAAAACTAAGAGGCTCTTACATGTTCGAATATGGCAATGCCCCTATGCAGGAAGCAAAGTCCATGAAGACATTGATAAGGCTGGTATGAAAGAATGAATTTGAGTGGCCGGCACAACCTCAATCACACACACCTTCAAGATGAATTGGAATGCTGACTAAGCCCCAGGACTATTCAGCTGACATCAGTGCCTGACCTCACCACTACTCTTGTAGTTTAATAAGCACACATCCCAACAGCCATGCCTTAAAGCCTAGTGAAAGGCTTCTGAGAAGATTGGAGGGTATTACAACAGCAACGGTGGTGCTGCATCTTGAATGGGATGTTTAAAAAGCACACATGGGTATGATGGTTAGGTGTATACCTACCGATAGCCATACAGTGGATATATACTCTTTATTTATTTATTTATTTATTTATTTATTAAAATAGCCTACTTCTCTTAACATTTATCACTTATACTGAAAGCCAAAAGGATAACAATGACTCAACACTCCAACTATAAAAATGTAAGTTATGGAGAATTCAAAACATCTTCTAGGAACATTGCGCGCAAGGTGGGAAAACAGTTTGGGTGGGATGCCAGTCCATCACAGGGCACCATGCACACACTCATTACACATTATTCTAGCGTTTTAATTTTGATTGCAAGTTTAAACCCTGGCAGTGCTACAACCATCTGTGGCTGAGAGTCAAGAGAGCAAAATTGGCCATGCTGTTTGCGTGGGAAGGATTGTATTACTTTCTCTCCTGTTAATCAGAGTGACATTAGTCAGTTGTAAGCACCTGTAAGCTCCTGTATGAGGAAGAGGGCAGATAGTGCTTTCCTTGGTGTGTGTTAAACAGCATTATGATTCTGCATGAGAAGCAGTATGCAAAGATGCTGAGCTTAATTTCATGTGTCTCAAAGGAAGGAAGTGTTTGCCTTCCTCTTTCTGGTTAGTAACTGCCACATAATAAGGGAGCGTTAGCTAGTGAGTGGGAACAAAAATAACATGCACAATAATAGCATGGTTTTTTTGAGAGGGGAGAAAACTATTCTACCCAGAGAAAACATAAATCTGCACAGAACCCTGATGCAATGTAGACCATTTTAAAGTGAACTTTCTATTGTGCATACAGTATGTGCACATTGGCAAATCATTAAGAAACAAAGCACGGCCTTTACCAGAAGGCCACAAGAATATTTAAATTGCTGCTTTTTTTTTTTTTTAAACATATTACATATGTAGTTTATTTGTTCACCATGAAAAATAATCGGGCCAATTCAATTTCAGTAATGTTACAGTAGTTCCCTGGTTTAAGCACATAGAAGCTCATGTTGACCATAAGGTTGAATATGGTCAAATATCAAATTATTGTTTGCTGTTCTGATTTCATGGTGAAACTCAAAACATTCTGAAAACACAAAAAGCACCTTGACACAATTAGAAACCTATTGCTCACACAAATCTTCTGCCTCATTAAAACTCTTCATCCTTGTGTTTCTGGGTAGCAGTTGTTGAGCAGAGTCTCCAAAGAGTAGCTCCTCTGCCCTGATGATAGCATCACCTTGAAATTAGTCCATGAATTATAGACTCAAGGTTTTGCAAAGGGCAGTCTTAGCCAGTTTGTCACGTGATTGCACATTTGTAACGTCTTGTCAGCAGAAACGGTAAATTGTATTTGATAGGCTCCAGTAAAAACAAAGGCAGAGGAATGATCAGTTTACTGTACCAAGCTTGGAGTTTAAGTGTGGGTAGATGCTTTCAGGTGTTCTCAATCTAAGAACAGATGTGTTTCAGTCTTTGAATTTGCCCTCACAAGTGTAAGAATAGAATTGTTTAAACAAAGCAATACTATATATTTTTTAACCAATGGCAGAGAGTGTGTTCAATTATCATGCCAGCTGCTTAATTTATTATACGCTATAAAATAAAAGAGCAAGGTGTATTGCATTGTCATCATAATGCACAAAGCGTTAAGGTCAGTTCCATTATAGCACAACGCAGGTTTTGATGTGAACTGTAAGATTGTGATCTCTGGAAAGCATTCAGTCGCATGGAAACAAATTTTAGGTAGAGCAAATAAAAAAACAATTTATTTTCAGGACTGTTCAGTGATTTATATTCAAATATATAGTACACAAAAATAGATTTTTAAAAATCTTTTATCAGATGTTAATAACGCGGAATGTATTTACTGGTGAATTCTGCATATTATACATGAATTTAAAAAAGGCAATAAACATTGCATGAGCTTTATCAGTGAAGAACTTCTGTATACATTTATCTTGATGTTGCTGCGTTATCATATTAACATCAGGTCCATTCAGCCCTAAAATATATTCCTTGCTAATTTGCATATGAGGGAACCAAAAATGAGATAAATGTAATGTCTATGACTGCGGCGATGCTTAACTATCAAATATCACTCTAACCTTATGGCACTCTAAAACTAATTATTTAAAACATATGTATATAAGTTGAATAGACAACTCATATCTTCCATCATAGGGTACAGACCAATTAATCAAAGGCCCGTTAGACTGTATAATTTTTTATGATTCATCATTGTTCATTAGATATGCCTGTTATGCAATCATGTCAATATGCAATTACTTCGGATTCAATGACTTTTGAATAATGATCTTACATTAAAAAAATCCCCTTCACGATTTATTATAGTGAAATTAATTAGGCATGTTTATGACCTGATGCCCTCTTTAAGGAGAAAATCATCTCATACTAGTGGAGTAATCACTGCCTCATTTTTTCCCCTGTTTTACAAAAATTTACCTACAATTTTTGTAATGTTAAAAAAATGCCTATTATGTTTATACGTTTTACACAAATGGGGAGATGATGTTTTTTTTTTTTAGCCAATTTCTAACATTTGGGGCTTATCGCTTTTTTATAGTGCCACACCATTAAATGTGAAACATTTACTTATTCATTCTTATTATCTATTTGTGTACCATTATCCTATTGTTACCCTGCTGTTTATTTTATTGTTATTTGAAATATGCACAAAAATAATATTCATAGGCTAATAAATGACAAGGACAAATGATAACTAGTTAAATGGAGAAAATAGGAAGATATTATGGTAATTGTATGGTAACAAACTCAGAATTTTGCAAGTTCATCAAAATCTCTGCTTGGAAATTCACAGGCCTATTATTACTGCAGCAGAGAATGTACTGTAATAGTGTCACCAGATGCAGCTTTTTTATTTCCCCAGCTTGTGTTAAGTTTAGAGGTGCATTTACCCCACGGAGGGTGATGTACAAACAATTGCTATATTTAACCACTGGCTAGGGCTGAAAAGTTGTTTCAACTCGACACCCACAACCTTGACAGAAGAATTGAGGCAGAAATAATGGATTGCCAGGGGAAACAAATGGAGCCTGTCCCATAAATTGGTGTCTGGACTTGCAATCTATCAGCTCATTTAGACTGGTTCTGGTATTATACAATTGTCTTTATTGTCATATTACATACCCATGTAATGTATAACAAAATTACATATCGCACATTAGGAAGAAGCTATAGGAATGTTAGCCATGATATGGCATCCCATAAGCAGGTGAGGCTTATAATTCTTGCTAAAACTCAAAATATGTTAAGTACTATTTCCATCATTTAGTGTGTTTGCTACTCAAGCGTAACAATAAATACTAAATGCCCATTTGATTGAAAACAAAAGGGTAATTTTACACAATTTCGTATATTTAATCATCTCAAGCATATAACTATAAAAGCTAAGCACTCGAAGAAAAAGTGGTCCAGGCTGATTTGTAAGATTTTGATTTATTTATTTATTTTTGTTTATGAGCAGTAGTTACTCATCATCGTTGCTATGATACCCCTAAATTAGTTCTGGTGCAACCACTTGCAACACGAACCACATAATTAGTTGAATGGAGTCCATCTGTGTGTGATTAAACCATCACGTGGCCTTAATATAAAACTGCCTGTTCCTGGAATGTTTCAGGGTTTGTTAGAGAATATCTCATGAAGACTATCATGTCCAGCACAAAGTTCTTGAAACACTTAATAGAGGAGGCAATCCATAAAAAGTCTGTGAGCAGGAAAAGAGGAGAAGCATTAGTCAGAGAAGCCAGCATGAGACCGAGGAGAACTCCAAATGAATTGGAAAGAGCAGAGATCAAAGGGGAGTGTCAGGTTTTTAACAGGATTGGTGTAATCCACATGCTCTACAAATCTGTGCATAATGGAGTAGTGTCAAGAAAACAAATAGAGCCATATGAACTAGCTCAAAGACATTGTAGAGAATCAGCAAATATCTGGAAAAAGATTCCTTGGTCTGAAGTGACTCAAACTGAACTTTTTGCCTGACACTAGGTCATAACTATGGGAACAACATTGCCAGTGTGAATCATGGTAATGGTAGCTTCTTGTTATGTTGTTTTTAATAGCAGAGATTGTGAAAATTGTAAGGGTTGAAAGCAAGACCGATGGAGAAGGCAATCAAAGAAGAAAAAAAAACAGTCTGCAAGAGACAAGAGGTTCACCTTCAAACAGAATACCAACTTTAAGCACGTTGCCAAAGCTACACTGGAGTGGTTCAAAACCAAAAAGCCTGATTGTGTTAGAATAGCCCAGTCAAATGCCCACTCAATTCGAATGAGAATCTGTGCAATCCACTACCCTGGCAGCTGATATCTAAATTACTGAAAGCCTCCAACTCCACTGCCGAGAGAAAGAAGAATGAGAGAGAAACAGAAAGAGATGTGTATGAGTGTTGTAGGTATGGCTTCTTGAAGAAAAAAATATACAGCACACCAAAATATATGCATTGAAGAACAGAAATGTTCACACAAACTGTTTTCTGAAACTTAGGATAGACTTGACCACAAGCTAATAAGATGTGATATGCTGTATGCTTTACTGTACATTAATCAGCCATTATGTTATTCAAAAGGTATTTGTCACATACACAGTCATACGCAGTATTCTATGCAGTAAAATTTTATTACAACCTCCCATGACCATAAAAAAAAAGAGTATTTAAATACCTAATATAAAATAAGAATATAGTATTAAAAAATAAGAACGAGTATGAATAAGAAAATATTCATATAAGGAATATAAACTATTCAATAAAAATATAAGAATAAAAATTGGACAATATAGAAAATATAGGAAACTTTTAGCAGTAAAATTTACACTGTGTACAAACAATAAAATTTAATCGAAATGGATTTGAAATTGAAATGTCCAGTCATGAGAATAACAGTGTGCAAAGTATGTGCAAATGAGTGTAAAATGTGCAAACGTCCACTCTGTCCAGTTGGCTCTCATTGATGACGGAGGTCTGGTTGTTCCTCTCCTGCCTTGTAATGAAGTTCACTATCAGCTCCTTTGTCTTGCTGACGTTCAGCAAGAGGTTGTTCCTCTAGCACCAGTTCTCCAGATTTCTAATATCCTCCAGTTAGACCGTCTCATCATTGTCAGAGATCAGGCCCATCATGACGGTGTTGTCAGCAAACTTGATGGTGGTGGAGTTGGTAGTGGCCATGCAATCATATTTGTACAATGAGTGCAGCAGGGGACTCAAGACACAACCTTGGGGGCTACAGTGCTGAGGGTGAGGGAGGCTGAGACATGTTTGCCCATTCTTACTGCCTGTGGTCTGCCAGTTAGGAAGTTGGGCGATCCACTGACACAGAGATAGGTGTCCGAGGTGCTCAGCTTGGTGGTATGTGTGAAGGGAATTATAGTGTTAAATGCCGAACTGTTGTCAACAGAGCATTTCAACATAGTTCCAAACATAATGGCATCATCTGTTGAACGGTTCAGGCATTAAGCAAACTGTAATAGATCCAGTGTGTCGGGTAGTGAAGAGATGATGATGTCTCTGACCAGCCACTCAAAGCACTTCATCTCTACTGAAGCCAGGGCTGCAGAGCAGGAGTCATTTAGTGAAGTTGGATCAATGATGGACTCTTTAAAGCATGTGGGGATTACCGAATGGACTAAGAAAAGGTTGAATATTTCTGTGAACACAGGTGCTAGCTGGTTTGCACAGGCTCTGAAGACTAGACTTGTGATGCCGTCAGGTCCTGCTGCTTTCCTGATGTTCACTCTCCTTAAGGCGTTTCTAGTGTTGGCATTCTCTTCCTATCTGCAGCTATTAGCTTTAGCATTAGCTTTAGCATTGTTAGCTTCAGTGTCAAAGCAAGCGTAAAAGTGTTTAGCTCTTCTGCCAGAGACACGTCCGCGTTTGTCATATCTGAAGCTGTTGTTTATAGTAAGTTATTGCCCTGAGTCCCTGCCACAATCAGTCTGTTGGAGCTGTGTTTCCTCCCATAGCGCTGCTTCATTGTTTGACGCTGCCTTGTACCAGTCCATGTCACTGACGCAAGTCCCACATTATAGGCCATCTTAGAAATATTGCCAAGCTTAGGAACATTTTATCTGTATCTGATACAGAAAAGCTAGTTCATGCATTCATGATCTCCAGACTGGACTATTGTAATGCATTACTAGGTGGTTGTCCTGCATCCTCCAAGCTACAGTTAGTCCAAAATGCAGCCGCCAGAGTTCTCACCAGATCAAGAAAATATGATCATATAACCCCAAAATTATCATCCCTGCACTGGCTACCTATTCAGTTTAGAATTAATTACAAACTAGCATTACTTGTGTACAAGGCTCTAAATGGTTTAGCTCCCTCATATCTAGCCAGTCTTCTGACATGTTACAATCCACCACGCTCCTTAAGATCACAAAACTCCGGACTTCTGGTAGTTCCCAGAATATCAAAATCTACAAAAGGGCATAGAGCGTTTTCATACTTAGCTCCTAAACTATGGAATAGCCTTCCAGACAGTGTTCAGGGGTTAAGACACAGTCTCCCAGTTTAAAAGTAGACTCAAGACACATATCTTTAATCTGGCATACACATGATTCATCATATAACCTCATACTCCAGTACATCTATCCTGAATGGCAACTATGCTAATTCTTTCCACCTGCTCTTTATTTTTCAACCAATCCCGAGGCATCTGGAGACTGTGCCAGCTTCAGTAGACAGAGGCCAATCCTGCGAGGATCCTGAGGCATCCAGAGAAGGACCAACTCCAGCTGGATTCTGCTTCATGATGGTTTGGAGCTAACACATACTGCTCCTGAGCTCCCAGTGATCCAGAGCCCATCTGCCCTCTGCATCTGCTGACTCATCCCTGTGCTGAACTGGACTCCATGTTAATTTAAATAACTGTTATATTGAACTTCCAGCTGCATAATACACATGATGTTATATAATCCCTGCTATCTGTTATCACCCAAATGAGGATGGGTTCCCTGTTGAGTCTGGTTCCTCTTAAGGTTTCTTCCTATTGCCATCTCAGGGAATTTTTCCTTGCCACTGTCGCCGTCACTCTTGGCTTGCTCATCAGGGACAATCTCATTATTATCTAGACACATTTTTCTCACTCATACACACAAAGAAAATAAAATTTTCTTTTAATTTTGTGAAGCTGCTTTGAGACAATGACCATTGTTAAAAGCGCTATATAAAAAATGTAATTGAATTGAATAGGCAGCGGTGTGAGCGTCGTGGATAGTTTTATCCACCCATGACTTCTGATTGGGAAACGTTTCCTGATGAATCCCACCGCTTCCTTAAACATGTTGCCATCAGAGCTGTGCTGGAACTTGTTCGAGTCTGCATTATCGAGTGCATCCTGTTGAGCGACCACTGATTGGTCTGTCCAGTGCATGACCTCCCTCTGAGCCGAAAGTCCTGCTTGAGCCTATGTTTATATTTTGGCATGAGGAAGATGGAGGTGTTGTCGGATTTCACAAACGGTGGGCGAGATTGTGCCTTGTAGCCGTCTTTGATTGTTGTGTAGCAGTGGTCCAGTATCTTTTCACCTCTGCTGGGGCAGGTGAAAAAAAGTTTTGCACTGCGTGTTGAGGTTCGTGCTGTTAAAGTCCCCCAACACAATAAGCACAATGAAACCACCTAGGATTTGGGTTCCCCTTGTGCCACCAGGGTCTGCACTGCGGGGTGGCACTTCCATGGATTGGACTTGGTCTGTCTGGTGCATCTCATGGGTGCTTGATCGAATTGGTTGGATCTTAGGCTCTTTGCCTGCTGGGTCCTTGTGGTGGGCTGTGGTGCACTGGGTGTTCAGGTGCTTTTCTACCATGACCAGCATTAACCTGTTTGCTGGCTTAGACTGCCTGGCTGGCCTTTGACCCCAGCAAGCATGAGTGAGCCTTTCATGTCCATGATACTGTCTCTATTATTATTTATTATTTCTTTTGCTGCATCATACAAAGACATTTTAGACAATTTTGCCTGTTAACCTTAGTGGAAGTACTTTGGGAAATGTACATATGGTCAAGTGTGCACATACTTTTACTATATGTCATTTTCTTGTAATAATGTTATAAATAATGGAGGAATGATCTACATCCCTACAAAAAATGTGAAAGGGGTAAAATAAATTCATATAAGTACATACCTTTGTATGCATGTATAATTTTTGTAGGACTGGTAAACTGTTAAAGGTTTAGTTCAAATTTAGTTTTAATGGATATCTCCCATCAGGCTCACTGTATGATTTGGTCCATCCCACACAAGCAGCATCTAAATCAATAAAGATTGTTAAAAAACCTTGGACCTCCAGGAGGCTACATCACATGGCCTCAATCAATAATCTGAAATGTATAATTCACCAGCTAGAAATCTGTGTTTGAAAGTAATGAGGAAATACTGTTATTGAGTAATGAGGAGCTTTTTCTAAGTTCTTTTTCTCCGTTTAATATGCTAAAATTTGAAGGAAGAGTGCACTGTAAACCACACTGGGTTAACATAAACTGTGTACAAAATAGTCCAATTAGTGTGAAGTTAATGCAGAACACAAATTAGTCCATTAGGTAGAGCATCTTTAGCAGACACACAGTGAATCCCAATGATATTTGGCACAGTTTGGAGTTTAAGCTAAAATTAGAGTTAAACTGTAAAAATCTTCAGTTTTCTAAAAGATTATTTGATCCTTAATATGTACCTGACACAATATTTCAATCCATAAAGCCTTTTGAATGCATAAAACACAAATCTCCCCCATATTTAAAGCTCAATATAATTAGGATATCATTTAAAACCTAGCATTTGATAAATTTTTCTTCAGTATCGGCCATGATACATTCGGAGCCAATCGGGAGCAAGGCAGCAGAATTAACACTATATTGGTCACAGGTCCATCACAAGAGACCATTCACGCATACACACACAGATTCACGCATTTAGTCATACATGTCATTAAACATTGGAGAACATGGAGAAAAGCTACATGGACAGAAACTACGTATGCCAGGAATCATCAGCTCCAGTCCTGGAGAGCCAGTGTCCAACACAGTTTTGTCATTGTTCTGCTCAAACACAGTTGATTCAACGAAAATGATCATTCCTAGGAAAGTAGTATCCAGTATCTAGCAGTATCTGGATACTGGCCCTGCAGGACTGGAGTTGAAGATCCCTGGCATATGCAATAACCTGTTCTTAGTATCAAATTGTAAATCCTGATGCTTTAAGGCCCCAATGCTACCAGCAGACAACCATGGCACACTGAATCAGTTCTCTTTGCTGTAACTTGGGTGATAGTGATCAGAGAGAAGGTATGTATTTTTTAGCAAAAGAGATATCGGGGAAGAGCTTATGAGTCACTGGACTACAATTCCCAACGAGTACCACTGGACATCTGGGCATCAGTTTTGTTTGCCACTGATAATTTTGTGTAGTTAGATTCTGGCTTTCTGTGCCATGGTGTCTTGCATTTTCTTGTTTTTCCTGAATATTAATGCTTAATTTGTGTTCCTACTTAATGTGTTCAGGGACTGAGCACCAATGTGTGACAACAGGCATATTCTGTTTGCAGACCACATACTTAAAAGAAAAAGATTTTTTTTCTTTTTAACACTTTACCAAGACTCTCATGAGCTGATCATTTGGGATGAAAGTTGAATTTACTTTCAGTACTTACTTAGACTGCAGCCTGAAAGCTTGATAAGGAAGTAATTTCTGCATTTTTTTGTTGATTTGAATAATTTATGAGTTTTTATTTCGGTCTACCCATTTAAAGGTAATCAAAGCAGGCTGTAATTAATTCCTGGAGAAGACCTTTCAACATTGCTCCAGGGCTCTTAGCTGGAATTTGCATTTGTAATGGTTTCCCACAAACCTCAACTTCTCTTAGCTTTTCAGTTGGTCTCTACATAGCAAATGCAAAATATATTTCTTCCCACTTAACGAATATGCTCCGTTCCTTCCATCTTGCTTCTATGGTTTGTGTCTGAAAAAAACTTTTATACCCTTGAAAAAGATCAAATAAAAACACTGAATAAAAGATTAAAAGCATCTTGTTTATGTTCATGCTCACAAGTATGTAGATCAGCTTACGTGTTTGGATGTTAGCTACAATATTTAATCTATGTGATTAACACCACTCCACTTGATTTAAAATCGAATTGAATTAGTGTTACCTTAACTTATAACTTTTCAACTTAGCTATCCATCAAAGACTGGTTAATTACTGCTTAAGCAAACACTTGGAGGGCTGGCTGTAGGCAACGTGCCTGGAATTGGTATCACAAGATGGTCTGTGTGTAAGAGCACAGGGAGTTACTGAGTGCTGTGACTGACACATGCGTTTTATGGATGAGTTCCCTGAGGCTCGCTGGGAATATCTGTCTAACTGCAGCTGCTTGAGGATTGAATTAGCCTTTTGATCCACTAATCAATTTGGAAAGGGGGTAAAATTAACAGCGGAGTTGCTTACTTATCACCAAGAAGGAAAATAAATCACTTTGAGCCATTGGCAAAGTGGAACAAAAATGCCTTAGTTGGATATATTCCCTTAGGTCTACAGGCAGATACATAAAAACATCTTCTTGTTAGTCGTCATGAATCATGATGCTCAACTTTAATGTAATGTTATGTAATGGTTTTTTTTCTCTTTCATTGAGGGATTAACTAAGTAATCTTCTGATAATCAAGCATATACCATTCATTCTTATGCAGCACTACCAAAAGCATTCTCTGTCATTTTAAAAGGTCATCTTTACCCCATACGATTACAGGGCATGAGCCAGAGCACTCACAGACAAAGTGGGTGAGTCAGTAATGATGACACAATACTCTAAGAGCAACTAAGGTGATTAATAGGGAGTGAATCTCAGTCAAAGCAACTTTACACATTACACTCACCAGAAAACTAGGTCACACAAGACTTCTGAGATCGTGAAGAAAACAGAAATTTAGAAGATGCACGTTAATGAAATTTTGACACATACACAAAGAATAAAGATACATACTGTACCAGTGGTACCAGGAGGATGACCATTTTTATGTTGCATGTAAACTGTTTTATCCACTAACTACAATAAAATTAAGCTCATGGAATAAAGTTTTTAGTTAAATTTTAAACACATGATACGTAAGCACAATATAAGCCTTATCTGATTTAGGGTCAATTTAATGAATATTTATTTATTTGCAGAAAAATCTTCTTAACCTTTGATGACATGACATTGCACTTCCTTAGTCTAAATAGCAGAGGCTTATTCGACTCTCCAAGTCAGCATCTCTAAAGGCTTAACCTCTACTGATTTATTAGCACAGAGGAAAGTCAATGGTGTTATTAAGTGAAAAAACAAAAGGTTTTTAATTGTATTGTGGCAATATAAAAAAAATCTAAATCATACTATTATGTCATGTTACATTAGTTATGTTAACTAATTAAAAAAGATTTAAATTGTCTAAGGTGTGCTAATTAAGATTCTCTGTGCAGTATTTTTTTCTTTTAAATTATTATTTTCAAGTATATGCCCAGGCCTGAATAATCATTTTTGTGTTGTTATCAGTGTGCAAGCATAAATTATAATAAGCACATAAGTACATTTGCAATCAACAAATAAGCTTTTGTCATATTAGCAGAATGATAATGAATTTAATGAGGATTGCATTAGAGTGATCTCAGTAAAACTGTAATAGGAGAACTAAACCTATTCAAAGTAATAAGTAAACTGAACTGAAAAACAACTTAATATACAACAAGTATTTTTTTTTTGCCTGACATTTTCTCATATTTTCTTCTGCCTGGAGATAATCTGTGTTCTTCTGATGGCAATTAAAGACCATCTTCATTCCATCTTTATTTCATTCTTTAGGACATTAATAATTTTTATTTAACCGTTGGTTCTTCCCCCCCCCCACATCATTCCTATCTATTTTTATATATGCCAATCAGCCATAACATTAACACCACATAACATTACCACATTAGCATTGATTATCAAGTAAGCACATTTATGCCTGTCTCATCTGTTTTTTTCTTTTCTTATTTTTTCTTCTTATTTTTTTACACACAAAAGCTTTTTACACACAGCTTGCCATTCTGCACATGCTAGAAAGGCACCAGAAAACCCAGTGCACCACAGCCCACTGCACAGAGGGCTTGGCAGGCAAAAAAGTCAAACATGCTGACCCAGCCTGAAAACTTCCCAGATCCCCATTCCAATTTGGGGACAAACCATGGAGCAACCATGGAGCCACCTTGCAACCCACAGCACCCAAAGGATCTGCTTCAAACATTCCAGTGTCACATCTTCAGACTGTGCAAGAGATGTGGAATCATCTCAGAGCTGGCAGGTAGCACAAGGGGAACCTACAAAATATTGGGCATAATGTTTTGCATTGTAATGTTATGGCTGATCAGGGTTCCACAGAGGATCCTGCAGTCATATCCTTTTGCCATAAGGAGCATTCATATCAGCTATAGAATATGCATAGTAATAAAACTATATGATGAATAGTTATTGATTTGAATTTTATGATGGAAAGCAATTACTCGTCTAAGGATCTATAGGGTTGTGATTAATCGATGCTGATGTGTTACAGATACATAGAAGATCATTTTCTTAGTATTAAAAAATGTGGAAGAATGAGGTGTCATTGGCAAAATGATTGATGGTAAACCATGAAACCTAAAATGGAATGACAGCAACCTGTAAGTAATATTTTTTCCAAGTTTTTTTTTTAGAGCAGGTTTGAAAGTAAAGATGATAATACGAACTGAAAATTGCTCACATAAACCCATGTATAGCTGTGGTAAATTGTCAGGATGTTCCGGGCAGTTCCATTTGACATGGAAGGCATGTTTTCTTCATGCTCCATCCTCATTTGTTTTCCCTAGCTGTCACTTCTAACTCCATTTTACCTGGCCTGTTCCACACAATTCTTAGTGAATTTTATTTTTTTTTGTTCATGACAAAATAATTAGAAATTTTCTTGAGTTACTGTTTTATAAAGGCATTATTATACCTACAAATATGCTTTTTTGTGAATTTTCAGAGCCTGGTCTTATAAATTGGGTTTGCTCAGGCAGCTGTAAGATATTCAGCAATGCATAACACACTGACCACCTTCTGCTGCTGGTCTCCTCTTCTGTCCCTCCTCATTGTGCTCATTCTTTGCTCACGTCCTCCCCAAATGTCATGATTCATTGTGCTATTAAAAGAGATGAGTGCAAGAGCTGATGAGGGCATGAATGCATGATGATACAAAGGTATTGAGAGACACTCCTCCTCTTCCCTAACACACTGCTCCCTGTTTATGCCTCAACGCTCATTAGTGCCTTGGCCTGACAGCGTCTCCTGCTGCAGATCCACCATTTTCTACAGGTTTTCCTCACAAACCATAGCCAAATCAGTGGCTTTCCCAGGAGTGATCTTGTGCTCTGCACTATATGAGACCTTCGTTAGTGTGGAGCAGCCGCTGCATATGACATTCACAACAAGACCTGTGACCAATTCACAGGTTCCGTGTTTACAACCAAAAGACAAAAACAACCTAAAACAACCCTCATGAAGACAAAGCATTTCTCAAGAAATGTCAGAGTTGCCATGGAAACATTGGTTTTCACATAATTGTGTTGTTTGCACCACACAAATAAATGTCAACACTGAAAGTGATCTGTTGACCTTTGGGTTTGTTGCCCAAAGTCATTCTGAATTTAAAAAAAAACAATCCAAGTTGCTAGGTATCTTCGTTGAACTGAAACGAACGTTGGCAAATGGCATTTTATACACTTTGCACATTAATCCTTACACATTTTTCACTTTTACATTTTTTTTTACAGTAATACAATTTATTATTTGATACAAATTATTTTTAAGGGGCATTTTGTTATGTAAGCAGAGATTATCATCATCATGTCACAGATTAATGAGTTCAGGGCTTCACATGTTGAAAGACATCTTCAAATTTCTGTATGTGCACAGTCATGTGAAAGACACATGAAATGCATGTGAGTTCCGTGTAAGGTATTTTATAAGATAACCATACAAAAGACAGTAGATATTTGAGCATCTAAGTGTCACTGGCAAAAACATCATTGCCAAACAAAAATTAATTAAATGTTTGAATGTGTTCTCTGATAGCAGTGTATTTCTCCCCAAAGCAAACATCAATCAATCAATCAATCAATCAATCAATCAATCAATCAATCAATCTACCACCAACACTACACAGTATATACGTACAGTAACTGTGCAGGACAGCTGATGTTAGGACAATATTTTTCATTTAACCTGAATTAAATCAGTAACAGTAAAACAAAGTTCTATTTTATGTTAAATTCATCTGTGCTTGGATCCCCTTGTTGATGCATTGACAATAATTTATTTTCAAATTGCCTGTTCAAGGTAGTCAAATTTGTTCAGTATGTCAAATACATATAAAACAATATTAATATAAAATACCTGCCAGTTGAGCATAATACATTTATATTAATGAATTTTCAGCCAACCTTATCCACATGATTATGACCACTAAGATAAAGTGTAGGACAATGTACCAACTGCAGTATTTCTTCATTATGTTAGGAATGTGGCCTTATAGCATCTTCAGTGTGTGGGCCAATTACCGAACCCTGTTTATTCAGAAAAATTACGTACTCTGAAACATCTGAGAACTATCCCACTGCTTTTATAAACAGCAAAGTAAAACTCAGTGGTGTTAAATGCAGCTCCAATCTATAAATCTAGCTAATGTTTTGAATTGGGATTCAGGGCGTACTTAGTGCCACAACAGATCCTGGTTAAAAATAGTAGGAGAGTTGCATCAAGGGCATCCAGTGTAAAATTTGTGTGGCATGTTAGATGTGTGGATCAGATGGTCCACTATGGCATGCCTTTAACGGGAGCAGCTCAAAGAACAACAATGATTTAACAAACAACTAATTGCTGTGTTTTTGCAGTCTTGTAGCCATTATTACAGAATAATATATTATATCAGTCACAACACCCTCACAACATTGATTCTCAGTTGTATACCACCAAATTGGTGATCATGGGCACTATACCTGTGGGGACCAGAGGCCAGCCCATCCAGACCGACCCCATAGAAAAGACAAAGTAGCACAAACAACAGTAAAACGGTAAAAGAACATCCAGCGCACCACAGCCCACCGTGTAAGGGGCACAGCAGGCAAAGAGCCCAACCCCGCCATCCAGGCTTCCAAACAACCGATCCCTGATCTGATCCAGAAGCCCCACCCTGCAACCCAGTATTGCAGTATTATACGCACATACACACCAACTAAACTATACAAAAAAAAAAAAAAAAAAAAAAGAGCAAGAAATTTGCTAATTTAAAATTCACTTCATGTGATTGCATTTAATGGCTAAGGGCTCCGGGAAATGGTGGATTTAAACTTGTGTCATTCTCATCTATAATGCAAATCTTTATGAGCCGAGGTTTGTTCAACAAGCTTGCACTGATTCACCTTTACAATCAAATTACCTTTCACTAAAAGTTACTTTTCAGTGTTTCACTGATCTATCATATACAGTATAGTTTACCATATCACAAAGATGTTTCTTGTTTCCCAAAAATAAAGGCCACAAAAATCATCCACTAATTTGCATTTGTCGACCAAACAAGCACAAAGAAAATCTTTACCATTCTCGCACCTGCCGAAAATGTAAGCATTACATATGCATTGCCTTTCCTGGCACTCTGCTCTAATTAGCGAATTGTTTACAGCACAATGCTGTAAAACAATAAAACAGTATTTACTATTTATCTCTCCATTTTCCTTTCTGCCTGTAGCATTGTAAATACAAAATACATGAACTGATGGAATGAAAAGACACCAGAGTGAATCAGCCCAATGAGTCACACTCGAGTTACACTAGGAGACAGACAGTCTCTCTTGTCAAACCTTTTATAAAAAAGATAGCATACTGTAAGGATAGATAATAAAAAAACCTTTGGTCTTAGGACATAGACATTGGTATTTCCATCTGTATGACCTTGAGTGGGAGAAAGCTGAAGGTAAGGGCAGAAAATCAAATTTAATTCTAGAAATTCTAGTGCATGTTGCCAATCAGAAGAACAAGTAAACCTTTCCCAGCACCGTATTGGCCATTAGACAAATCAGAAACCTCAACAAAAAATCCAGACAAAATGGTTGTTCAATAACTTTATGAAACAGGACCAGAATAATTTAGTGATTTCTCTGCTGTAATACAACGTAACAACTAATCAGGTATTGTGGGAGTGTTTCAAGTAGTTATATTAAACAACGCATCTATCCGATGCTTAATGGTTGAAAACTGGGCAAAAAAATTATGCACATGGTATTCTACTTCAGATCCACAAGGAGCAGTTTCTAAATTTGTAGATAAAAAAAATAGGTAAAAGCACAAAATTTGAAGTTATGTTAGAGACTGACTTGGCATATCCACACTTACAGGGTATCATAGCAACCATGTGAAAGAAAGGTCAGAAGCATCAGGGTGCCTCAACCTGCTGCTCGGTAAATCAGAGGCCATAGACACACCACAAGATTGAGAAGAAAATCTCAACGTTTCAGCCACTGGAGTTGCAGTCAAGACCTTGTTATCTCAGTTCACTCTCAAATAGGAATGTTTCCATCCTGCAAGTGAGTTGGGGAAATCATTAGGAAGGCAGACTTTCTCTAAAGGTCACTGCACACTCTGTCAGTTAGCACTTGAGTGAAAGAAAGATTTAGTCTTCAAACTTTTATGTTTAGAGGTCTAGTTGATCGTGTGTTTACTAATTCCGGGCGATCAAATACAAAATATCTAATGTTATAGAAATATATATTATTGCTCTGAAAATATATAAAACATTATTTTAAAAATATTTGTAATATTTTTTGTTTTATAATTGCCAACTATATTGAGATTAATTAGATCTCTCGATACTTAAACGTGATCATTTAAAGCATTAAAAAAATTTGATGTTCTTGAAAATTAAAATGATTTAATTAACAATTTCATAATTATTATAGATCAAAGCAGGTCTGGATTAAATTAAATGGAATCCTGGCCAACACATATTTAAGGTACAATTGTAATGTTGTCAGAAGGAAATCTTGTGTTTCTGAGTTGTTTTGGATCATAAGAAACATTCCTCATATAATTAAACGTACCTTAATAATTAACATTGTTTTTTTTTTTCAAAGGCTCTACAATATAAAAGATTTAGTTGGCTACTTAACAACAATTTAACAAGACCATTTTAATTGTGATTTTGAGCTTTCAACTTGAGAACCGGCATATCTGCATTAGTCATTTAATAAGATTCCATTTATTAATAATATTTAAGTCAATTTTATAATTGACTGTGATTATTTTACATTTATGCAACATTGGTAATGACAGCAAAAACATGTCATGACAGCTATCCTGCAGACCCTTATAACCGTCACGCTCAGTGATGACACGTATATTTTTTTTGCCTTTTCATAAAGACAAATTCTCCACCGCTCATTCTTTTTTCAACGATCAAGACATTGTTTGGATGTAAAAAAAAAAAGAAAAAAAAAAGTGAATGACAGCAATAATTACAGTTATGTTGCGTTATCCAAAGACGGGGCCAGACTTGACAGACAGGGGGGGAAAAATCATGCTCTTACCTTCTCCATTGTGTTCAATTGCTACTGACAACCAAAATTAGTGTGTATTACTGACATAAATTAAATAATTAAAAATAAATTATAAAATTATAAAATCATTGCACTGTGAACATGCATGAGTTTGGAGAATTTAGATCATGGCAAGATGTTGGAAGGTAGAGAAATTTTCATCTGTATTGATCTCACTGACTTTATATAAAGTAAATAGTGTCAAATAGGATACCAGGTAAACAATTTCCCAGATTGAGTTGGCCTGTCCATTCCAGTATCCAATCAGTTTAAAAATTCTTGACTAAGCTAGTGTTATATAAAGATAGTCATTTGTTTTACTTAGGGCTCCAGGGATCCCAGTTTCATCCCAGTTTCATTGCCTGTACGGGGTTTTGCATATTCTAGCTTTGTTCAAGAGCTTACCTCTGGATTCTCTGCTATCTTCAAACAGTCTAAAAATATGCAGGTACAAAAAAAATGAGTTGTGAATGAGTTTGTGAATAAGCATTTTTTATTACTTAATTTGAGGTTACAGCTGGTTTTGGATTAGGCAGCATAGTCGTGTAGAACTGTGGTCTTGCACCTCTAGGGTCGAGGATCCGAGTCCTGCCTTGGGTCTGTGTGCATAGAGTTTGCATGTTCTCCCCAATGCTTGGTGGGTTTCCTCTGGGTACTCCGGTTGGCTTCCACAGGCCGAAGACACACAGGTTAGATTATAGTGTGTTAGTGTGTGCATGATTGTGCCCTGTGATGGACTGACACCCCCATCAAGGGTGAACCCTGCCTTGTGACCTGAGAGCCTTGGGATATGATCAAGGTCTCTCACAACCCTGTACAGGATAAGTGGTATAGAAGAGGATACGTTAGTGAAAGACACTGGTTTTGGCTTATTTGATAAACGAACAGTTTGGAATGCCTCAGCAGGACACATAATAAAGGTAAAGTTTTAGATGATAGATTTCAAACAACAATGTAGAAGGAGGCAAACTACAAGAACTACAAGGCAAACCAAATATATGATTAGACTGTAAAGAGATATATAATGATTCAAAATATATATGTAACAGGTGGCTGGTGGTTATTTAAAAAAGATCATGTAAAACAGTCTATTACTGTACAGTACATACAGTATGTAGCATGAACTAGCTTATTCTTATCTTATCATTCATTCATCTGTATCTAAGACTAATAATAAACTACAGCAACTTGTAGCTAGGAGGTAGTCTATAGAGCAGATTTGGCCATGCTCTCAGGTGCACTATTATCACACTCTCACCAATCATAGAGATTTGATATCTTCCCCAATGTAATGTAAATAGCAGTTCGAAAGGATGCGGATGCTGGTATCAAGCACCTCAAATGAAGCACGTGGAAGTCCCTCCCTCCCTGGTTGGTGGTTGTCGCCTTGACGGGGGAGTGACCTCAGGACCCCACAATCCCCCCAACAAAAAATGTTTTATGTCTTATACATAGGTTTCACTTGAATATGTTCTAAAAATTACAGTTTCAAAACTTGCTGTAGCACTAACACACTCTGATTCCATTAGCTACGGCATTGATTACAAAAGTAATGGAATGGAAAGTCACCCTTTTTTAGGGCAAGGCCTCGGGTAATGACAAATATTTACAAACAGCTCTGCAAGTGTCTAAGGACCTTTATAGAAAATCACAAGATAACATAATTGTCATAATCCTGGTGCTTATTAACTGACAGTGCAGCTCCTGTAGGGATTCATAGCTTGGTCCTGGGCGCTGCATGTTTTTACCTATAGTGTCCCAGAGAACTTTTTTTTTTAGTGTTGCTGTGCATGTCTTTTGTCACTGTTTTTGTTTACTTCCTGTATGCTGATCCTCTCCGGGTTTCCATGGCATCTCAAACAGCTGAAATTTCTCTGATACACAAAAGAAGGCCACAAATGACAAAAAGCCCATAAACCTATGGCACACCTATGAGTCATGGAAAGTTTTTCATGCTCAAAAATTACAAAGTTCATTCCAGCAAGCTACAGATCAGTACAAGCCACCCCAAAATACCCCAGCAAGCCATGCTCTTGGCTTACAACTTGCCACGACTTAAATTCATAGCGATCTGTTCAAAAATTGCGAATATGAGAACTCAGTTTTATTGGTCTGCTAGTAATGTAGATAAGCTGCTAGCTGAGGAAGGTGACTGCTAGCTAGCCAGACTTCTATACAGCACATTTCTGAAATAAACGCAAATAGTCAAATAGAACTTTATACCTTTTTTAAAAAAAATAACATTTACAAATGACTTCAGACCTAATTCTGACCGATCTTTGTATGTCATTGTATCCTTTTAGCTCATTCTGATTCTCATTTACTGATTAGCAGATGGATACGGATCAGTCAAGATTTTTATTTTCAGTCTAAATTACCCCTGCTAAACATTTATTTGCCTCCATGTAATAAAATGTTAGGGGGTTAGATGGGCTTTCCATGGAGTCTTAGAATTACCTCAGAATACATTGGCAGGTATTGGTCTTGAAAGGCAGCAGAACACTGCTCTGTATTATCAACTGATCTGTGGTAAAGACTCCTATATTCTGATGAAATGATTTTGAAGATGAAAGCCTGCAACAGCCACACAGCAATCGAAAAAACATTTGCCCTTTGTCTTAAAGCTTTAAACGGATGGAAAAAAAACCTAATTATTCGATTATTTAAAATTTATCAATTCAAGATGTTTAGCTTGTTGTTACTTGAGGTACTGTAACGCTTCTGTAGCCCAGGTTAATTACATATGACATTTATTTTATATGTGAGCTAGAAAATTCAAATCACTCGAGTGTATTCGAGTTAATTAAAATATATGAAGTAACACTTTGCATGTGCCATTGTAAGATGCGGATTTAAACAAAAACCTTTTGTTTGGAAAAACTTTATAATGAATTACAGGAACACCAAGACACACATGGCAGCTCTCAAAAAAGTGTACTGTACTAGCTGTACTCAACCATGCATTTATTTACCCCAAAGAAATAGTTCCATGTGTTTATCCTTGATATTTTTTCAAAAATAAAACTTTACTAGGTTTCTAAATAAACATTTACTAGGTTTTGTTCTTTAGATGACCTGCCTAAAGCCTTTGGCTCTTGGCTTTATTACTGCGTAATAGCAATATACTTACTGTAGTAGTAGTTCTACAGTAGTTATGTACTGAATATCGCATGTCTCAGCTATTCTTGGTGCAAAGAAATGCAATTTTCGTCACACTCTCCAGCTGTTCTCCCAGTTGTACTTTTTAGATTTTTCATAAGGAGGCTAACATACTAATTCAATTTTAAAGCCATACCCAAACACTTCATTGATTTCTTTTTAAACAGGATAAAAAATCTCAAGGGCACTTAGGGGTGGATGAGCTGTGTTTTCTAGACGGAGTCTTACATGACCTGCATGATTAAAAAAAATATTCCTCAGACAAAAAGACATGCTAAAGGCACAGTCAGAAAAATGTACCTTGTCAAGGACTTGAACATAGCTGAGCTGTACATTCAGGAACCACAGTGTGATCACTTTAAAATTCAATTACTGTTTGTTTTACACTTCCTACCAGATATAGTTCCTCTGCACAAATGATTTTATGACCAGGTTGTGAGCTCCTGTTGTCCTGAATTTCCTTCTTTTCTCTGGTTTTCTCACATCCCCTGCCTTCAGTAGTAGCCTACATGTATGAATTTGTGTGTGCATAGTGCTTTGCAATGGACTGACATCATACCCATGGTACATTGCTGCCTCATACCCAGTGTTCCTGGGATAGGCTCTGACTTCATCTGACCTGAATTAATAGGTTATTGAAGATAAATTAATGTAATAAATATGAATTATGATTAAAATTATCCTTGACAAAACTAGATTTGCTGTTATCTCTGTAAGAGTAACAAGTACAAATTTCAAGAGGATCAGCTTAGGGCAAGCCTCTACTCTGTTGGTTTAAAATGCAGTATAAAAAGACATAGTTTAGACTGTCATAAATTTTGGTGTTCTATGTCTAAAATTTATAACTCCTTCAGTGTACTAACTATGAAATCGATAAGTTGCTCTTTTGGACAAAATGAAATATAGCAGACTGAAAAAACATAGGTGGTCTGGTCTTGTGTTTAAAGTGCATTTATAAGCAGTGTTACTGTTCCATGAGCTGTTTCACTTTATTCTTTCCCCTCTTCTTTAAAAAAAAAAAAAACCTTTCCTATATATATATTTTTTTACAAACCCACTGGAGAACACTGATCCTACATTATCACTTCTGCTTGGACATTGTGAAACCAGAGCTAAAGCTGTAAGGTATTTGCAGGGGGGGGGGGGGGGGGTCTTCTGCAGTGATATAGAGCTTTGACCTTTTCTCTGAGCCCAGACACTAAATCATTGTCTGTGCCGCAGATTTTCACTGCTGGCTAAGATAAAGTGGATGGCTATATCAGGGGATCTGTCTCAGTGGCCTTTGAAATACTCCAGATTAATTTCAGGGTCAGGAGATGTAAGGGCAGTTACCTCTGGTCAAAATAATCCTGAATAATGAAAATTCCATTACTAAATTGATAGCTAGTGGTGGCATGCTAGTTCGCATGTACAAAGCTAATTATACATTAATATAAAACTCTAAGTACCTGACTCTAAGCTTGAAACTGGGTTTTTACTGCAGAAAATTTACATATATTTCAAAAGTGAGCATGTTTTTTTCTCATGTGGTTATGCGAGTATAATTTGTCCACATGTTAAATGCTCATTAAAAAAGTCATCCCTGAAAATAAATCAATAAAACAAATCATATGAGAAAAAAAAAGAATCATAAAAATAATCATGTTGGAAAAAATGCTACACCTGCCCTACATATGAACAAAAATAATAATAATATGTGAACAACAACAACAACAACAACAACAAAAAAACGAATATACTTCTAAGTACAGTCCACAATTTTTTGATAAGGCAGAGGCTTTTGAAGGCTTAAAGTCTGCTTTATCCTTTCCACATCCAGCTTTGATGTATGGGTGGGGTCATTATCCTGTTGGGACAATAAATTTCCAACCATATAGCTGATGATTTAAGGTTATCCTGAAGAATTCTAAGTTAGCCTATCTTCTTCTTATTTTATTCACTTTGAGCAATCCATCAGTTCCATCTTGTGTGAAAACTTTCTATTATTCCAAATCATTTTAAATGCAAACGTGAGGCCATCTGTCCAGCAGCAAAAAAAAAATTGGCCAAAACTGCTTCATGCAATTAAACAATGATCATACAGGTCATGGACAATGAAACTGAAACACTGGCCAATTTAGTGTTGGAGGTTTCATGGCTAAATTTGACCAGCCTGGTGGCAGATCTTCATTGATTGCACGTTCCTCCAGTAAGAGCAGAGTGTGAAGGTTTAATTAGCAGAGTAATAGCACAGTTTTGCATGAAATATTGCAATGCACACAACGTTATGGGTGACATATCAGAGTCAAAATTGTTTAGAGGACAAATTGGTGGTGTGCGTCTCACTGGCGCATCTGTGACCAAGACAGCAAGTCTTTGTGAGGTATCAAGAGCCACAGTATCCAGGGTAATGTCAGCATACCACCAAGGAGGACAAACTACATTCAACAGGAGTAGGGAGCTATCTGAAAGGGGTGTCCGGGTGCGAAACCTGGACCCTGGAACCTTCAATGTCTTTTCCATCCAGGAGAGTTACGGTGTGGAGACGCCCCAAAGAAGCGTACCACCCAGACTGCTGCATGCCCAGAGTAAAGTATGGGGGTGGATCAGTGATGGTTTGGGATGCAATATCATGGCATTCCCTAGGCCCAATACTTGTGCTAGATGGGCGCGTCACTGCCAGGGACTACTGAACCATTCTGGAGGACCATGTGCACCCAGTGCTTTAAACATTGTATCCTGAAGGTGGTGCAGTGTATCAAGATATTAATGCACATATACACACAGCAAGACCGATGACAGAGTGGTTTGATGAACATGAAAGTGAATTTAAACATCTCCCATGGCCTGCACAGTCACCAGATCTAAATATTATTGAGCCACTTTGGGGTGTTTTGGAGGAGCGAGTCAGGAAGCGTTTTCCTCCACCAGCATCAAGTTCTTGAGGCATTCTGCAAGAAGAATGGCTCAAAATTCCTTTGGCCACTGTCATTCCCAAGGAAATTGATTCTGTATTGGCTGCAAAAGGATTCCCTACACCATACTAATGAATTATTGTGGTCTAAAACCAGGCATTTCAGTTTCATGCCAGTTCCCTGTAGTCATGCCAATAAAATACAAATAAATACCTAATACAGAAAAGAATTACAGTGTAAAGTCCAGCCCTCAACACTAATTCATTGGACCACCTTCATTACAGCGATGGCATTGTTTAGGCATTTCTTCATAAGCTTATGCAAAGTCACAACATTTATTTCCTTCCAGAGTTACTTTCTCTCCAATATCTTGTATTCATGATGGGTCGGACCGGTGTGTTTTGCAGGACATCTAAAATATTCTCAGGTCCGGATTTTGTTGTGGTCTATCTATGTGTAAACTGAGGTCTCATTTCATAATTTTAAACTGATGAATCTTGGCATCCTCTTGCTGCCATGATCTCCATCTATTCCCTTTGTCATCAGGGAAGAAAAAAATCTATTAATGGAAAACCCAGGTCATTCAGTATATTCAGGTAGTCAACTGACCTCATATTTTTGGGCACATAACATTTCTGAACCTAGACCTGACCAACAAAAGCAACCATGGCAGTAGGCACTGGGCATGATGGGTGCATCACTTTATCCGACTCTCTTCTTAGCCTGATGCACCAATCACTCTGGAATAGGGTAAATCTGGACTCAAATCAGACCACATGACTTTTTTTTTACAATAATCCACATTCCATTTTTTATTCCCCCTAGCAAATTACAGCGCTTTCCGATTAGTCTCAATCATTAATGGTATTCTTAAGACTACACTAGTGTTTAATAACAATCATGTGAGTTCTCTTCACATTCTACATGTGGAAATGTTCTTACTTTCACAGTTAAACATAGCTGAGAGCTTCTGTTTTTAATGATTTTATTTTATTAAATGTCGTACGAAGGATTGGCACCCCATCCAGGATGTACCCTGCCTCGTGCACCAAGTCTCCTGGGATAGGCTCCAGGCCCTACTCTGTATATAAAATAAAGCGGTATAGACTAAGCATCTAAGTGATCTCCCATCTCATTCAGGATGTTTTTGCAACCACATTTCCTCCTCAAAGATGATGGTTCACCAGTGTCCTTCCTTTATTTAATAATGTATTTTGCAGTTCTTAACCCAATTTTAGTAGTTTCAATCTTCTTAGTTGTTTTCTTTTCTTGATGTAGGAAAATTATTTGAAAGAGGATCTCCTATCTTAGGGGTAAAATGTTGTCTTATTAAAATTATCTACATGCTCTACAAATGAAAGGCCTTCCAATGAGCATACTTATAGCTGTAAGTAATTCTGTCTTATTGGATTTAAGTACAGGAAGGTTCAGGAGGCATTTGATGTCTTGCAGATGTAATCTGCCAAAAAATATAACTGTGTGTCATAAGCATAGTAGTGGCATCTGCATAGTGGAAATTAATAGCATGCATATGAATAACCATACCTCAAGTAGCATACAATGCCAGGAACCTTTCAGACCCTTTCAAGTTTTCCACATTTTGTTATGTTTCTGAATGCTTATGTAAATTGGATATTTCAGCCTTTATTAATGAAACACTCCAAAGACTGGCTTTTACTTCATTTTTTACTTCATGCAAAGTATTGTGTGTAGAATGATGAGTGAAAAAAGGATTTGAATCCATTTTAAGATGAATATGAAACATAAAATATGGAAAACTTGAAAGGGTCTGAAAACTTTCCATTGGCACTGCATGTAAGGAAAATAACAGCTGCCTAAACCAGAGGAAGTGGAGCACAATTTTTTTCTTTTTGTATAATTTAAATACGAAAACTAATTATAAGCCCACAATTTTCACATGAGCCAAAAAAAAAAAAAAAAAAAAAAAAAATATATATATATATATATATATATATATATATATATATATATATATATACTTTTCATTTTTGTTATTTTTATTTGTTGTGAATATTTTTTTACATAACAAAAAAGAATCGTAAAACATTTCCGAGAAATTGCAAAGGTTGCTATTAAAAAGAGTTCTAGAAAGATACCGTTTAAACACATTAAAATCTGTAAAATCAACAATCTGCCTCAAATAGATTATTCATATTTAATTTTTTAAAATTTATTTATCTTAATCGTTGTACAAAATAATTGTACTGCACTCCAGATTTCAGATT
>JAAGKR010000023.1:263904-302481 GCA_011419295.1 Clarias macrocephalus | reverse complement strand
GCCAAAAAAAAAAAAAAAAAAAAAATATATATATATATATATATATATATATATATATATATATATATATATATATATATATATATATATAAACTCTTTGAATGAGAAGGTGTGTCCAAACTTTTGGTCTGTACTATATATATATATTCCCTTGATTTCATGTTATTTGTTACCAGTTGTAAGATATAGTAGAGGGTGCACTTTCTATCATGTGAAAATTAACATTAACTGAGCATATAAATTATATCTGCATGCATAGTTTTATTGGAACACACACACACACACACACACACACACACACACACACACACACACACACACACACACACAAACAAACACACATACACACACCATTCTCCACAAGCAGCAGTGCGCGGAGAGGTCTTTTGTTTGGAGAACAGTGAAAGGTGATGGTGTGAACTGCATTCTATCCGACTTGCCAGGCTTTGCTATTCTCAACCTTCAAGGTGATGAAATCTTATGAATAAGACATTTTCAACATAATAAACAACACAGCTATGTCATGACTAACAATGGTCACTGTCAAGTCCTGCTAACTAAAGTTGCAGTGCCATATGTTGTATGGGATATTGAGGAGAAGCAGAGACCACATGTAGGCGAACTCACAGAACAGAACAGTGTATGGGACTGGCTGTGGTAGACATGTGAAATGATGTATGTATGTCCATGATTAGAATCTAAATTTCGAAGCATAATAGTCATCAATTCATTTACAAAAAGTGTCAAATTCTATCCATGTAGATTAAAGTAACAATGAATTAGTTACTATGGGTTAAAAAAAAAAAGCTATTAGCTATGCACAATGTACTGTAGTATACATTATGATTTATGTATGGTAGTAACTCTAGAACATCAAAACATTGGCATGCATCAGGATATCCTTCAAAAAAGTATGCCACCTTTCATTTCCTATTAAATTCAATTAAATTATGTAAAAAAAATTCCTGTTTTACTGCAACAGGTTGCTAAGCCTACAACCTCAGCAGCAACCTCTTTTTCTCTCTCATCTGTTCCAACCACTCAGCATTCAGCATCACCAGTATATTAATCTCCAGCCTGATCATCTGACATTAACTGCACCTGTTTATCACTGGTTCATACCTGGCTTGATTTGATTTTTTTTTTTTTTTTTTAGGATTCATAGCTCATTGTGTGGCTTAACAAATAAACAACATTCCTCAAAAATTGGTCAAGTACAGGGACTGAAATGAAAATGAAAGCAAAAAAAAAAAACATGCCAAAAATTTGCCAAGTCTTTCACGAAACCTGGAGAATTATTCCTCAAGACTACAAAAAATCTGTCTCTATGGAAAAAGAATACAGCGATCTGGTGTATCAGATAACATTACAAACAAAATATTATGCTCTGTGTTGCGTAGGTTCCCCTTCTGGTGCCACGGCATCGAGACCTCTGTCGGTGTGTTATGTTGTCTTGCACCAGGATGTTTGTAATGAATCTTTTTGGTGCCATGGGTTTACAGGGTTCTATCATGGACAGCATTGACGTTTTCCTGCAAGTTGTACTACATTGGATTTTCTGTGGGTTCGGACTAGAAAGGCTAGCCTTTGCTCCCCATAGGCATAAACAAGCTTTGGTTGCCTCTCGTTTACTTCAGTTTACTTGTTAATGTTATGTGGTGTTAATGTCATGGGTGATAGTGGGTGGAGTATATTCATAAATTTACACAGATAATGTCTATCTGAAATTCAAGTCAGAAGATTACCTAGGCCATGCCAGGTCTTCTTCTATAGGCTTGGGGCTGTTGTCTTGTAGAACCGTCCATCTTCTCTCCAGAATCAGTTTCTTGGACAGTAAGATCTCTGTAATAGGTCCTGGTGCATCCTGGTCCATCCATCGATTCATGTTTCCTTCAAAGACATGTGCTGCTGTACTACATTTAGCAAAGAAGCAACCCCAGGATATTACTACAGTAAAGTTTTTCACATTGGTAAGGCCAAAATAGTAATTGGCCTTATATGTAGATAATATGTATAATATAATATGTAGTAATAGTTACCTTATTTTATGTCTTATGTTTAACAGAGGAAGATTAGCATGTGGTATAGCAATACCCACCTATATATTATTTAAATAATGGTACTGACTGAGAAGGTCTTTTTAGGAGGCTCTGTTACCTTAACCATGATTGGTAAATAACAAAACAAAAAAAAAACAGCAAAACTGTCTAATATATACACTGTATGTAAAGTCAGGTAAAGTTCATATGGTTGAACATGCTCCTAAAGATTTGAATTTGTGAGACTCATAGTCTCAAACTGTCTAGGCTAGAACCTATTTGAATAGCCAGATATTTTCATAGATATTTTTAGTCAGAATAGTCAGGTTTTTTGTTAAATGCAGAGCTGCAGACTCATGCAGATCAATATTCCTCCTGGCCCCAGAGCCACAATTATACAACCATTAATTTTTTGTTGACATTGGAGTGGCGGGATGCTGATGTCCCAGGGTGCTGGCTTACCTGTGTTACCTTCTGGCGCTCTCCTTTAGATATGCTGTAATAGCTAGACCTGCATTATGATTGCTATATTTTAAGACACTCAATACTTTTAATTAGAACTAATAATCAATTTTTTAAGTCTGAAACCTTTTACCTACAGTGGTTCTCGTAAACTATTCTGATTTACCCGATGATCTACACGTGTTTTGTTCCTGCTTCTGCTGCCGTATGATTAACCTCCCGCTGTTTTCCACTGGGAAACCTTAAAGACTTTCAATTTTCCAAAACAATTCACACCTAAGAGACCGCCTCTTCCTGCTGAAGGTTCTTGTCTCAGTTGTAATATTTTAGACTTAGAATGTCCTGCTGTGATCATAAAAATGCCTAACGCTTTTAAAAAAAAAAGCCTTTTCATAATACAATTACACCAAATATTCCATATGTCCTCCCTGCATGCAGCACTGTTTGCTATTTTACTGCTTCATGAGTTTTGAAGAAGCTCCCTGAAGGCCGACACCAAGTCTATGAAAATCTCGCATGTCACTGATGTGTCAAGAGTGACACTTTTAAGTGTCACTCTTTTCAAATTGAAGAAAACCATGTGTAATAAAAGGGGAGTTCAAGTTAAACTGGGACTTTTGATTGTGCAGAACATGACATGAACAGAACATGCCTAATCGCAGCATTAAATGGATACCATTTAGGTAGAAAATTTTCTCAGTACACCAGAGCTGACCTCTAATGAAATGCTTTAATGGCCCAAACATTTAGAAATGGCTTCTGTGGAATGTAAGGAATGTAAGAGAAATGTGGCAATAACTCCTAGCCGAGTTCACTCACTCACTCACTCATCGTGCATATCTATACTCACTGCCGGGGGCCTGGAGCCAATCCCAGGAGGCTTAGGGCACGAGGCGGTGTACACCCTGGACATAATAATACCACATTAATTTCTTTTATCTCTGTAGGGGCATAGTTATAGCATTAAAGCAGCAGAAACTGTAAATTCTGCAAGCTAATCTATTAATGCTGGTAATTGTAAGTGGATCACCCTAATGGTATTATTTCTATATGACATTATCTCTAGAATTTTATTCTGACAGTATATCTTCTCCCTGCACTTACTGAAAAAAGATGAATGGGTGAATAAATGAATGAGTGAATCAATCAATGACTCGATCAATGAATGGTAATGTCAGGAGAATCTGCAGTGATCATGCTCATGAAAAGCTCCATGTTACTGTGAGCCTCACCCTTCCATCCCTGGTCAGGACTTATGCCAACTACAAGATGCTACAGCAGATTGTGAGAACAATGACAAGATCACTTGGGTCTCTTGACTCATTACTGACACTACTTACTACTGCATTTACAAGACCACATCACTGTGTATGATGCCATGCACCAATTGTATGAACTGTTCAGCCTTCTGTCATCTGCCACAAGGTAGCAGACCATCTGTGCCACCACCACTAGACTGTAACAGCTTCTTATCTGAGGTTGTCAGTTTATTTGCTGGATGTTATACAGTTTACAGACAGTTGTTTAGGACTACACAATTACAAAATTATGCTTAACTCGTTCTTAGTCAGCTAAATAATCCATTCAAATATTGTTAAAGTGTTCTGATTAATATTGCCAGTACTTATATTCCTTCACATTTTTTGGGTAGTTCTGTGTATATTGTTGCTGTATTGTCATGTGTTGCACCATCACCAAGGTCTTGAAGTAATTACATTTCAATCCAGTTAAATGAAGGAATGACAATACAATTCACTTGATCCTTGATATCTCAATTAAAACTGTTCACAGACAATAAAAATATGCAAATAGCACATGACCTTATCCAGAGCAACTTACATTTTTATCTCATTACACATCTGAGGGCCTTGCTCAAGGGCCCAACACTGTCAACTTGGTGGTCATGGGGTTTGAACCTGGGACCTTCCGAACCATAGTCCAATGCCTTAACCACTGAGCTCCCCCTGACCCACTCTTTATGTGTACACACTCTTTATGTTAACACACCTTTTAAGTGTACAGCCATGGCCAAAGGATTTGAGAATAACACAAACGTTTATTTTCATAAAGTCTGCTGCTTCAGTCTGCTGCTTTTTCAATCTGTTTGTGTCAGATGTTATTATATACTGAAGTATAATTACAAGCATTTTATGATTGACAATTACATTAAGTTTATGCAAAGAGTCAATATTTGCAGTGTTGACCCTTCTTTTTCAAGACTTTTGAAATTTGCCCTGGCATGCGGTCAATCAACATCTGGGCCACATCCTGACTGATGGCAGCCTATTCTTGCATAATCAAAAGAAGGTTGAGAGAATTTGCTCTCAGAGGATGTTTTTGTACCATTCTTTATTCATCGCTGTGTTCTTAGGCAAAATTGTGAGTGAGCTAACTCCCTTGGCTAAGAAGCAACCATTGAATGGTTAGGAAGCTTTACTGTTGGCATGACCCTGGACTGATGGCAGTGCTCACCTTCATACATTTCAAGAAGGGGAGCAAAGAAGTCACTTTTCTTCAGGAAAAACATAAGGGACAGTCTGATATGTTGCAAAAGGTACAGGGATTGGACTCCTAAGAACTGTGGAGTAAAGTCCACCTTTCTGATTGTCTGGGGCATTTGGAAAAAAGCTTGTCCGGAGAAGTAATGATGAGTGCTACCATCAGTTGTGTCATGCCAACAGTAAATCATCCCAAGACCATTGTGTGGGGTTTCTTCTCAGATTTGATTATGCAAGAATGGGCTGTCATCAGTCAGGATGTGTCCTAGAAATTGATTGCTAGCACGATTGCAGAGGTCTTGAAAAAGAAGGGTAACATTGCAAGTATTACTTCTTTGCATAAACTTAATGTAATGACACTTGTGAATTCTGACACAAAAATATATATAATTACCTGCTTCAGTGTTTCAGTGCTTCCTGCTGCTTCAGAGGTTTTAGATCTTCTAGTCAGATGCTACTATGGTATACTTTGCATAAACTTATTGTAATGGTCAACAAAAGCCTTTGACACTTATGAATTCTTCTATCTATACTTCAGTGTACCATAGTAGCATCTGACTAAAAGATGAAGCAGCAGAAAGCAGTGAAACACTGAAGTAGGTAATTATATATATTTCTGTGTCATTCTCAAACTTTTAGCCATAGCTGTAAATAATTTTTCTCAATCCAAATGAACTAATTATACATCCTAATTAACTTTTAGCAAAACCTGTTTAGCCAAAGTCTAAACCTGTTATTGTGTTGATAACGTGTTTTCATCAGTTAAGGTATATAACTTATACTTGTACTTACTGAACAGACATCGGAAAGATTATCAATAGTCTTCTAGAAGGTGAATTCCTAATTCTCTATGGTATGGTGTTATCTTTAGGCACACCCATTGGATAAATGCACTCTTCATGAAAAGGGAACGCCCAAAATGAAAATGTAAAAAGTAGTCAACTGACCCACTGAATTGAAGTATTACAATGACAGCAAATCCACAGGTAGAGATAGTGAGTATAATGAATGTGATGTGGTAATGGTGAAGATGGAGGTAGTGGCAGGCTAAATGCTTTACTGAGACAGGCTCAAGTAAAGTTCCTAAAGATACAAAAATTGGTTGAAATTGGTTGTTTATGTAACAACATCAGCAGCAACCTCATTTCCCCTCTCCTCTGTTCCAACCCCTAAGAATTCAGCATCATCAGTATACTAATCACCGGCTAATAACGTCGAATAATGTTAGATTATTTTAATGCTTGAATGATTCAAGTTCATTGATTGGCTTAACAAACAAAACAAAAAAAAAAAAACATTTCTGTGAAACTCATCAAGTACAGGGAGTGTACTGAAAATGTCAATAACTTGCAAAAAATATGATCCAAAAAAAAAAAAGTCCTTTAGGAAGTCTGGAGAACTATTCCTCAAGACTACATAAAAAATAAAAAATAAAAAAATCCCTCTGAGATTAATAAAGTTCTTTGAATCTTGAATTGAATCTTGAAAAAAAATACAAGGAAGTCTATCTCTTTGAAAGCAAAGTACAATGCGAAGAAATGAAGAGTGGTTCAAACATTTTGTACAGTTCTGAATATACACAGATCAGCCATAACATTAAAATGCAAAAACAATAAGACAAGCATTGTGTGGCTTTCCCACCTGTCAACAAAACAGCTCTGACCCCTCCAGGCATGACTCCACTAGACTACTGAAGGTGTACTGTGGTAACGGGCACCAGGACATTTGCAGCAGATTCTTTAATTGATATGGACGCAAGGTGGTGCCTCTATAGATCAGGCTTGTTTGTCCAGCACATTCCAAACATACGCAATAAGATTGAAATCTGCGGACTTTGGAGGCCACATCAAAAACCTTGAATTCTTTGCTTGCTAAGCCCATACACAGCAAGCTGCTATCTGCTAGCCAGCATTAACATTTTTCAGCTATTTGTGCTGCATTTGTGCTGAGTTTTCTGTGGGCTCAGACCAGATAGGCTGGCCTTCCATCCCCACAGGAATAAATTGGGCCTTGGGTACACATGAGCCTGTCATCAGTTTACTGGTATATAATGACCTGGAGGTGTTGTTAATATTATGGCTGATTCTTATGTACATACACAATATACTACTTTGATAAAATACATTTTAAAATGTATTACCTAACAGTAACATAATGTGTGCCATGGATTACATCCTTGTTTACTCCCTCACTCACTCATTGTATTGTATTGTATACATCATTTTATTCTGTATACAGGGTTGCAGGGGGCCTGGAGCCTATTCCAGGAAACTTAGGTCAAAAGGCAGGGTACACCCTGGACAGGGTGCCAATCCATCGCAGGGCACACATATACAGTACACACACTCATGCTCATTCACACACTACGGGCAATATGGGAATGCCAATTAGCTTTGAACTATTTTACATATTTTCCTCAAATCATTTCCGAACAATATTTGCAATATGTAAGTTTACATTATCTTGCTGAAAGAGGCCACTGCCATTATGCAATGCCATTATTTGATGAAAGGGTATACTTGGTCTGCATCAATATTGTGGCCACAGGTCAAAGTAAGATCCTGATGAATGGCTGGACCCAGGGTTTCCCAGCAGAAAATTGTGCATTCTGGTACCATTAACCATCTCTTCTCTAACGAAGCATTGCTCAAACACCTGCCAATCTATATGATGTAAAAGAAAACATGATTCACCAGACTAGGCTACCTTCTTCCATTGATCCAGATCTGATGCCAGCCAATACACAAGAGAGCAATAATCACAATACGTTTCTGAGCTGGATAGCACTAAGGCAGAGTACTCTGCTACTCCTTGTCTGTGAACTTAGTGAGGGATTGCTTACTGTCACACAAGTGTTTCGACAATTTGTCAGTGATCAGTCAGTTGTAGTCAATGAGCAAAATTTTCACTTCCTCTTAGTCTTCCTCCACCCTCTCATCCCTCCCAGGCCCTGACTCATGTCCTTGTCACTATTAGAGACAGCCAGTGACACTTTGATCTCTACACTTTCCTCATCCATGGTCCTCCTCTGCCCATACTCCCAGGAAGATTTTCTTGCAATGTCCTTAGATATCAGATGTGCAGCACAGCAACCCGAAGAGAATTAAACTCTCTATTAGACAAAGATCTCGCCTTTTACTGTGTCGAAATTCTCATTCAGTGTGACTTCTGCTAAGACTGTCTACTGGATTAGTCTGCAGAAGATCTTTACAAGCTTGACAACATCTTTTCCTCATGCTTAACCTGCCTGCTCCTTTTAACCTGCCTGTTCCTCCTGTAAATCTGTGAGGACAAAGCTGAAGACTTTGCCACAGCTTTCAATGGAAAGGTTGAAAAGATTTGTTGTTTCTTCTTTCTCAACATCTAAACTACAATTTCAATATTCCTATTCTCCCTTACTAGCACATTTATCTAGTCTGACAAAAGAGTAGATCCGGCAAGTCATCTTGTCCTCCAATCCTCCCATTGGATCCAATCCCTTCAACAATGCTCAAGACCATCTCAAAAGACCTAATCCCCTTTATTACAGCCATGATTAACAGTTCCATAGCATTTGGTAATGTACCTGCTGCATTCAAGAAACCAAGATTTACTCCCATCCTGAAGACACACACTCTGAATCCAGTAAAATGAGAAACTACAGCCTACAGCAATTATAACTGTAAAGGTATAATTTCTTCATGTTCTTTCAAAAATCACTGAATGCATCTCCATGAATTACAACTGTCGTTTTATTTCTTAAAGCAAAACCAAGATCCTAACCTGTCTGGATTCAAAGTGACACAATCCACAGAGACTGCCATTTTGACTATCCCTGAGAAGCTTTATGCTGCACAATTAGCCAATCTTTCTTCTGTCCTCATCTACCTTGACCTTTCAGCAGCATTTGACAGAGTTAACCACAATACTCTCCTGTCCATCCTCATGGGTCTTTGAGTCTGTGGGACAGCATGGCAGTGGTTTCCCACAAGGCTTGGTACTTGGACCTTTTCTGTACTCCCTCTATACTCTCTCTTGTGCCTATTATATCCTTACATTGGTTTTCATGTCATTGATATGCGGATCATGCGCAACTCAAATTCTCATTCTCTTCTTCAGACAATCAAATATTGCAAACATCTCATCATGGATGAGACTGCTATTCATCCAAGGTATTTATCAACATCTTACCATCTTTCTTGTCTGTATGATTTGTTTTCATGTTTCCTATATTTTCCCACACCACCCAATTATTTTGCTCCCTTCACTGGCCACTAGTAGCTGCCCAAAATAGATTAAAAAAATTAAACAATTATGTTTGCCTACAAAGACAAAAAATGGGCCAGCTTTTACTTACCTCAAAGCATTTATCACACATCGCACATGTTTCCCTTTGGTCCTGCTTGACTGATTCTGCCACCTCTCAGGGTACAAGGGGAAGGTATGCATCAAGGATACTTTCTCTTCTGGCATCTACTGTAGGTAATGGAATGAACATCCTCTAGATGTCAGAATAGCCAAGTCATATGCAGTCTTCAAATGAAAACTTAAGACCTACATTTTTCTTAAGTACTTGCATTTAAAAAACAAACAAACAAACAAACAAAAAATTTCCTAACAGGGGTTTGAATGATGATCAATAATCTAGTGATCAGTCTAAGAATGCATTTATTGGTATAGCCATTAAAGGTCTTCTGTAAGATGCTCTGGATTAGGGGTCACCTGCCAGAAACATTTTTAGTCTGGTTCACCTTCCAACTGGACAATAACCTTGTCAGAACTACACTAGGGGAGTGCGTGCATTACATGACACACACACACACACACACACACACACACACACACACACACACACACACACACACACACACACACACACACACACACATACACACACACTTTGGAAACACCAGTTAGCCTAATCTGCATGTTTTTGGACTAATGGGAGGAAACCCACAAAGCAGTGGGAGAACATATAAACCTCCATGCACGCAGACCCAAAGGTGGAACTGAAACCCTCATCCCCGGAGACCCTGGGATGGTGAATACTAATATTCAGTTGCTATTCACTGATGTTCATCGTCATTTACCTATATTTGTTCATATTCATTTCATACTTTTGAATTTCACTTGTTGTTGGTGTCTAAACTCAACTACATGATTGTTGTCGATAATGTTACTATACTTTTTGAAATTTCCTTCAGCATCAATAAAGTATCTATCTATCTATCTATCTATCTATCTATCTATCTATCTATCTATCTATCTATCTATCTATCTATCTTTGCAACCATTGATAGTATAGTGAGGTAAAGTCAAACTTTTTTCCCTATAATGGAAAAGAAACTTGTAGGCGCCTGTTGATTGAGCTGCAAAAAGAAAAAGAAAAAATGAAACAAAAATCATTCTACATCACCAAGCACACCAGACAATTTTGGAATTTATCTGCTTAATAATATCATACAAATGAGTGGTTGTATTTGCTATCACAAAAAAGTTGAATACAGCCATTCACATTCTGTGGTCTGTAAATCACAGGCATTTTCATCAGCATCCCTCATTTACAAGTTTTTTTGTAAAGCCCAGAGGCACAGCTCCTCTGGTCATCCCCTGTTAGTTCTGCAGTAAAACTAAACAGAGGGAGACACATACTGCATCATCCCGGAGTCTCAAATCCTCCTTGCCAGCAAGACTTTTTTTTTGCACTGGCTGTCAGGGCTGCTCAGTTGTGCAGAAGTAGTACCTGTCTCCTTCTGTTCCCAGCGCCTCACCACCACCTCATTGAGAATTCCAGTGCTCACCTGACAAGGCCTCAGCAGGGGCCTCCTGCCATCTGGCCCCATTTGCATGCTAGCAGCCAATGAGACACTCAGGAGGAGCCGGGCTTTAAGACTGCTGCCTCCAGTGACTCGCTGCAGTAATATATGAAGCGGAATGGCTACAGGAGCTAAAGCGCTAAATTACCATCTGGAGATCCACAACAGTTTTAAAGAAGAAAACTGGTAAGATGTTCTGCTGAGACCTACTGCCCAGTGAAAATTAATTCCTGTCTAATCAACACAGCCAGCAGTGCATATAAGCTGCTTAGCCCTAGCCTATTTGCCTTCTGGCCTTTAAATGTAGCAGATAAAAGCTTTTGTCTTGGGAAAGTGTTATGCGATTAGACTATTCTTTTTGCTATCTGCTGCATCCACTTAAAAAATACATGGTGCTAAATCCAATTTTCTTTAGTGAGTATATGGCAGGAAGAAGGAAGAGTCTTGGTTGTAGATATGTAAATGCTAATGTGGTAACAGAATTAAAAACTGTTTCTGTCAGACACAAGGCACTTATTAAAATAGCTTAAATGATAAAGAAAATCACCTTAGAGTTTTATTTGTTTGACTTTTAATCCTTTCTTTTCTTCATTAATTGACTTTCTATGCCCCATGTCAAATTCCATACTTTCCTTTGTGTAAGCACTCAAAGCGGCTATTATCAAACATTTTCTGAACATAAATAACTTTTTAATAAATAAATAAAGGAAGAAACAAAGAAAGAAACAGTATTTGTCTAATACCTCATAATAATAATAATAATTATTATATATAATAATTATTATAATAATTATTATAATAATTATTATAATAATTATAATAATAATAATAATAATAATAATTATTATTATTATTATTATTATTATTAATATAAAGCTCATTTGAGGCTTGTTAATTAATTAACTTCCCCTTATTAACAAAATATTTTAGTTAAAGGGAAAAGTCTGGTGATAATAAAATCAATCCTAAAAGTAAAGTAAGCATTTAATGAGCATTTTAAAATGGACCTAGTTAGTGAAGTAATTCGCTGTTGAAGGTGACTTGCTGAAAAGTTTTTATATTTTATTACTATTTCACTATGACAGGGTTAAGCTTGACAACATCAAACTACGAACACAAGATGATAAAAATTCTATGTAATTCGAAATACGTAATGTACTTACAGTACTTACATCGGTGATTGTGATTTCACTGATTACATCAGCCAGTTTCTCAAGGGAGCCATTATCTCAAAATTACTTTAGGGTCATGTACAAAATGTTAATAATAATAATAATAATAATAATAATAATAATAATATTATTATTATTATTATTATTATTATTAGATTATTATTATTATTAGATTATTAAAATCTAAATTATTTTTACAATATTATTTACAAATTATTTCTACAAAATAATTTGTTGAGGATAATAACATATGAAAAGTATTTAACTTTGTGTCCACTTATTGCACTCACTAGCAAATCAGTATGAGGGACATGGCAAAATCACATACACCCAATCAAAGAAAATTGTATAAAATGAGGGAAACATATTTCAAGAGATTTACAGTATAATTGTAATGTTTGGCTATTTAATAAATCCACAGAATTTCATTATTTTGTAATGTGTTCATGGTAGCTGGGTGATTCTGATGAGGACACCAGAGGCACTTTATATAGATAGTAACACCATAATTAAGAAGTTCAGAATTAGGAAATAAAGAAGTTAACGATCACAAGCAAATTCAGAAAATGTCTTCACTATTTTTGCCATAAGGGTAGCTGTTTAAGTCTGATACATGAGATATTTTCATGGTGGCCTTTTAGGTACATTATAAATAATTATATTATCACAGATTCATTATAAACTAGAATTTCACTCAAAACAAATAGGTAAAAAGTAGTTTTTTTTTTTATTCAGGTGACATACTGGCTTAGAGATTAGCACTGTAGTGTAGGTCGGGGATTCAAATCTTCTCCTCATTGATGGTTTCCTAAAGGTACTTTGGATTCATCCCATAGTCCAAAGACATGCTTTATATATTTTTATGTTTCCTGCAGACTTAAAGCCTGAAATAGGCTACAGGGGCCTGTGACTCTGCACAGGATAAGCATTATAGATAATGTATGTACGTATGGTTCTCAGTTTGCTTATAAATGTGAATAAATATTAAAAAAAATAATAAATCCAGTAGCCTGTTGATTATAGGATTTAAGGACATCCAAAATTTTTCTTCATAAGCATTATTCACTAAATTAAGAATCTCAATTCACTAAGGATTTTTAAATTATTTAATTAATTGCACTCCATTATATTTTATTGTTATACCAAGAAAAATCCTAACTTGTGCAGGAAAAAACTATGTTGGATGTGGAAATTTTTTTTTCAAAAGGGTCTAAATATTGTTTCCGGAAGAAGTGGAAGAGGAAGACGAAATCATAAATGACAGTGACTGGAGATCAGTTAAATATAAAAAAATTATAATCTATCAAAGCTATTTTAATAGTAAACATAAGAGCATTTACATACACAATGCGTTGAGAAATCACAGGATTACAGTAAAAACTAGGATTCAATAAGTTAGGAAGTATAAAAACTACTATCTGCTACTTTGGAGCAATGGGAAAAGGTCATGTGGCCCTATTCCAGAGAGATGGGTATATCAAGAGTAAGAAGGGAAGCACAGAAAGCGATGCACACATCATGCATAGTGCCTACTATAAAAGCCTCTGGAGCCTCTGGAATGCAGCAATCTTTAATCCTGTGATAGACTCTCTCCTTTCCTCTCTTCTCCTGCGTATGCCTGCCCAGCACGAGAATCCAGGAGCACTCCACAGGCTGTGTTCAATAAAGAGAGCTCTTGCAAAGACAACTCCTGAGACCATCAAACTGAACGTTTCACATGTGCCTTTGTTATAAAATGAAATACAGCCCTGTTGTACTATGGTGTGCACTCCTGTACTCTCATGCTCTCTGCACATTGAACATATTTGCATGCATACGCTGACAAGCATTTGGTGGAGAGAATTACAAAACAACAGAAGAGGTTAACATTTAATCTGTGAGTATTTTATGATTGGTGGTAAATATATTGAAGAAGTTATGGTAAACGGTACAGGGGTAAACTGTTTCTGCTGCTGTGGAAATTTCACACTTCAAAATAAAATATTGAGAATATATATAAATAAAAAAAACGACACACTTTAAAAATGTTACTATTGAAATATATATGTAGACTGCGACTAAATGTTACTTTATTAATTTACATAAGGTTTTATGGTACAGCACATACAGTACATGCATGTAATAAAAGCTAAAGGTGATTCAAGGAAATATTTCCCTATATGATCTTTTTGTGGTCAGACATATATTTATTTTTACATACAATGTATGTGATAATTCTCTATGCGTCCTTTCCTGTTTTGCTCAAATTAAAGTTTTCAAATGTGTTATGCCAATCCAGCTGAGCGGAAAAAAAAGAACATTATGAAAAAATGTTATGTTAATAACTTTTCTCCTATTCCACAAAAATCCAAATAAGATGGGCCATTTTTCCTCTGGTTGTGGCAACCTATATTATGCATAATATATGATTACACTGTCTACAGCAAGCATTACATTTTCTGTGATGGCCATAAGCCATTATAGCAAAGGTAATATTACTGCAAATAATCATCTATTCATTTTTAATTGTTGATATTATTATTTTTTAAAGCCATGATATATTAGTGCTTCCATTATTAAAACAACAAATAAGCATTGTGCATCTGTTTCTAACACTGGATATTATCTTTTTAAAATATATTACAAAAAGGATACTTACTAAAACTCAGAGCAAATCTACATTGTTGCAGCTTCCTCATATCTTTAATCCTACATTTTTGGAAAGTGTACAGTTTCATCTTAGCAGTATAAATTAAAGTATATAAAATAAAGTAAACATTATTATTATTATCAGTATTATTATGTTTTTTTCCAGCTTTAATTTAGAATGTGTAAAAAAATCTTTCAAATGTTCAGGCATTAATAAATATATTTTATTTAAAGAGGATTTTTCCACAAGCAGATAAAGGCAAAGTATAAATACATGGGCCCTAACAGGCTTGCCTGCTAACACATAGTCAATTGAGCTGTGAATCAAACTTGTAATTAGTATAATGGGTCATTCATTTAACAGAAATAAAATATAATGTAGCAAAATTATGCATATATTATATACTTTTCACACATTTAAATGTTTAAAAACTTCCTGTAATAACAGATAACACACCCTGTATGCTAAAAGTTTTTTTTGGTTGGAGCTTTGAATACATGGACTTTGTGGCCCTTTTCTAAAGGCAATCCAGAACTTAGCAAATGCAACATCTTTTCTTTGAAAATCAGCAAGAATGATTGAAATCCCACCTTGATCTCACTTACTGTAGCTCATTTTAGGATCTCAAAGACAGCAGTGTGTCTTGCTGAGAGGCCTGGCACTGTTAACCTGTTATTCTGGCCCAGTTTTCTGGCTGGTTGGGTGTGTAAGGTTGCTGCGACACTTATTCTATTCCCATTAATCACCTCAGTTCCTCTGAGGGCTTTATGTCATCATTACTGACTCAGCCGCTCTGTCTACGAAGTGCTGTGGCACATTTGAGTATTTCATTACCTGTATGCAAATGGCTCAATGCCTCAGGTCATAATTTATGTAGGTTGCAGCAGACCTGAGCACATATTTCAACTTCGGAACAAACGCTTCTGACTATAAAAAAAAAAAAAAACCTGACATGTGAAGGTACTCTGAAGTCATGGATTAACACCTGCGTCTGGTTTTTTAAAATGAGAATATTATTTGCAATTAATCGTCAACACAAAGAATGTCTGGAGGGTTGAAAAACAAATGAATGGTTTTACAAAGTGATTTGTTTGCTTTTGGGTATTTGCTTCAAGGTGGAGGGTAATATTAGATTTATACTGCGATTTTGATTTTTCAAAAAAAAAAAAAAACTTACTCTCTCTCCTTCTAAAAAAAGTTCAAATATAGTTCAAACAATTTGCACAAAGATAAAAATGTCCTGTACATATCAGAGAAACTATTTGCCCATGAAGTGTGCATCTGTCACATAAAGACCTGTACAAATTAGTCCAGGGATAGTATTGTAAGAATGAAAGAAATGTCATAGTTCAACCATTTACGGTACTCTAGTTATTTTATTTGTACAAACAAGAAGTTTGAATACACAAGAATGGACCTCTAAGGATTTATCAAGACCCCTGAAAGTGCATCAAAAGTAATGAATTAGAGAATCTTCTTTTGGCCATTTGTCAGCTTTTATAATGTCCCAAATAACACTTTTTTCAAATTAAATATTTTACAGTGAAGGGAGAAACCCCCTGATTACACACCAAACCTAACTAGAGCTGAAATGTTCACAATTACCATTATAATGGACCTTATCGCAATTTAAGTGCAAACAATATCTATACTGTACCCTTGTGATGATTGGACTTTGTCCCCGCACACCTAACGAAATTCACACTAATCATTCAGCACCCGCCATGTCGCTGAACGGACAGCATGGATTCGGCACCAACTCTGTGGAAAGCCAAACACAATGGGTGTTTTGGGTGGGAAGGGAAAACCAGCGTGGCTGGCAGAAAATAATTACCTGCCCTCCTTGAGAAGCCGGGCACCGTATAAAAGGATGCGGTTGCATCAGCCAAGAGAGCAGAATCGAGTGTGCATCTGTAACTCTGACACTGATCCTGTGTTTACAGACATCAACAACATTGTCTCCCTTGCCCCTCACTGGCTGCATGCCAAAACTCATCCGCCACAGGAACCCAACCTCAGCCCACAACCAGCCATCTCTGACCGCTGCCACCCAGCTAGACAGCCATACTGCTGCCACAGCTCCAGCTCCAGAGATCCTCACTCCCAATCCTCACCTGCAGAGAAAATCCTCATTTAAATAAAATATCACTCTTTTCACATCACATTTGGGTGCCCTGCGCCCTACAGGTTCTTCATTCTAAATCAGAAAGATTTCTTAACTTAAGTTAGGAATGAATACAATTTACCAGAAATGTTGGACCTTGCTGTGAAGGGGAAAATATCACATGTTCTTAGTAACTTCAAAAAGAAACCTTAAAAGCGGGGGGAAAAATACAACCAGAAACTTGAAAAATTTGCTCTAGGATATGTTCAAAAGCCTGTTTCTTATAAAGTCACAGTCTGCTTTGATGGAACTGCATAAGGAAGAGGAATGAATGAGAAATCAATGCTTAAAGCAACCCAAACACACAAAGATAGTTAAATATCAGAAATATGTAAATCTTTTCTTTAAAAAGAGGTACAGATACATAGAGGAAGAGTAAATAAGAGACTCACAGATATTTTCAGTGTGGCTAGGTAATCTTTGGTAGTAATATTGCGTATTTAACCTGGAGAAAACTTGGGGAGCAGCTTGCTTTTCTAGATTTGTTTTAATTGGACCTTTTTTTTTTTTTCAATCAAACAAATTTGTCATCTCATCAGGACCTATTCACCCATAATACTTTCATCATGTACTAATTTCAGTTTTCTAAAAATTTGCTTTTAAATAATAATAAAAAAAAAACTACATTAACTACAGCATGGAGGCTTAGTGCTTAACACTGTGGGCTTGCACCATCAGGGACAAGTGTATGAATCCTGCCCCAGGTCTGTCCCAGGAACGTGCATGGTTGCATGCTGTATCCATGCTTGCGGGTTTCTTCTGGGTGCTCTGGTATCCTCCCAAGGGCTAAAGACATTTAGATTAGGCTATTTGGTGTTTCCAAATTTCCAGTAGTGTGCGAGTTTGTGTAATTGTACCCTCTGATGCATTGGCACCATGTTTAGGGTGAACCCTGCCTAGTGCCCGAGTCCCCAGGGATAGGCTCCAGTCCACCCGTGACCATGTACAGGATAAACAGCGCAGCATTCTATAATATGGCTTTGTATAACTGGCCTTGGCCTTGGCCAAGAGTTTGAAATAGTATTTTCTTGAATGTGTACTATCGATTACTGCAGATTAGGCTAATTGGCGCTCCCAAATTGCCCTTAGTGTGTGAGTGTGTGTCTGTGTGTGCCCTGCGATGGATTGCCAACCTGTCCAGGATGTACCCCGCCTCATGCCCTGAGTCTCCTGGGATAGGCTCCAGGCTCCCCGCGCCCTTGAATATAGGATAAAGTGGTATAGACGATGAGTGAGTGAGAGTGAGTGTATGTGTACTTTGACATAAGCTTAAAAGTTGTACATGAATCTAACATTTACATCAGCCACACTATGAAAGCCCAGTTTGTGGTCTATGTAAATAAGTGAACTGTATTAGCTACAATCATTGGTAAAGATTCATAATTTACAAAAAATTAAGAAGATTCAAGATTCAAAGAACTTTATAAATCCCAGAAGCAAATTGCTTTGACTTGGTTACAGTTGCTTATCATTGTTTTAAAAGAGTAACAAATTAGGCAACGGCGAGGGGAAACAATTGCTTAAAAACAGTAAATACCATATTGCACTAAAGTAAGGCGCAGCATGACTGAATTCACATATATTGCACTTGCAATGGAAAAAGGAAAAGGCATTGCACAAATAATAGTTATCAATATTGCACTTGAAGAGTGGTAAGTCCCAATATCATTGGTAAATGACTGTGCACAAGTATTGTAATAATGTAATATTGTATCATTACAGACAGTTACTACCCCCATAGTGTAAACAGAGAAGAGTTGTATAATTTTATGGCCATTGGTAGAAGAGATCTCTTGTGGCGCTATGTAGAACACTTAGTAGTAATCAGTCTCTGGCTGGATTTACTCCTCTGGTCAGAGAGCACAAAGTATAGCGGGGGAGAAGGATTGTTCAAGATTGATTGTATTTTGGAAATAATCCACCTCTTTGTCACAACCTCAACAGAGTCCAGCTCCATGCCTAGCACAGATCTGGTCCTTTTAATAACCTTGTCCAGTCTCATTCTGTCAGACACTTTCATATTTCAGCCCAAACAAACGACAGCATAAAAAATTACACTAGCCACAATGGATTCATAGAAAATCTGAAGAATGGGGTTGCAGACGTTAAAGGACATGCGTCTTCACAGAAAATACAACCTGCTTTGTCCTTTCTTGTAGGTCCGTTATGTTAAGTGGCCAGTCCAGTTTGTTGTCGATATAAACTCCCTGATATTTCTATTCTTAGACCATGTCCACTGTTTCCCAATGAAACAGATATAGAAGTCGCAGGGATCTTACTTCTCCTGAAGTCTACCAACAGCTCCTTTTAACATTAGCATACAGCACGTCTAGTGTCCATATTTATAAACCACTTGATAACATTTTACCTCAAATCAGTGAGGGGGAGTAAAAGCAGATGGTCTACCAAGGAGACCGCAGTCAGTAGGCCTGGGTACCAATGGATTGAGGAGATTAATCTTAGCGATTTAGTGAGTAGTGTGTCAGTCTGAAGGAATCTGTCTGACCCTTTTTGGATTACCATGCAGGTTCTGATAATGATTTTCTGTGGTGAAGCAGTGGTGTGAATTAAGTGTGTCTTTCACTTTGTCATCAAAAAGAATCCGTCCTGAGTTCAGAGACTCAGGATGAGAAACAGATGGGGAATGAAATGAACTGTGAAGGGTAGAGGTAAATGTTCTGGGCACACATTAGCTCACATAATAAGCTCACATTAACACTCATACACTTACAGTAAATACAAAATGAATTAATTTTGATACAAATAATGAAAGTAATATAACATAATCACAATACTTAGTTGCATTTGTGGGAAAGTGCTGCTTGCAACAATGTGCTTTGATGAGCTGCCCTTTTTGCTTCCTCTCATGATGATGTGATGTAGAACATCAGGCAATTGACCCAGAGCAAACCATTATGTGTGCTGTTTCTCTTGCCAGTCATCTCCGCCTGACTCGCATTCTCATTCCACAACAGTTAAAGGTGCAATATGGATGCACAACCACCCACCTCTCTTTGACCATAGTTCAGAAGCAATGCTGACATTTTAATTGAAAAAGTGAAATCTTTTGCCACTTGAAAACGTGAAAAGGCGGCATCTCTGTAACTAGAAGTCTGAGATTTACAGTAGTACATGCTGTGAATTGAAACCCTCAAAACATATTGCAAATCCTACAGTTACTGTCAAGTCAAGTCAAGTAGGCTTTTTATTGTCATTTCTACCCGTATACAGCTTAGAACACAGTGAAACAAAACAATGTTCCTCCAGGACCACGGTGCCTCATACAACGTAAATTAACAAACCGAACTAGCTAACTAAGAAACCTAATTAGCTGACTAGCTGAGACAATAAAGATTGACATTTAAAATTAACATAAAACGAAGTCCTCTGCAAAAGAGACAACATAAAGTGTTTGGCATAATGTGCAAACAAAAGTGATAATACGACAACATGACAGATTTCATAACATAGCATACTGCTATTCTTCGAAGTGAGTTTTAAACAAATGATAATATTAAAACTTTCACATATAAATGCAATATTGCTACACTATACATAGTCATCACCAGCATTAGTGGCATCCTTCAGAGAAGAAAAGAGGCTATAGTAAATCTATAAAAATAAGTCACCCACATAACACGGACTCTTCCTGTTGTATTATAGACACTCTACAGACGACTGTATATCCCCAGGGCAGAGCTACCCGACTGTTAGAGCCCTAATCTTGAAAAAAGAGACTTACTTATTGTAATGCACCTTTAGGTAATAAAAAAACTCAGAAAATAATATCATGTCAGTTTTTTCCTTCTTATTCTGGTGGAGAAGACAGGTCTTGTGTCACTCCTCTGGTAAATAGGAGAATTCAAATGTCATCAATCATTCCTGAGGGACTCTTAACTACAGTAATAGCTGCAACACAGCCAAAGTGCATCAATGATTCACTACACCATGCTTAACATATTGCAGATGCTGTACTTTGCTTTATATATATATTTTTACAAACAACTTAATAATCTGAAAATTACCTCAAATGATTGATTTGAATGCTTAACAAAATTAATTAGGCTGTGATATTCTGAAACTGTTATCTTTATTTTCTTCTTTGCATTCTTCATCATTTCCTCACCTGTTCTTAGAATAAGCAGAATATCCGATGAACGTTTCAAGCGGATGTTAAATTGATGTCTAAGTCTTTCATTCAGGATGATACACAGCCAATTGAAGTGAATTCCTGACTTTAGTTTGATTTCTTATTGCGTAGTTTAAAAAGAGAATGAAAGATTTCCTAAAAGAATGAATAATTGTTTTACAATAATAAGTACGCCCACGATTCAATAGCTCGTGAATCCACCCTAAGCAGCAACAACTTGAATTAATCTTGTCCTGTATGATTTTATCAGTGTCTAACATCATTGTGGAGGAATTCTGGTCCATACAACATTGCTTCAGTTCATTGAGGTTTTTGAGAATTTGCATATGCACAGCTCTCTTAACGTCCCTTCACATCATTTTAATTGTGTTAAGGTCTGGACTTGGTCTTGAATCAAAACCTTGATTCTTTAATTTTTCCGTCATTTTGATGTAGATTTTACTGGTGTGCTTCAGATCATTGTTCTGTTTCGTGACCCAATTTCGAAAAAGCTTTAACTGTCAGACAGATGGCCTCATATTTGCCTCTAGAATATTCTTGTCGACTTCATGGTTGACTTATTGTGTGCAAGGTGCCCCAGTCCTGCAGTGGCAAAACAAGCCCAAATCCCCCACCGTCGTGGCATTGGGCATTAAGGTCACACATCTCCAATTTGGTCTCATTTGTCTCATTTGTCCATAGGACATGATTACAGAAGCCTTGTGGTTTGTTCAGATGCAGTTTGTTCAAATGCAGTCATATTTTCATGTTCTTTTTAGACAGAAGGGGCTTTCTCCTGGCAACCTTTCCAAACAATGGTGTGGATGGTTTGCATTTCTTTGAGCATTGCATGGTCTACAGTACCTGGGGTGAATGTGTTGGAACATCCATTCCACTGCTTAACACACATCTTACTGCAAACTGCCAAATCTTCTGCTTTTATAGGAGTTTGTACACCAGCTGATCAATTAATTAAGAGCACCCTCTTAAATCCAGTTGAAGCAGTCACGCTCAAATTATTGCTCAGGTGTTTTTTTTTTTTTTTTTTTGCTCAATTTTTGTTTTAAAAAAGATTGCATGGTGAAAAATATATAATGGAAAAATTAGGATAATGAAACAATTATATGATGTTTGTCTGATGTTGCTACTGTAAGAGCTGCTATACTCAGATAATTTTAAAACTAAAGATTAATTATACTCTTTTATCATTAAAAGAGGGGATACTAACGTTTGAACATGACTATACATCCAGTGAGATGTTTAAAAGCTTAATAAAATGTTTTCAAGTGTGGCATAGCTACATTCATTTTAAATGGCTGAGGATCTCCTACAGCAAAATCAGTCATATCAACCCACATATCCTGTGATACCATGCGTTAATAGCGAGACTTGATCAGTGATTTGCATCCATCCTCTTGTGTTCCACACTACAGTATATTAAGAAGGGGAATAGATGATATAAACAGAACAGCTCTTTAAATTAAATGTCAGTTTAATTAAGATGCTGATTTGCTGTTCTATTGCTCGGAGTCCAAATCAAAGTACAGGGCAAGGGAAATGAGTTATCAAAAGGTCTAGATCCTGACTCACACATTAGGAGTCCGAACATGACCAGAATACCAATAGGAAGTATCAGTACATCTATTACATCACTGTATTGCTTTGCCAGATTCAGGACATTTATTATGTCTGGACATAGAGTGTGAAGCAGGTTTCACCCCGACATTGTATATTATCTATACAAATATTCTATATATGCAAAACCATTCAAATTTTGTATGCAACACTGCGTATACAATGTGTCATAACCTGCACAGACCCTTAGTCTCCTTTTTAGATTTTGTGCAGCTGGTGTGGCCCTGTAGCCCTGTAGATTCGTGAGATAAGCCTAGTACATGATAGATGATGAGTGGAAGAGCCAATGCTTTGGGTCACCCCATGTGAGCCATGATTGGCTCTGGCAGCCTCAGAGCCGACTCCTGCTGAGAATCACGCTAACTGATGTGTCAGGTGTTTGCGTCCTATTTACCAGCTCATGTTAGTTCAGCCCCATCACTCCCAGAGTCAGTCCTATTCAAAGAAGACAGCCTCCTCTACAGCCCATTTATCACATTAACCATTGTGTCAGGTTCTTTGAGGGTTGCTGCCCCAAAATATAAAGTTACCATCCAAGCAGGTGGCTGGAAAACAAATAATGATAGTGCCTCTCGTTGGAGTGGTGCCAAAGTGTGTGCTCAGTACTTGCAAAGCAAAATTAGATAAACTGATAGTCTTACACCAGCAGTGTTAGACAATAATACCCTTAAAGTTCCCATATTTAAATATATTTCTTTTCGAGTCTAGCATAGGTCTCACAAGTCCCTGTGTGTCTGTTAATGATCCAGCTGAAATACACCTCAGACCTTGCAACTCCCTTTATTTCACTCCTTCTCCAAATGCTTAATTTCAGTGTCTGTGTAAATGAACTACTGCTGTGCACAGTCCAGCCAGAGGACAACAAATAAAGGGAAGATATCTTCTTCTATGAGGTCTAATATACAGTAAGTGGCTCATCGATCTATCGATCTATCGATCTATCTATCTATCTGAGCATTCTAGTAAAACCAGGGCTTAATGATGACAAGTTGTCATCATTAATCTTCAAGTATCATGCATTCCACTCGCTCAATGTTCATACTGCAGTGGGCTCTGAGACACCTTGGCTGGGATCATCATTCACAAAGAAGTCACAGACTTCTTTAAAACATTTGCACCATTCAAATGTTTTACTGTGGCTTAGAGTCTCCTCATCATACTGTGCTTGAAATCTTCTGTAAATGTGACTTTTAAATCAGGGACTTGAGAATGAAAAAAAATGTGAATGAAGTCGTAAATACTGTATATATAATCAAACCCTCACTTCCAAGCCTCCCTGTTCTTCTCTGCACTAAAGATAGTTCTGAATGATATTGCCTGTATGTTTGGGGTCGTTGTCCAACGTATCTGCATGTATTTCTCAGGATTGATTTTGAACAAATCCCCAACTCCATTTACCGAAATTCAACCCCAAACTTGCAAGGAACCTCTATTATGCTTCACTGTTGCCTGCAGACACTTGTATTATTGTACTGCTCATTATTGTACCACTCTATAGTTATTTGGAAAACAACCTGCCTCGTACTACAGAGCACCTGCTGCCATTTTTTCTGTACTCCAGTTCCTATGGTTTTGTGCATACCTGAGCCTCGCCTTGTTTCCATGCTGGAGTTATGTCTTTTGGGCCGCAATTCTTTCATGAAGATCATTTCTGGCCAGATTTCTCCGGAAGGTTAATGGGTGTACCTGGGTTTTCACCAGTTCTTTGCTGATGGCACTGCTGGACATCTTCCAATGTCAAAGTGCATGATGTGTCTTTCATCTGCTGCATGGTCACTGCGCCTATGGTCTTCAGTATTGGCCGTTGCTTTTTTTGAACGGATTCTTACTTACTGCATTTCACATCTGCCTAAAACTTTTGCACACTACTATGTGTGTGTGTGTGTGTGTGTTTGTGTAAAAGATTACAGGGTCCTGGAGCCTATCCTAGGGGACTTTGGGCACAATGCAGGATGCCAATCCATTGCAGGACACACATGCACACAAAATGGGCAATTTGGAAATGCCAATTAACCTAATGTGTTTGGACTGTGAGGAAAACAGAGCTCCAGCAGGAAACCCAGGAAGCACGGAGAGAACATGCAAACTCCACACACACAGACCTGAGGCAGGAATCAAACCATCGACCCTGGAGTTGCAAGGACACATTGTTAACCACTATGCCATCTCAAAACAGTTTTATTCTACATATAAATATAACCCTAAAATACAAATGATTTTAGTCCTACTGTGTATGCACTGTAATACACTGCTATGTGCCTTTATCCTTGGGACAAAAGATGCAAGTCTCCATCACTGAATGTGTTTATTTATTTTGCCTTCTGCTTTGCCTTCCTGATTTCTGATCCAAAGGACAAGAGTTTGAGATTTAAACTTTAGGTTTAGAGGCAGATTTGACTCTTGTTTGCAGAAGAGCTGCTGGGTTCAAGCACAGCAGGGTGTGATGCGTGAACAGCACAAAGACACAATTGCACAATGTGGCATAAATAAGGCTTTGACGTGAGATGTCAGGTGAAATTGTTGCAGGGCTTGATAAGAAAGAAAGCAGCACTACTATTGTGTGTGAGTGCTTGTAAGGCATTTGCAATACTGTGCACTCCACCGTTCCACTCTGGAGTCTTCCATGCACAGCTGGAGGAGATGCATTTAAAGCTTGGTGTGTTTGGAGAAGAAGCTGCTAAGTCTACTCCTACTTCCAGATACACAACAAACAACAGCATTATTTGAATGCAATCTCACCAGAACCCATGAACAGGTCACAGCTGTAGGTTAATGCATGAGACTTCATTAATATCATTAATATTTTCATTATAATTTATTATTGTTGAACATTGAGGTTTCATTGCTTTTAATAGCAGCTCAAAATATGCTGCATTTGCTTTGTGTACAGCAGGAGAGAATTGTGTACTGTATGTTGCTTTTTGATGTCTGTCTTTCTTGAGAGCCTGTGTGTAGACATTTTCTAGATGAATAGAACTTTTTTGTAGCTGCGTTATTACAGTTTTTAGGGTTGTTTTGCCTTAGGAAATTAAACCCTAGGGAATTTTTCAGAGAATGAAAACACCAGTAATTGGGTCCTTGTGATAGCCCCTTACCCCTCAAATGCTTAGTTGCATCCTGTCTTGATCGTTAAGTGTCTGTGGATAAAAGCATCTGACAAATGAGGTAAATGTAAATGGCCCAGAAATGTGTAAACACATATTGCAGCATATGTTTTCTGACAGAGCAGTGTTTCCGTTAGTGTGTGGGTGTGCACGTGTTTGTCTGTGTCTGTTTGTGTGCGTGTGCACGTGTGAAAGTCATCATACACAGTAGCCCCCTCCCTCCTCCTCTCCTGTCTCGTCTTACTTCAGCTTTACACACACATACACAACACGCGCACACACACACACACACACACACACACACACACACACACACACACACACACTAACGGAAATACTGCTCTGTAAGGGTACTTCTTTAACGAGGACCTCTTTAGTGACACTCTTGCTCGTGCGCACACATACTAACAAAATCACTCCTTTCTGACAGAGAGAGACTCTGGATCTGGATTTTTTTTTTCAAAGTTAAAGTGCAGGTTAGTTTGTTTTATGTTTAGTTTACATGTTGTATTCATTGTTTTTATATGAATATTTTGGAGTTGTGGAACTAATCATCTGAGTTTCCATTATTTCTTATGGGGAATTTGCTTGGATATGAGTGTTTTGATATACATTCACACAAGGTTTAACTGTACATGGTAAATCTAACACAGTAGATATCCACTATACAGTACAGTATGTATGTGTACATTATCTACAGTAATTTAGCGTACATGCAGGGGTTAATGGGCCAGGGCATCATAATAATTGCGTTAAATAGCTAAATATCAGAAAATACAGATACAAGAGAAACAGGAGGAAAAATCAGAAACTGAAGTGTTTAATACAGAATGTAAACCTTGCTGATATTCTGCTTAAGCAATGTATTGTTTTACCTTGTATATGTAAATATTTGGTATATTTACCAATGTATAATTTTACTAGATGAGATAGCTGTAAATATCACCATATCATAAATATGATGAGTAAAAAAAACAACAACATAAAAATAAATCTTACACTTTCTTACAATGTGGTCTTTCAGCATTACTTGGTTTAGCGCTAATATTCTTTTCCTACTCTACTCTATTCTATTCTATTTCTCACCATTTCTCACTTAATAGGAATTTTAACAGCCATAACCATATTCTTTGCATGCACATTTCAAATCTGAACACCTGCTCCCACAAGTAAGTATATATATATATTTTTTCTCAGTTCCAATGGACACCTTAATTCTGGTCCTCCTAATGGAAAAAGTGGCACAGGATGGAATGTTCTACCCCTTTGTTATCCAGCTTTATCCACGGAGATGTTAAACCCCTTGTATGATTAAATTGTGCAGTTTTTACATGGCATTGCTCCCCTGAACATTCAAAGTGCTAGGTGCACATAGTCATCCAAATTGGCAGTCACATAGTCAGTACCAAATTCACTGTGGCTAATGTTATATGAGGCTATTTGTTGCCATTGCCATCAGGGACAGTTGCTGGCATATCTTTATTTTGGAAGCCAGAAAATTGTGCCAATTTGGTAGAAGGACAAAACAAGAATGTTATCAGAAGAGCATGCGTTATTGTATTGTATGGAACGGTGTACCACCTGCACTACATACAGTCTTCACTGCCAAATGCTTGCTTTTGACTAGTAGAATGTGAGTGGAACTTATCTCCAGGGCATGCAAAGTCACAGCTTTCTGGTATGGCCCATTTGAGTGGAACATAATGTATTTTGGATTAAGCAATGCATGAACCATAAGCCAACATTTGATGGGTCAGATGCTGGCCGACATGCAGTGGTTACCTGTCTAGTGTACCATGATAACATAACAGAGATGTCTGCGCACCTTGGACAAGTGCTCAATAGGCTATGCCAATGTAAAACTAAAACCTACTGAGCATTGTCTGTTCCATGTGTTGCCTGTGAGAGAGGTTGCTCTTCTCAGTCATATACACCAATAAGCCATAACATTACAATGCAAAACATTATGTCCAGTCTTGTTTAGGTTTCCACTTGTTCCAGCTCTGGCCCCTCAGTGACATAACTCCACAAGACCTCTGGAGGTGTGGAGCTGTGGTGACTGTCACCAGGGCATTGGCAGTTGATATTTCGAGTGTTGTGGGTTGCAGGGTGAGGCCTCCATAGGTCAAATTTGTTTGTCTAGTGCATCCCATGGTTGCTTGACTGAATTGGGATCTGGTGATTTTGGAGATGGGCCATCTGGCTTGGGCACTTTGCCTGCCAGGCCCTGTATGCAGTGGGCTCTGATGCACTTGATGCACAAGTGTGCTGCATTGAGATTAGACCGGACGAGTTGGCCCTTTGTTGTCAGGTGTGTGGATGGGCCTTGGGTACACATAATTATGTCACCAGTTTACTGTTATATAATTTATAATAAATTTTAATATGTTAATGTTATGTAGTGCTAATGTTATGGCTGAACTGTGTAGTCGCACGAAATGTCAGAAATGTCACTCAGAATGTCAGAAAGTGCTCAAACAGCCATATTTAAAAAGTTAATAAATTTGTCTTTTTTACTTGATAGTACTAATAATTTAAAAAAGACTTGCGTCCATAGCCCATCCTCTTAACACAAAAAAAATATTATAGATTTAATTGCTTGAAAAGTGCATAAAGCTTTCGAATAGATCAAATGAATCTTTTACCACATTTTAACTGGTGACACTTGCTTTTGTGAGACTGGCACCCCATTTTCAGTAATACCTCCTGAGCTCAACTTTCACTACATAAATGAACCACAACAGCTTGTACTGGCTCATATTTATATATGAACCTGAGATGCAGCTGGGTTTTTTTTGGCTAAAGAAAATTGGAAAGCACAATTCTTAGGTGCTGATTACTTCCACCCTCAAGCAGTACACTGTAAGTGTAATGACTGAAATTTTAATGGAGGTAGTGTCTGCTCATTTACATGAGCCATCCAATGAAGTACTGATGGAGGGCAATCCAACAATTGGACCACTAGGCAGCTGTGTAAGGGACATCAACCAGACCTCAGACATTTCCTTTTTTGGTGTGTACTAAAGCATGGCAGCGAGTGCCCTCCATGGACAGAGATGTTACCCAGCCTTTCAGCAACCAAAGCATAAAGGACTCATTGGCATATATTACACTTCCAGGATAATAATTTGCTAAGTAGTTTTTACTGTATCAGGGATAACTGTAGACAATACTTTATTTAGACAAGAAGGTATACATTTAGTGAATCCCTTAATACCATTCACATTTAGAGGATACCCTAAGCCTCCCTCAAACAACTATTAAAACAATGTGGAACTAAAGCACTCATACCTATTGGTGGTGCAGACTTGTTAAACAAAATGGGTCAACAGACATGCAATGACCATGGCTGACATATTCAGTGCAGAGTATGTAATCACGCTATGGAATTCCCAGTGCTTTGCACAGTGATGATGGCTCCCATATTTACAGTATGTTGGAAAATGCCATAGTGTGTAGAGAACAAAACAATTAATTAAACATTGTCTTTTAGACCATAGTCTGATTGGCAGGGTGAATATTCCAGTGGCACCTGAAAAGGATCTTTTACATTACAACTGATTGCATGCAGTTATTGTTTAGCAGACCTCAAAGGAAATTCTGATTCTGGCAATAAGGACTAAATTGGGACCTGGCCCACCTCTTTGATAAGGAAATAGTGAGTGGAGGATGAATGAATGGTCTTGGAGACACCCCTCAGAGCTCTATTAGCCTAGTTGGTTCTCCTCCAGTTACACCCAAAATGTCTCCTGGGGTTTACAGTAGTGGAGGGAGTAGCAAGTACTGAATCCCCTGTGACCCAAAAGCCTACAATGAGGCCCAAACAGACAGAAAGGAAAAAATAGAAAGAAACAGAGGAACTACCTCACCTGTAATGGCTAACTTGATGATATCTGGCAAAAGCGGCACCAACCCAGAGGTGCTATGTCTGGCAATTAAAATGTAAAGAGCGATATAAATGAATCGAGTCCCTAACCACAGCTGATATGAATTAATTAACATTTTGGATTAGCACCATTCACCTACACTAATGCTTATCCAGTTGAAGCTATTGGAACCATTCAGAGAAAGCATAAGAAAACCATCTGAAAAACTCAAAAGGTCACTAAACATTAAAAATAGAAAAGAATCACCCTCCTTTAAATAATCACAGTTTGTTGCTTTCATCACATGTGCTTTGGGTCACTGTCATTTGTAAGGTAAGCTTCTTCGCATTTACAACTTTCTGGTAGAGGGTAGTGATGGGAAGTTTGAATCATTTTAGCAACCCGGTTCTTTGAATTTCGTTCATCAAAATGAACAAATCTTTTTTGAGTCATTTAGTTCATTTCGTTCTTTTGATCAAAATGTAATTTTTTTAAATAAAAAGAACCCCAGTATGTCCACATACAGAAAATTTGCCTATAGTTCCAGTAATCAAAATATTACAATGCAGCTAAGGACATATTATGATAAACAGAATGAGCAGCTCACGTCTCATATCTTCTGGTTCTAATCATCCGTTGTTTTGTCACGTGACTCTCATAGACGCTTTTCAGTGCATTACACAGGAAAAAGAATTGAGAGGTTCTTCTCACGAGTCTTTTAGTCCGAGTCGTTCCTTCTTTTGAATCTATTGCACTGCAGAGCATCTCATTTCTCATTTCTGTTTCCTGTACATAACCTACGGAGGTTTTGCGATTCTTTGTGCATGCACTCCCAGTAGGAAAATTAACCGAATCACTCTCTGAGACTACTCGTTCTTCTGAGTCACGTTAAAGACTCGTTCAAAAAGAACGAATCGTTCATGAATGACCCATCACTAGTACAGGGAGAGCAGATTTTCCTCAAGAATTTGACTGAATTTTGCCTTTCTATCCTGACATAGTGCTCCAATCCCTGGTGCATAGAAACTCTCCCATAACAGGATATTACTTAATGTTACTCTTCACAAAAAATGCTGGGTTGTTTCTGTAAACACATTATTGAGATGTTTATGCTGGGTCAAAATTCTGGGTTATTTAGGGTACTTTAAACACATTGTTGGGTTGGGTAATGCTGGGTCAAATGAGATGTACTGGGTCATTTACAAATGAACACCTGGTTGGGTTATTTTGACCCAACACCTGGTTTATTCATTATTCTTTGGTTTTTCAAATGGCAGCCTGCAAAATGTTCGAAATATTATTGTTATTGTGTCACACAGTGTAGTTTCAAGAGTTGTTTAGGCGAGAATGTATGTGTGCACAGCTCAAAACCTCCATTGGTTATTGAAGATAGCGTCTATTTAAAAAATTGCCCAAACGTTTTGGGAGGTTTGAGCTCCAGGCAATCCCCAGGTGATCTGCACTCATGTACACCGCTCAATGCAGCCTCACCTTGGAAAGAACTTCTAAAAACTATTGCTGGCTATGATGTCTCTGTAGTGGTTAAACGAGCAGATTTATTTCATTTTGGGTACTTCTAACAGACAATCTTTATATAATCGCTGCTGTGTGTCGCATCCTGTACTCTGTGTTCCATTTGTAATATACCCAGTGTTCTCGGACCCTCGAGTGTGCACTTACAAGTCAAGTCCGTTCTTTACGTTCTTGCACTTGAGAAATGGCATGACAAACTTTTTGTATTCTTCACTTCTGAAGCGAGGGACACGCCACTTAAAGTTGGCAGTATTTTATTGTAAGTTAATATGAATTTTTACCTAAATTTTAAATGTTGTAGTTGTGGTAGGAGTAAGCTAATTTCCACCATCACTTTGATTTGGGGGTGTGGGGAGTTCATGTTTGTATAATCTGTGCCAATTATAGTCGACTATACTGTTTGTAATGAGAAAAGTGTGTTTCGTTAGCATGCATAAATAAAATCCTAAATTTACTAAACGTAATCTTAAATGTAATTTTAGGTAAATTACTCAGTAATCTTCAGTAAAGCTGTGTGCGGAAAGTCTGTTATATTTGTCTGACATATTTTATAATATTTTAAAGTTGTCAGAAGAAGTGTTTGGTGTATGTTTAATGATAGTCTTAATATGTCTTCTGTTTCTGTCTGATCCAGGATCATTTTGAAAAAGAAAAACCTAAATGCCATGTTCCCTTATTTTGACCCAGCAATTGGTTTATTTTTGGCAAACTTTCTGGATTCTTCACTTCTGACTGGATCATGCTCAGAGTATTCAGTATTTTGTGGTAAGTTAATGTGAATTTTTACTTTTTAAGTAAAGGTGTGGTAGGAGCAAGCATATTTTATTGTTCAAATTAAATGCTTTGATATGGGGGTGTGGGGTTAAATGTTTTTTTCTCATTCTTTTAAAAAAAATTATAATTAAAAATATATATATTAATGTTTTATTTTATATTATTGTTGGAGGCAATACTACTGAGGGGGCTGTTGATGTTTGTTTTAAATGTTGATGTTAACTACACAGAACACCTGGGGGTTTCTCCAGCATACTGTACATCAAAGGTTGGATTCAAGAGGTTGAATTTGTATTATGGCAAGAAAAAAGCAGCTAAAGAAAAACGAGTGGCCATCATTACTTTAAGAAATGAAGGTCAGTCAGTCCAAAAAATTGGAAAAACTTTGAAAGTGTCCCCAAGTGCAGTCACAAAAACCATCAAGCACTACAAAGAAACTGGCTCACATGCGGACCGCCCCAGGAAAGGAAGACCGAGAGTCACCTCTGCTGCGGAGGATAAGTTCATCCGAGTCACAAGCCTCAGAAATCGCAGGTTAACAGCAGCTCAGATCAGAGAGCAGGTCAATGCCACACAGAGTTCTAGCAGCAGACACATCTCTAGAACAACTGTTAAGAGGAGACTGTGTGAATCAGGCCTTCATGGTAGAAGATCTGCTAGGAAACCACTGCTAAGGACAGGCAACAAGCAGAAGAAACTTGTTTGGGCTAAAGAACAAAATAAAGAACACAATAAAGAAAACTCTTTGAATGAGAAGGTGTGTCCAAACTTTTGGTCTGTACTGTATATATATATATGATGGACAACCATTTTTTTTGAGGACAACAGTTTTTTCAGCCCACATTTAATCAATAATATTTAAAAAAAGTTTTATTGTTCTTGTTCTTAATGTCATTTATAAAGTAAAATAAATAGTAATAGTTAAATTAATAGTTAAATAACTAAAAGTAGTTAAATCGTTAAAAGATGATGAATGCTTGATTTCATGTGGGCATTATATGATTTGTAGTAAAACATTTTGATTTGTATTGATAATACAATGTTTAAACACTTTATATACTGTAGAAAAGTATTACATAAAATAAAAAAAAATATTAAATAAAAAAATGCCATTCAAATCAGATTTACAGGGCTCTCTTGGTTTTATTGTTTTACAGAAAGTATTTGTTACATTTATTTTATATTTAACAACTCAAAACCTTTGGATTATATGGTTCTTTCAAAAATTTTGATCAAAATTGAGTTATTTGCATTTTTTATTCTGTCTATTTACATTATGTGAAGTTGGGTACATTTTGGGACTTTTTTAAAGAACAAAATGGTACTATCTACTGAATCAAATTGAATGTGTCAACCCAGCAAGAATGTTAATTTTACACACTGGTTGGGTCAAATAAAATAACCCAGCACTGAGTGTCAATTTTACCCACTGGTTGGGTCAAATAAAATTACCCGACACTTTAACATTTAACCCAGGTAGTGTGTCAATTTTACCCACTGATTGGATCTAATGAACAACCCAGAATTCTGGGTTAAATGGTAAAACCCAGCACTTGGGTCAAACCAAACCAGCGTGTGCTCTGTCCAATAGTGATTCAGCAGTTTTTAGAGTGTAGGAATGGTGTTCTTTGGATTGTTAGCTATATTGGATTCCTGCCAGACATAATGTATGGTGTTGTGGAAAATTTGTGGCCTCAGAATTTTCAAGGTGCAGTTTTTGCAAAGTTCATTCGCTCAGACTCTTTTCTTGCAACCCTCCCAAGAGCCTTTGTAAAGAGCCTTTTATATTGTTGTCACTGGACACAAAAACTGCTTCAGAGTTGCTGTAGGCCTATTCGTAGCCTCTCTTACCAGTTTCCTTCTGACAACCAGTTTAGAACGACATCCTTATCCAAGGAGGGTCTGTGTTGTACCAAATACCTTCTACTTCTTAACAATAGACTTCACTGTGCTTCTAGCCAGTGATAAACACATTTTGTATCCATCTCCTGTCTTCTGCTTGTGCACAATTTATCGTGGAGATCTTTTGACAAAGCCTTGCCACCTATAGTTAATTGTTTGCTTCAGTTGCACTACCAGGGACTGAAATGCTTCAGCTCTTCATGCTGAGATAATTAAAATGACCACAGCTAATCACAGAGGAAATTCAAATGATTACCTTCACTGGGGGGCGTGATCCTTTTCCATATCAGTAATTCTGTTTTTCCCCCACCATTTTTCTCTGACATGTTAGTGTTGTATCTTTCACTTGGATGTTAAAAGTTGCACTGAGTAAATACAGCTGGATGAAACAGAATCTGTATCTCTCTTCAGGCTGCAAAGCAACAAAATGTGATGATTTTAAAGGGGTTAATTCTTTTCTGGACCAACTATAACTGACTGTCTACACCATTCAATTAATTGGATTATTATTACCAAAGGCAAGAAAAACAACAACAATAACAACAACAACAACAACAACAACAAAAAGAGGCACTATTGTGTTATTACAACAGAGTATTGAAGTTTACTTGATTTCTAAACAAAATAAACTGGTTTAATTTTCATTTCAATTACAGTTTCTTTTGTCAGGATACACTTAGAATCAACTAGAATTTTTCTATTAAACTTTTAATTATCATATTCAAATTTCCGATAGTGTGTGAGTGACTCTATGTATGCGCTTGTCTGCCCTGTGATGGATTGGCACCCTGTCCAGGTTTTCCACAACCCTGTACAGGATAAGCGGTGTAGAGAATGTTTATCCACTTTGCACCAGCATTTGATGCAGTCAATCACAAGATTCTCTTGTCTATCCTTGCAAGCGTTGGAATCTCAGGCATGGCATGGCAATGGTTTGCCTCCTACCTAGAAGCTCGGTTGTATGAGGTTATATAGAGGGGATCCACATCTGCTCCATGCAGACTCTCCACAGGTGCCCCACAAGGCTCAGCACGTGTTCCTATTCTGTTCTCCCTCTATGCCGGATTTCTTGGTGAGGTTATATCCTTGCAAGGCTTTTCTTACTTGTTATGTGGATGACACTCAACCTTTCCTTCTTCAGACAGTCTGTTTTCCACTCAGATCTCAGTATGTCTGGGAGAGTTTTCATCATCCTGGATGGCAGCTCACCAACTGAAACTTAATCTCAAACTCCCAGCACTTTACCTTGCGGTAACTTTGGCTAACTCTGGTAATCAGCTGTACTTCTCCCCTTACATTTCCAACCTTACCTACTGTACACACCAGCTCAAGGTCATGCATGATCTTGGACCAATAACTTCCATTATGTGAGAGTACATGCACTTTTTCACAGTCCTTCTTGACTAAGACATGCCTCAACGATGGAGTGTAGATTAGTCAGTCAGTAGCTCTGACAAGATGCTTATACATCACTTTCTGACTCACAGCACAATTAAAGGCCAACACTTGACTGAAGTGATGCTTCCTGTCGCTGTAAATGACCCCTAAAAGAAGAGTGCTCAGGATTTAGTAGTAATGCAGATACTACAGATCAAAATGAACTAAAACATAAATAGTTTGAGAGTCTGAAGACTTGCTAAACTTCACTCCTTGGAGTAATGTAAATTAACATTTATTTATTTGGTAAGTTTAATCATTTTGTACTTTTACCAGCTTGAAATGCAAATGAGACTGACTCCAGTTCAAGCTGTTAAATGAGCCACGTTTAAAATAACCACAATTAAGCAGAAATATTGAAGTAAGTGTCAGATTCCAATTAATTCTCAAAGGTGTACCACAAATTAGGTTCCACAAATCTTGAGACCACTGTATCTTGATGTAGGTTAGATGCAGTCTCCTTACATCTACTATTGTGGTCTACAGTACTTTTGTCATTTTTGAAGGATAAATATATCACAAGAGTTAGTTTAGTACCAACAGGTAAGACCAGAATGAAATGAGTTAAATGAGCTAAATGACCTGAATGAATGAGGTGAATTTTCATAAGCATCATGAAGGTTTGCAGAAAAAATGGAAAGAAACTGCAGAGTAGGCTGGTTAATTAGTCCAATGACTCTGAATACACATCTGAAAAATGACTAGGTATTACACAGTGGTACTATAAAGTGTTATAATATTTGTTTAGACATTTGGATACGTAAATACAGTAATATACACTTTGAACTACTTGGAATAATAGAATTTTGTCAATGCTCACTTGTCTTTTCAAAAGATGAGATGGCCATGGGCAAAAAAAAAAAAAGAAAGAAAAAATCTCCTTCACAGAAAAATACTATTTTCAATGCCTTTTTGAGACTCCGAGATCTCAATCTCCCGCTATGTGTAATGTAGATGAGCACATTGAACAAATTCTCATTTCAACTTCAAAAACAAGTAAAAAAAAAAACCTTGAAATAAAAACTTGTTTCTCCTAAAGTTATTGGAAGGTTTTATAATTCCTGATTCCTAATGTGGCAACACTTCCTATAGCCCGAATTCAGACGAATATGCATCCAAAGAGCTTGTGTCTGTCGAAATCCTTTTGTCAAACTGCAAATGTATTTCCTATCTTCTGTCTGTCTCCAGGTCTCTCTATGACTTACATGTTAATGACTGCTTCTTTTGATGTATGGATTGTATGTGACATAGGGCACCTGGCCAAAAGCTTAAATATTCTCTCTTTGCTGATAAACAGAGATCTTTAGACATCATGGATGTTCTTCAATTATTCGTCTTTTAATTTTTAACAATTCAGACACTTGCTTTTTAACCTAACAGTTATATTTCTTAGGATGCAGAGATACATGTCTTTGCAACTAAGTCTTAGTTTGTCAATGGTTGCACCTACATCCCTTCCTAAGATTCCTAAGAAATTTTGGAGAAAAAATATCTTTTTTCCATTTATATAGGAATGACTTTTGTAATTTTGTAGTAATAAATATGAACATTTACTCTACTCTTCTTTCATGATCATACTAAAATAGACACATCTACCAACATCTACCAACAAATCCAACAAATTTTTTTGTTCAGTTTTAAATGTAAACATTTGCAAATATTCTGTTATTGTACTGTACCATGTGAGTTGCTAACTGCATAGAAAAAAAACATAATTAAAATAATATAATTTCTACATAATGCACTGCAGAAAGAGGTGGGATGAAAGTTCAAGCATGGACAGACTATTAGACTATTAGCATAGTATAGCATAAAAACTAAGACAAACATCAGTCAACAACCATGACTCCATGCCAAAAAAAAAGGGTGAATATAAAGGAAGCTAAGCAAGAAACAAAACAGAATCTGAGTGTAGACATAAAATAGTGCTTAAACCTCAGGAGGATAACCTGGCAGATTCATCTTTTTAAGGCATAGCTTCTGTGATGCCTAGCAGTGTCCCAAACTAACCACTCCACCATCTTCAGTTCCTCCAATAAAGAGGATATTATGGGGGTTGGGTGGGGGCTTGGCATGGGGGTTGTGAAGTACCTTAGCAGAAGCTGGGCAGAGCTGTGCACAGGAACTAGGCCTGAACTTATCTTAGGGGTTGGGCTGAAATTGTCCCAAGAGCTGGGACAGGAATTAGACAAAGCCAAATGCCAGAAGAGTAACATCTCAAACTCAAATACAGCAGAACTATGAATGTGGCTGCAGCGGGCACCAGGTTGACCTCCGCTGGGTGCTGAACAGGAAATGGGGCTGTGGAAACAGAGCTGTGCCTTTTGCAGGGGTTGCAACTTCAAGTTGGACACCTTTGCACTCTGCCATCAGCCCATGATTGGAATACAGTAGGCAGGACATCTATACTCTAGATATCATTCTAGATGCGCTCTGTGCTATCAGCTCTTTAGTAGCACATGGTACAAGGAGCCTCTCTATCCTTTTTATTAAAAAAAATAAAAAGTAAACCAAACTTAAAAGTCCTAGAAGGTGAAAAAGTCCATAAAATGCTAAAAACATAAAATAGTGTTTGTTAGCATTCACCCAGGAGAATACCATGATAGTATAAACATAAAAAAAAAACCAACTTACCTTAAAAAACACTGATGGAAAGACCAGTAGTAAATTATAAATAATGTAATGATACACACACACACACACACACACACACACACAAACGAGTGGTATACATTGCTAGAATGCATATTAACATATCTTGTCAAGTAAAGGAATATATCATCAAACTGTTCATATTATTTATAGCAGTTAATGTTTATTACCAAATAACGCAAAGAATACCTGTATCTTGTCATACACCAATTCTTCATATGCTCTGTAGGTTTTATTTATTATATATATCTTACAGCAGACGGCGTGGTGGCTTAGTGGTTGGCACTGTCGCTTTGCATCTTCAATTTCCAGTTTCGATTCCTACCTTGGATCTGTGTGGATGGTCGTTTGCATGTTCTCCCCATGCCTGGTGGGTTTCCTGTGGGTGCTCTAGTTTCCTCCCACAGTCCAAAGACATGCGGATTGGGCTAATTGGTGTTCCCAAATTTCTCCCTAAAACATACCACTCTCAAAGTATTTGACTGATCATCTGATTGTGTATATGTGTTTGGCACCCTGTCCAGGGTGTACCTTCTTCATGCCCTATGTCTCCTGGGATAGGCTCCAGGACCCCGTGACCATGAATACATGATAAAATGGTATGCACAATGATACATTACACCACAGTAATGTTCTTTTTCCCCACATATCACAGCTTTCGAAACAAACATATATTGCAATATACTAGAATTTATATTGCAATACATTAGGAAATATATTTCAATATATGAGAAACTTCCCCGTATATTTGCAATATATGGATGGATAACCTATTGCTATATATTG
>JAAGKR010000023.1:42600-262287 GCA_011419295.1 Clarias macrocephalus | reverse complement strand
TCCCACAGTCCAAAGACATGCGGATTGGGCTAATTGGTGTTCCCAAATTTCTCCCTAAAACATACCACTCTCAAAGTATTTGACTGATCATCTGATTGTGTATATGTGTTTGGCACCCTGTCCAGGGTGTACCTTCTTCATGCCCTATGTCTCCTGGGATAGGCTCCAGGACCCCGTGACCATGAATACATGATAAAATGGTATGCACAATGATACATTACACCACAGTAATGTTCTTTTTCCCCACATATCACAGCTTTCGAAACAAACATATATTGCAATATACTAGAATTTATATTGCAATACATTAGGAAATATATTTCAATATATGAGAAACTTCCCCGTATATTTGCAATATATGGATGGATAACCTATTGCTATATATTGTTTATATTTTTTACATGCACTTAATATTTTTGATACATTTCAAAATATTTAGCAAAGGAGTAATTATACTGATTAGTTTTAAAGAACTACAATCATCAATCATTCCAACTCAATATTCCTTATATTTAACAACAAAAACTTAAATAATTGAATAAATTGCCCTGTGCAAGTGCTCATGGGAAGTCTGGTATAACATCAGCGACAAGAAGCACCTGGAACATTCCTTACAATTCCAGGTAAGTAACATGTTACTGAAATAACGACTCTGTCTGCATTCATATATAACTTTATAGTGTATAAGTTACTGTTCTGAATCCTGTCACAGCCGCGCTCCAGAGCTAACGATAGCTACCTAGCAATAGGCCATTCTTGGTGTTCATTGTGGTTTTACTTGTTTGTTCCAACCACCAAACTGTTCAGCTAAATTTAATACAGATAATTTAAATCTGGTGTAAAGGGAGAGATTTACTCGTTTAACAGCGTGCGCGTGCATGTCGTGCTTTCCTCCGGGTTTCTCGCTGTAGGCGGCCGCGGTTGTGCCGCATTATTTGAATTTCTCCCGCCAAATGCGGTGAGTTTGCGCAGCCTCCCGCCACTGTGGCGAGGATATAAAACTAGCATGTTCAAATAATTAACGCATTTGTAACGGTCCATCTCACACACTGAACCGCGAGTCTGCGTGTTATACTCCGACGTTTTACGGGGGAAACGCAGACCAAAGCGAGTTTAAACAACAGGGATGAGGTGCAGTGTTCAGGCACCTGGCCCTGGCAGTGTTTTATCAATAACTGTATGTGGGTATTTTTAACATGATTAAACACTGAGCACGCTGCTGTAGGAAACAGTTTGAAAAACATAAATGCATAAGAGTCCAGCACAGCTCCAAGTCCAGTCATGCTCCAGTCAGGCAGTTTGATTAGCAGTATAATGCTGCATAGCTTTGTTTGAACAAATAAAACTTCAACTTTTTTTACTCAAGTTAAAGTCATGAGTACATGATGTTCTAAAATGTATTTGAAGTGCAAAAGTACTACAAGTACTCCACAAAACAGTATACTTAAACATTATTGAATTTACCGTTGATGACTGTACTATTAACTAAAGCTGTGAAATATAAATAAGTAGTACATTTCTCTCAGAATTTTAATTGGGAGAAATTAACATAAAATTTAAATATTGAACTGAAATATGTTATGTACGTTGTGATGTGTAAGTAAAAGAAACTAAAACTGGTTTTCAATTGTTATATTTTTTGTGTGTGAAACATGTTATATATTTTCAATCTCTCTTTCACAGCACCAACAGCACACCAAGAAGAGAAGTTGAATCGAGATAAAACAGGAGGTAAATGTCAACCATTTTAATGTTACAGAAGTATTAAACGTGCAACCATTGAATTAAAGATTAAATTAAAACGCTTTAAATATTTCACTTTATCTAGAATATACTGTATTTTCCATTAACTAAAGTAAAAAAAAAATATTTAGTTGATTGTAATGCGTAAATAAAGTTATGTATCATTTTTATACAAGGGACACAGACAAGTACAATGGACGTTTAAGTCAAAGCGGGACCTTTGATTATGTAGAATAACAGAACACACTTTATAACTCTATTATTTCTCTATATATGAGGTTGTGCATTATTCTGCAAAAGCAAAATGCCTTTGGTGATCATAGCAGTCCGTTTTTCGTAAAACCGTTCCACTGGAATATTCACCGGAATGACTGTGGGCTCTGTAAAATCTAATCGTTTTACGTCTTTGTTTCACAGAATTTTCATCACAAGTCCCTTTGACTTGAACAGTCCAAAAAGTATGTATTTGAACAGAATTACTATTTTACCAGTCTGCTAGGCTTTACAGTAACAGTCACACTTGTGCTTACTTGTATACTATTGTTCCTTTTTTAGGTGCCAGCTTATGGGATGGCAGTGTGAGCTTTGCACATTTGTTGAATCATCAAAAGGAACTTCCATGATTATATCCATGGATATTTAGTGTCCTGTCTTCATTTAGACTGTACACACATTGGTATGGCTCCCACAGAAACTGAAGTGTGAAGGTGTGCAATGTTTCAGATTTCAAATGTGACTCATTAGATTCTAATACAAAAGTCTACTTTCCAGATGTTAATACTTGTGGCAGAAGTATTGTTTGAGACTGTTTACTAATAAGATCAATTCAGCTCATTGTTTATGATCTTGTTACCTGTCATTTGCAAAGTAAACCAAGTTTTAGTGACATGAGTTTAGACTTCATGAAGGACAGTTTTCCTTTTGGAAATATTTTATTTCTTTTTAAAGTGGTTTTGTTAATTTATAGTTGTTTCCATGTTTTAAAAAATAAACCTCGTTCAGTTAATGAAGACACTATATTGATGTATTATTCAATACATTATTATTTTATTTCATGTTTACCATGTATACAATGTATAATATGAATATGATATGATTTAATATAAATCAATATATTTTCCAAAATATTGAAGACATATGTTCCCATATAAATCTGACTATATTATCTTTTACAATTAGTTATATTATCTCATATAATTTTACATATATATTTACAATGCCTTTTCCAATATATAATCTCATTTAATGTGGGACATAATTCAATATATATAACAATATATTAAACAGTATAACAATGTATTTATTCAATATGTGAAAATGGCAATAATTGTAATATTTTCATATATTTTCATATATCCTATTTCATATATTTATATATTGCTTACTAGTATATTATAAAATAGATCATAACATATATTACTATGTACTATTCACAATATATGAATACACATGAAATATATTGTCACATAATATATTGAGAAATATATTTTTGTTGCATATGGGGGGTCAGAGTTGCTATAGCTCTTTGGAGCACATAACACTAAGAGCCTTGCACAAACACCCATCAGAGGCAGCTTAGAAATGTTGGGGCATGACCACCCAATCTTTTGATCAGCAATACAGATCCTTAACCACTGAGCCATGACTGCCAAACTCAATGTCAAGGCTAATGTGTCTAATGACAAAGTTGATGAGACTGTTAAATCTAACTTGGTATTTGCAACTCAGCACAGGTTAATTCAAATGCAAAATCAATTTCAAAGGGCAAACATAACCCATTCAAGTGCTTATTCTATAAGCTTTAAGACATGATTAATCTGATACATTTTCAAAGAGAATTATCCAAGGGTTTCTTTTTTTCCCCAGACAGCATGTGTTGTTGAATTACTCTAAATACAACACATGTTTTTATTACACAAGGGAGTTATTCATAGTAGCTACAACTTTTGGAGGGGAAATTACCAATAAAATATGATGTGCTGGCCACAATAATAATAATAATAATAATAATAATAATAATTGGAAGGGAAGGTGGGCATGCAGTGTAAAACTGCAAAAGAAAGGAAAGGTTCTCCTCGAAATGTCTTTTCTTCTTTCTCTATAGAAATATCTTTTTCTTTTTAACTATCATTTCACCTTTATTGGAACACTGAGAAATCACTCTCATACCTGGCACAAAATTAATGCGTCAAAAGTGAAGGAACAGTGAATCTTATAAAATGGGGTGACCAGGTGACATGACTTTCACTTGATTGCCTGCATGGCATAGTGCAAAAAACGACCAGATTTTTAGTTGGCCACACGACTGCCTGAACAAAATCCCATACCTTACCCCTTGGAAACAGCTCCCAATGCTTCCACAACTGCTGCATGCTTCCTGTGAAAGTCCCTGATGAGTTCCATTCCACTGGGACTTGAATGGTGGGATTGAGGGTGCATGCGTATCCTATATGGTATGCTTTTGGGTTAATCCAACTTTTTTGGAGACCTTAAAAGCTCCGATGCACTGTGATGATAGTTTTGTAGACTCCACATGCAGTGGAAAATCCCTGGTAACCAACTATTCCTGCTGCCCTGGCTGGAAGTTCTGTCCCGGGGGCATCATTGTGTTAGCTATGCATGACCATTGCTAGGCAATTTCCAGTAAAGAGGATCTGGCCTAATGTCAGACCCTGTGGCAGGGATGAACCATATATTCTACTGCAGAATCTTCCTATTTCTCTCTCTGCTCTGAGAACGTCAGTGAAGGAACATGCCCAGTGTGGGGTGCGATAAGGTGTGCATATTCCACTCAAGATACATGTTGTGTTCACAAGGAAGGGCTAGAAGACACTATACATGTAAATGAGTGCTTTTTTGTGCTTTGAGTGCTTTTTGACCCAGTCAACCATTTGCCTTAGGATGGAAACCCAAGTATAATGGTTGGTAAAATTTTGTGTGTGTATATATAGCTTTACATGAGCAATGCTTTAATGCTTTTCTCAGCAAATATCTTAATACCAATATATCATCCAGATATACAAGTTGTACAGTAGTTGTTCAGGGTCTCTCAGAGACCTTATTAATATACTGCAGGAAGACTAAAGGAGTGTGCATCAGGCCAAAGAGAACAGCCAGGTTTTCATAATACACTGAGGGCATGATGAACACAGTCTACCCCTGATCCCTGGCCCTGATGCAATTTAGGTTTTATGTGAGTCATACATCTAATTTTGTGAATATTTTAGCCCTTTGCAGGCATTTGGATGCGGAATGCACCAAGGGGATGGGATGCTGGTCCTTCACATTGATAGCAACAGGAATGGGATGCGATAAGGGATCAAGAGGTAAGGATGTAGGACTAAATCTCTTTACCAAATTTTTGTCAGAAAAAAGTGTGTTAGGGTTTTGAACTTTAGGTCATCACAGGTCTCTGGCCCTGGAATGACCCCAGTTTTTTTGGGGTTTTGGCAGGTGCATTAGAAGAGCCCCTGGCTAGCTTGCCCAGGCAAAAGAGACAAAGTTTTCTGTCTATGAGGAGGAAGGCCTGTGGCCCCTATTGCATAAACTTAGAAGGCGGCTCCTAGGGGTCAACCCTTAGAGGCACAGACTTATTTAAATATTGGTATCCCAAACCCTAATCTGATGAGCTGTTCAGCATTCCCATAGGTGATTGTCATTCCTGATTGATAGTTCATATACACAAATCAGGTGGGGGACTTCGATAGGAGCTTGTGCATTTCAGCCAGAATGAGCCGTGAGGATTTGAAGGTCTACTGCATAATTGGCTACTGACCAAGTTCCCTTATGAATCTGCAGGAGCGATGATGATACACCTCTCTAGCAAGGCAGAAATTAGTAAGTTCAGTGCAAAATGGTGTTAGATTTTATTTTGATACACCACCATAGTCCATTTTAGAGTCATACCCGTCAGTAGGGATATCATACTGTCGTAGCAATCTCGGCATTTTCTGAAGGAAACTGAGAAGGCTGCATTTCAAAGAAGAACGAGCACTGCATTGTGAAAGATTTCCCAGCCTGTCCAGCAAATGGCTGGGGAACAGGCGATCTCATCTTGGATACCATCTTTTGGCTGCTATCAGTTGCAGGGTGGGGCTTGTTTTTCTGGCGCATTCAGTGCTCAATCAGAATAGAATATGGCCTCCCAGGCTGCATGTGTGGTGGACTGTGGTGTGCTGGTGTTCTGGTGCCTTTCTATTGTGGTCAGCATTTACTTTTTGTCGAGTTGCGCCACAATGGCTTTTTTTCTCCCCACAGGCATAATTATTCAGTATTAATGTGTTAATATTATGGCTGATCGATGTATAGCTAATTCTTTTTCAAGTAAATAAAGGTTTCTTGTTCTTCATTAGATACATTAGTGATTCTTGAATCCAAATCCAGACAACAAACATGTCTGGGTTGGATAATCCTTCATAATGTACCAAGATTCAAATATTGAAGAAAACAATATACAATGTATTAACAAATAATGTCTGTTACCATTTTGCCATGTTTTGTATGACATACCACAACTTAAAATGAGCTACTTTTATTGTTGACCAATCATTAATATGAGGTCTGTAGAGACCGAACATGGCTGCCTTCCAAAATATAACTGAAAACATCAGTAAACTTATACCTACATGGGATAACATGGCAAAAGAATGGGCAGGCAAATGTAAAGAGCACTTGTCACAATAAAAAGAGAGGCACAAGAGAGCTCCACATTAGTGATGTTTTCAATTGTATATCTTTAACAGGTTAGAATGGAGGTCAGAAATATTAAATAACACACACAATGGTTTTGTTGTCACAAAAGCCCATGGAATTGGCATAAAATGTTTTTTCTGGTATAGTCTGAATATTATTCAACATTATTGGCCCGAGGAATTAACCTGCTTTTGCATACAATATGGCTACTGTTAGCAACATTAGTCTCAAAGTGTGACTAAATTCAACAAACTCGCTTAATATACTTAATGTGCTAAACATGAAGTAACTTCAAAAATGCCACACTTACAACCTCAGGAAGGAATGGATCCATTCTTGAGCTTCATTACTGATGCAAATCTAATTTTTATCCTCGTACACAAAGCCATGCGATGTGGAATGTTTAAAAACACACATGTACAACTTTGAAGTCCTGGAACAGTTTGATCAGAAATACATCATAACCACTGTTTCTACTCCCTCAGTGAGTAAAAATTCAAGTAAAATTAGGTGCTTTTGTTTATAGCCAACATGTAATTGTTCTTTAATCCTCTAGTTTTCAACGCAATTCTGTTGTGTATATTTTGGCCAAATGAAATGGTGTCTTAATTGTCCAGAAATTATCGAAAAGCTCATTTTTATAGTAGGCCCCATGTAAATTTGATTATTTTAACCATTTCTTGTTCCCATCTTTTCCTCTTAATTTTTCTGTGAAGTGATACCAAAAAACATCATTTTCATAGTCTCTAATTTATTCAGGTATTCTAAAAAATATGATGGTCCTTTATTCACTCTAAAGCTTCTTGATTATCTTCAGGAAAATAGACAGACACCATTGTAAAATTAAATAGGCTTTAATTAATAGCTCAGTGTGAGCAGTGAATATATTTTGTTTAATACTCTAACAAAACCATGTATGCCATTGTACTTTATGTTATGTAGATTTGCTTTTAATTACTTTTCACTTAATTGGTTATGTTGTATCACATAGCTAAGGTTATCTTGTGGCCATGTCTCTAATATTTGCCTAATTACTTTATAAGTTATGTTATTTTAAGTTATGACAATTAATTTCTGGAAATATATGTTGTTTAACGAATGAGTTTACATAATATTACAAAAATATGGACTTTGTGTCACAGATAAGTTAGAATTAACAACAAACAAAGTGGTGAAACAAGTATAATCACATGATAAAATGGGTTTAATAAAACCAGGCAACAATAAAATAAAGAAGATGGGAAACAAGTTGGGTCAGACAAAAATGCATGTATTATTCTAACCTGAGAATGTTTATTCATAATCATCTCTTTGTAATTTTCTTACCAGCTGATTAAAGATCTGGTGAATTTTCAAATTGCTTTACTTTTTAAGAACCTACCCTTTTTCTAAGCCTTATGTAATACAAATTCTAAGGTCCTGGCCAGTGTATAAGGCAAAAACTGCAGTATGGAGCATAAAAGAAAGAGCTCAAACTTATATATATTAAGGGACAGGTTATAGGAATATATGGCATGATCATGCAGCCTGCTATATAAGCAGACTGAGTAAAAGGGAGTCAGAACTAGAGGGCAGTGGTGCCTCAGTGGTCAGAATTCTGTGCCAGTGATAGAAAAAAATTTCAATAAATCCCAAGCTTTCCAGAGACCACTGCTGCACTCTTGACCAAGGACTGTAACTTTTATCTGCGTTAGAGCTATGGTTGGATTGTACCCTATTTAAAATGTAAGCCACATTGGACAAAATGCCAGGTGAATTAAAGAAAAGACGATGGTACAAAGGAGTTTAAATAGGTCACTTAATTAGCAAAGCTAATTACATTTCCTACTTTATATCAGATCAATGACAGCTAACAGGGTACTATTTTTGTGCTTAATGGTTCTGCTAGCCATGTTTAATCCTGGTTACCATTTAAGATATGTTTTTATTAATCAAGCATTATTTTGTGTATAGATACAAAACAGTGCATAGTTACATATTTACCCCACAAAAACACCAGAAATCATTAGCTTTTTCTGTTAGATACATGTCAAACCTAAGTTGCTTTATTTTATAAAATTATTTATTTTATAAAAATTCAATGAGGAATACTGGCTTTATATCAGAATAAAAGGATATCATTTGCAGAGATTCAGGCAAACTCTATTTGTGTTTATAGCTGTTAGATAACTTACTACAAATTGGCCATTTTATTTCAAGCGATATGCTATTTACAGTTAATTCTTAACAGAGTGTGTGAGTGTGTTGTGTGTGTTCATGTTTGATGATGTCTATTTTATTTTGTTTACTTACTTAATTATGCATCTAATGAGAGAAGTGTTTTCAGCAAACACTGAGATAATAATAGTTCCTCGCCCTGGAGATTAAAACTTGTGAATGTTGAATTAGGTAATAGTATTTTAAGCAAAGCGTTGACCATTAGTGTTGGTTTTCTTCTACTAACCTTAAATACATACAATAGCAAGTAATTGTCTAACAAAATTGGTGCGCCATCCTGGGTAACCCCTGGGATTTCAGCCCTAGCCAGGAGACCCTGGTTGTGTCCATGACTGTCAAGTAAGACACGGCTAAGCTTAAATAAAAACACACTATGGTTTAGGGAAATATCCATATAATGTGCTGAACTAAAAAAAATGAAAAAAAAACTAAAAAACTAAACAGACAATGCACCCAATGTAACAGGGACATATATAAAAAGCAAAAAAAAAAAAAAAAAAACACTTTTTAAATATCTTTTAAAACAAAAAAATATTCTAATTGGGCAACAGTTAAAAGTCCTGGTCATTATTTTATAATACAAAAAGTAACCAAAATTGTATTTTGGTTGTTAGACAAAAAATATTGTGTGAAATGTTGATGGATAGGGCTCAAACTCTACTTGGTTGCAAGCAACATAGCTGTGGTGCTGCAGAAATGCAATGCATATTGGATATTTTGAAGATTGCCTAAAAAAGAGAATTTATCTTATTTAATTATCTATTTTTCGGCTGTCCTCATTAAGTGGGGGTAAACCACATATTGAATGATCAGATCTTGGCCCTGGCTTTCAATTGTTCGCTCTACACAGTTCTCCTTGATCATCCTTTATGGCTGTGAGTCCTGCTTCCCCTTTTGTATGTGGGCATCGAGTTAAGGGCTTTTCCTCATGGCAATGGCGGAGGTGGCGGCGCTCAAACCCTTGACCCCCTGATCAGCAACGCAGAGACTCAAACTGCTGAGCCACCACTGCCCCTAATTTTTGGGTGCAGATTCAATATTGTCTGTTGGTTTAAGTGATTTTTGTGAGCTAGATGGCTGAAGCTGATAATACATGTGGCAGAGAGCGGATTCTGTTTTAGAATGTTATATGTAATCTTCCTAAAAATTGCATAGAACATTCTAAAACAGAATCTGCTCGCTTCTTTTAAATTCATGCAAACAAAGATTAACTTGGTCAAATGAACCGCTGAACTAAGATAACTGATGAATTGACTGTCTCGTTTGTTTGTTGTGTGCATCAGCCCCTAAACTGTTCACATACTATAAGTATATGATGCAGCAGGATGTACAATAGCACTTACAATGTCAACATCTCAGTGTGTTTTTGCTTGTACATATCCTGCATTGTACTGAAATCTCCATAGCTGTGACTACAATTCCACAGACACAGTCCATGATTCTTTATGATCATCCATCATAGATTCAAACACAAGTAATGCTTGCTTGAGATCCTGTTCATAGTAACCCACAATATAAATCATGCTATGAAAATAATAATGGCATACAAAGTCTTTGCAATCTTATTTCAGCATTGAGCTATTTTATTTGACCATGTCTGTTTATTGTTCTCTCTCTCTCTCTCTCTCTCTCTCTCTCCTCTGTCTCGCACTCTCTTTGCCTACTTCATGCCTGTTTGCCCATCACCTGACCCAATGCCTGTCTATTGTTCTAAGTATTGACTAGACCTTTTGTTTTCTTGGCCTGGCTGTTTTTTCAAATAAAATCCATAAATAGCACCTGCATCTGTTTTTCTCATATGTGACATAAACAAAAGGTGTGGATAAGATTTTTATACCGCTAAATGAGAAACTGTAAAAATGAGGATTTGTTCAGTGCTATAAATACCTTAAGAATTAGTGTATCCAGGTTCAGGTGTAAAAATCAATGGCAATATATGAAGGTTGTTGACATCTTTGACAGAGCAGCACCCTTACAATCTTTCCTTTTGTGTACTTCTGTTGTGCTCCTAAACAATGGAATAAGATACAGTGTCACAACACAGAATGGCCAGAAACATCCTTATATTTAATATAAGTGAAATATGTAAAAAAAAAAATTAATACATTAATAAATAAATAAAAGAAAGAAATGTGAAAGGAACTGTCACTCGTTAGACTTGTTTGGAAAGGATGCAGAACAGAAACCCAAATCAACATCGGAACAATATTTTTTTGAACATTACGGATAATGTTTTATCCATGAATTTAATTTACCATTGACTGCAAACAACATTGCAAATACAAGCTCAAAACAACAGAACATCAACATTTGCTTATAACTTTTATGTTGCAGAACATCAGTTCACACAATGTCCAATTACATTAAATCTGTGGTCGCTTCATTTTATAAAACAACAGCTTCCCAGCACACAACACATGTATCTGATGTCTCTTGTACACAAAGCCCTCACATGATTGTTCTTGATTGTTGTAGTTTTAGTTGTAGGTAAATTTCTATAATGGTGAAATGCATCATGGCTCCTGACTGCAGCAAAACCAGTGCTAGTGATAACGACAGTAAGAAGCAAATTAGTACCTATTTGTAAGTAAAATGAAAGGTTACTAAACAACAGGAGTTTGAAAATTAAGGAAAGATTGCTCATGATTAAAACATGTTACACTTATACGTGGCAGGTACACTACAAAATACCCTATAGTTAATTATCTACACTATCCTACTGTAGTCCTCACACAACGTCCAAACTGACTAAAACTGACACTGACTATAACTGAGTATCGGGTATGTCCTTCTTGAATTTTCACTCTTTATCAGATTTAGCAACAAAATATCAAGGTATCTGTTGTTTTTTTTAAGCTGTGATACATGATGCACTAAAGCAAACAGAACGCTAGCATCTTCTTACCTCTTTTGAAAACAAATAGGAAGTTGTTCCCCCTGGCCATCTATATCTCAGCTCTTAAACATGATTGAATGGAGAATCTTACTTGCGAGCTTGATTTACATTATGATCTAGCAAGTATGAAGTCTCACTAGTTGCAAGTGTCCAAATTATATTAACATGGATGTATATTATTTATGTAGTAGTGAAAATTTTTTTGAAAGAACATATAAAGAGAAAAAGTTAAAAGTGAATAGTTAAAAGGATATTTTAAGTAGAATTTTACATTTTCATCAAACTACATATATAGACTAAGGTGTATTATTATAGCTTTTCTCAAGGATAGTCCTAAGGTGCTGCAACGTACAGGTACAGTATGTATTATATGGGCAATATGCTTCTTCATAACAGGTCAGACATCATGGATTTAATGAGAAAAAAGCTAAGAAGAAAAAGGGTAGTGCTTTTCTTAAAGGGCTAATTAAAGAAAAAATATATCAGTGCTTTCTAGATGTTGGTTTCACAGACCAAGAGGAATGCAAACCTCCAGTTTAGTCTGACCAACTGCCAAGACACAGTTTACGCTGCTGAAATTGACAAATAATCTAAAAAAGTTTTTGCATTTCAGCTATGTATGCTACATCACAGAAGATCTTTTTTCTTTTTAAAAAAGGAAATAGCACAACATAAAAAAGTCAGTCAAGTAATAAGAAAATCTATTTTCCTCTTCCCTCCTGGAAATACTTCACAATGCCTAATTTTACCCCTACAAGTGACTAACATGTGCCTAACAAGAGAAAGTGACTAAGTGACTAACAAGAGAAACAAATTTGTTCAGGTATTTACATGGATAATATTTTCCAGTTTAACATATTATCAAAGATTTACACCAACCGTCTCATTCTGATCAGAAATTCCTTCTGATCCGGAGGGATCTGTGCAGACTATTCTGAATTTTTTTTTCGGGTTATTATCAGAATCTCATATCACAGGTTGAATTTTACATTTTCATCAAACTATATATATATATAGACCAAGGTACAGTATTATAGCTCATATCATAGTCAATCCTAAGGTGGTGCCAATTATGTAGGGGCAATTTGGAAATTTCATATCAGGTCAGACATTCTGGATTCAGTGGGGAAAGGGTGAGGTGTGAAACAGGGAAGTGGTTATTATCGGAATATCATGGTCCATGTAAATACTGCTAGTGTCATATAGCAGCTTCACAGGAATCCTGAAGTCCCTTGTGAGCAAGCTGGAGGTGACTTTGTTAGGGAAAAACTGTGAGAACACATGAAAAAAGAAACCTTGAGAGGAACCAGACTCAAAGGGGAAGTCATCCTCTTCTGGGTGAATTATAAATAATTATTCAATTACAAATGTAAACTGTAAAGAAAGAAATGATTATGATTAGTATCCGGTAGAGATTATGATAAAACTGGTGACACTTAAGCATAAACTGTTTCAGGAAATATTGTGGGACTGTTCACAACAAGTAACAAGTCATAAGTGTACTCTAAGAGTAGAAGAGGTATCAGAATGAAGCAATAGATGAGGTGTTCTTTCACTTACTCTCTCACTCACTCATTGTCTATACTGCTGCTTTATCCTGTATACAGGGTCGCAGGAGGCTCGGGGCCTATCCCAGGAGACTTAGGGCATGAGACGGGGTAGACCCTGCACGGGCCGCCAATCCATCGCAAGGTACACACATACACACACTATGGGCAATCTGGGAACGCCAATTAGCCTAACTGTATGCCTTTGGAATATGAGAGGAAACCCACCAAGCACGGGGAGAACATGCAAACTCCATGCACACAGATCCGAGGTGGGAGTCGAACGCGTAACCTGGAGGTGCAAGGCGACAGTGCTAAGCACTAAGCCGGGTGTTCTTTCAGCAACATGGAAATAATAATCAGCACTGTGGTTTTTATGTTTGTGCAACACTGGAATTTGGTGAACTAAAAAAAAAAAAAACACAGAACAAACGTTTGAATCTTTTTGATTTAGCTTTGAGAATAGTGTTCCTTAAAAGCACATGATTGATAGTGGCTGCTGTAGCATTTTCTGTATTGTCTCAGTCAGCAGCAGGCTGAGAAGAACAAGCCCACCACCATAACACACTCATCGCACAACAGCTTTATTCTGCATTCAGACGCGACACGTTAGAGCTGGTTTTCCAGAACGTCGTGTGTGTGTGTGTGTGTGTGTGTATCGCAGAGGAGGGGAGACCCGGGCAAAAATTCTCCGCGTGATTTATTGACGTTCGGTCGATCGCTGCTGCTGAAGCATCTTTTATCTGCTGCTGTCTGCTTCGGGAAGCGCACAGACCGAATGCGCGAGCGCGGAAGTTAAGTCATGCCAGTCCCGGTTTCTCCCGAGATCTCACCGAGCGGTTTGAACGGTAAGAGCGACACTTTCTTTCTTTACAGTCGAATGTTGCAGGTTATAATCAGTGGACGGGCTGATTTTCGTATACATTTCTTCGCACGCGCGAGTATCATATTCTGTAGTCCACATCCTCCACAGATGTCTCCGGTGCACGGCTGCAGCGCGCGTGCTTCTATTCCAAAGCATTCTTTTTTATCATTATTAAAATAAAAATAAAAAACATTTTAAAAATTGCTATCTTTCGCCGAATGCATGTATAATGGGCAGATCGTACGACTTGTGTCCATATAAACAATCCACACACACACACACACACACGCATTAGGAAAACTAAACCCAATCGATGCAATGCCTGGCTTGTTTGCTGTATTTTTAACATTTATTATAAATGCATATGAAAAAAAACAACAACATTCTGTTAAGTTAATGTTCTGATGATGCACCGTTTCTCACATGAATCTGAAACATGGCTAGTATACGGATGAGTCATACAGAACTCTGTAGAGAATCTTTTACTTCTTTCACCTACTTTATATGCTCATGATAATAAATGGATTACTGTTATGTACTGCATTAACATGCCAATGCTTATTCTTTATAACTAATCATTTCTAACCTGTAGCTGTCAATTAATCAAAATTTAGAGTTTTTGATGAGCCTATGAAACTAAAGGTCTCTGCAAGACATCTGAACATGGAAATGTGCTTGAGAAATGCTTCCCTGGAAAGGTCATGGTTCAGATTACACTACAGGGTTTACAAGCAGACTGATAAAAGTTTTTTTTTCTTTTTTCCCCTAGACAGTTTGACATGTTATTTACCCCCGGAGTGTGTTTTCCCTCTGGACCACCAGTGCTTCCCCTTGTGGCAACTCATCCAGTGTGGACTATTATATATACAATAAATTTAATTTGTCTTTTTCTATTATAGATATATGTCTCAATACTCACATTGCTCACTAGAAATAAAGAAAATGCTTTTTGAGGACGGAGTCTTTTAAGGGCATTGATTGATGTACAAAATTTAATGCTGCAATAAAATTGTTACGGGCCAGAACTGGGGGGGGGGGTCCGTGCTCTCTGGAATAAGCTCCAGGCTTCACACACATATCACAGGATAAGTGGCTTGAATAATGAATGAATGAATGAATGAATGAAATAAAAACTGCATCTTGCCTAGTCTCTTTCAAATGTTTGTGAATTTTGTTTTTGTTTCCACCCCTGGGAATAGAATATCTGCTGCAGAACCTTCAGGAGTGATTCAGATGTGCCATCAATACAACCCCATAACGTTAGTTAAATGCGTGTTTTAACGAGAGTACAGTCAACTCTTAATTTCTTTACTTTCATGTTTTTCTGTTGCACAGAACAAGCAGCACAGCACGGAATAGTCTGAAATATAAAGAAAGTCACCGTTAATACTAAATGAAATTTAGCTTTAAAAAAATCTCGGATGCACTATCACTAATTAGCTGGTTAGGACCAGATGGACTAAAGGCAGCTAATGAACACAGCATTTCTCAGTGTGCTACTTGAAGTGGTGCTGGCTTTTAATGATCTCAAAATTGAAGCTCTTTTTTTTTTTTGTTCAGATATTTTTTTAACATTGTTCAAACTGCTGGATAGAATGAAGGATAACATGTACTGTAGGTCAAAAAAGGTTTCATCACATCAGCTTAGACATGCAGCATGTAGTTGCAAGTTGAACCATGGCATAAACATCAGACATACTGTACTTTAAGTGAGCTGCATTTGGAATTGGCCTTCATGTACAGTCTAAGAAAATCGACACTGTGCATTTGTGGCTAAAAAAAAAGGGTGGCAAATAAGAAAGTATTTAATATATGATAATGCCTTTATACAGAAAAAATGTTTTGTGCACTGAGTAAAAAGATGTGAACTCACATGCATGGTCTACTGTTGGTTTATGAGACAGCTTGACTCTGCTCTATATTGCCCAGAACTTGAGTGAAGTCCATCAAATCCACAGAGGGCACCTTTCATCATAAGAAGACAGGGACATGTTGTACCTTTTGGTTTTGCCCTTGCTCTGTCCCAGACAGCTGGAATTTGAATGTCAAAAGTAGAGAACTCCAGTGGGTTTTTCTGAATGCTTTTCTTTTGCAGGAATAAAAATGTGAGAAGGAACGTCCTGTATTAGAAAAAAGAGCACATTGAAAATGTCAAGAGAACATCTGTATATATATATATATATATATATATATATATATATATATATATATATATATATATATTATTTTTTAATTAGACACTTTTTGAATTCTAATACAGCATGTGGGGTGGCCAAATGCTCTCCGCCATTGTGTTTTCCAAACAGTTTTACTGTTAACTAACACTTATCTTTCCATTAGTGCATTTCTTGAGCAGGAATTAATTGACATAATGTACACACATTAAAACGTAGCATCACAACATGCTATCATTAATAAGGGGCCAATAAATATAATGGAGCAGGTTGGCCATGATGATCCAAAATTATTGCTATTGCATCAACATGGTCCTGAACCTGCCCATTGATTTCTCCCTCATAGGCTAAGGAAGCACTGCCAGAATAGTTGTTATTCTGTTATTAACCTACACATAGCACACTTTCTAGTTATGACATTGGGAATTATGAAGTTGCTTTCTTAAGCAGCTTTTTCCGTCACTCTTTTTGAGCAAGCGATTTAACAAGGGCAAGGTGGTGTCTGCTTGCGTGGGAGTTCTGCTGTAGCACTGCTGGTGTGATGCTTGCAAAAGCCCTAATTGTGTCTGTCTTTCTCTCTGTAAATGGCGAAATTACCTTTTCCACAGGGCTCTCGACGTAGGTGAATTGAATTTTATCTGCATGAGGAAGCAGTTTAAAGAGCCACAGTTTTTTGGCAGCATGAGGTTTGATGAATGCAAGCAGAGATGATGGAAAGAAGAGTCACTGTGCTGTCATGAGGGAGAGGAAGGTAGGAGTGATCTGGGCCATCTGTCAGACTGAGCAAATAATATTTTTGAGAGACAGTAACACTAACAATTGCATAAACATGGATGACCAAACCTAGACCAAGCCTGCACGTGTTTATGTTTTTCTTCTTCTTTATATTACGAAGTCAGCTGCAAGTACTTGAGCTAGGTTTCTCTGTCTCATTGTGATAAGCTGAGCCGTGTAAGAAGTGGAATAGCGTGATGAAGTGGTATAGCATTAGTTGTGTGATTACACCAGCCCAACTCTTGAGTTCATGAGACTGAAGAATATCTGTCATTGCCATTCACTATAACCTGGTACATTTATCCTTTATGGATTTATGGATTGATTTTTCTTCTCTGCACGACAGCATTTATGACTAAATTAAAGATAAAAAATAAAACCAAATTGTGACATGCCTTTACTGTATATGACCTGATGCAGCCATAGTGTAGAAACGTTTTTTTCTGTTTATGCAGTGACCTCTTTTTAATGATAGCATAGCCCTTCCCCCTAACAATGAATCTCATGATAATACTGTACAGTATATTCTCAAATCAAATGTGCTCACAGGCTTATATCATATATTTACACCCCATAGCATATACAGTGCATTCAGAAAGTATTCAAACCCCCTTCAATTTTTTTGTCATGTTGCAGCCAGAGACTAAAGTTGTTTGAATGTATTTTTCTTTCTTGTTAATCAACACTCAGTGCCCATGATGACAAAGAGAAAACTGAATTTTAGAAATGTTTATTTAAAAACTATTAAAAAAATTTTTTTGAAAATCTATCTAGAATTATCTAGACAATTATTTAGAAAATGTATTAAAAGAGAAAACTGAAATGTCCCATGTCCTTAAGTAGTCAGACCCTTTGTTAAAGCACCTTTGGCAGCATTTACAGCCTCAAGTGTTTTTGGGTATGACACGACAAGCTTTTGCACACCTGGGTTGAGGGATTTTCTGCCATTCTCCTTTGCAAATCCTCTCAAGCGCTTTGGATGTTTGGATGGGCACTGTCGGTGGACAGCCATTTTCAGGTCTCTCCAGAGATGTTCAGTAGGGTTTAGATCAGGGCGCTGACTGGGCCACTTTAGGACATTCACAGGATTGTCCCAAAGACACTCTTGTGTTGTATTGGCTGTGTGAGCCTTTGACCCAGTCTGAGGACCAGAGCAGTGTAGAACAGGTTTTCATTGAGAATATTTATGTACTTTAAACAATTCAGCTTTTCCTTAACACTAACCAGTCTCACTGTTCCTCCTCATGAAAATCATCAGGATCACAGCATAATGCTGACACCACTCCGCTTCCCTTTTTGCATGGTTTTGGGTAGGTGATGAACGGTGCCTAGTTTCCTCCATAACCCTTAGAATTGAGGCCAAACAGTTCAATCTCTGTTTGATCAGACCAGAGAATCGTGTTCCTCACAGTTCTTCAGGTGCTTCTTTGCAAACTCCAAGCAGACTTTCATGTGTTTTGAACGTAAAAGAGGATTCCAACTAGGCTTCTGTTCCACTCTGCCATGAAGCCCAGATCGGCAGAATGCTGCAGTGATGAGCGTCTTTCTGGAACTTTATCCCATCTCCACACATCTCACAGTCAGAGTGACCATTGACTTCTTGGTCCATCTCTTACTAAGGATTACTTTTTAATAGATTTACAGACTTTTCAAAAAAAAAAAAATTCACTTTGTCATTATGGCGTACTGAGTGTAGATTAATGAGAATTTCTTCACTACAACTGTAGTGTCAGGCTACAACATAACAAAATGTAAGAAAAAAAATGAAGGGGGATCTGAATACTTTCTGAATGCACTGTAGATATGCTTCTACTGTACATTTTATTTTGAGCTTTGAATGACTGTGCTATATTCTTGTCCCTTTAATATTCTAATGCATCTTCAGTTGTACTGTAGTAATATAGCCTTGTAGTTCTTTGGTAGTAGGAGTACAAGTGCTTGTGTAGTACCAGCCTGGGTAACAGTACAGTATGCTTTGGTGTATACTCTAAAACATTGCAACATCTGTGGTTTAAATCTTAGAAGAGTCAACCTAGCTTTGCAAGATATGTTCCCCTGCAGGCTTTGTGGCTTTTTCCAACCTCTGAGCATCTTAAAAATGAGAAATCTCAGCTCGATCCACTTTGTCACACTATGTGACAAAAGCGCATCATAATGTTATCCGGAAAAATGGATTTTTCCTAAATCCCGCTGGAAGCAGTGCTACTACATAATCTATCAGGTCAATTTCAGAAAAAAATGTTTTTTTTTTTTTTGTTTGTTTGTTTCTTTTTTTTTTTTTTAACAACAAATGCTTTTCAGGAAACTTGTTTTTAAATTATTACATACATTCAGCAAATACACATGAGGAAAACAATCCTTTTATATGACTACATGGTGTCTATTTAACAGTATAGTAAAGATGTAATAAATTTAACTATGTACTGTAAATACAGGTGGCATGGTGACAGTCCTTGCACTGCCACTGCACTCCTCCCGGGTTGAGTTATGAATATTCTGGAGGTTTAACCTCGTCCATGTGGGTTTTCTTCAGGTACTCTAGTTTCCTCCCACAGTCCACAGACGTGTTGTAGGTTTACTGTTGTTTCCAGATTGCCTGCAGTGTAGGAGTGGGTCTGTGAATGAGTATGTGTTTGCTTGTGGCCTGCGATGAGCTGGTAATCCCATTCAGGGTGTCCCCTACCTTGAGCCCTGAGTTCCTAGGGATAGGCTCCAGGACCCCAGACACTTGTGCAGCCATCATTCATACTTGCGAACTGCCTGGTCAGGGCTACATTGATTTATGAACTAATTTAGTTAAAATTAATTAACCTAAAAGTGTGCTATTATTTTTATAAGGAATCCAACCAATGTTGTTTCTTTCCCAAAATGTTTTCAGTTTGGGACTAGGTGGCCCTAACGCCCTAAATCTATAATGTATCTCCTAAAACCACTCAGTTGTGCCTCTTATGTGCAGCGAAATGATCTCAAGTTCATTCAAGTGCAGAACACACCAGTTTTGAGCTATAACGAGCCATTTGGTACCCGTGCTGAACCACTTTACTCCCCTGACTGTGTTTTTGGTCCAATCAGATGTCCTGGTGATGGACTAGAAAAACCTCTGGCAAAAATCATGTACATCAAAAATAATTCACCTCCTCAAAAATGTGCCTAAAAATTCATAGATTATGTTGGAATTTCTACAGTGGATACATACTGATTCTGCAAAAAAAAAAAAAAAAAAAGGTACTTCTCTCTCTTTCTCTCTTTCCCAAATGCTTGCTCAATTTTGCACACACCCCCACAAAGCCAGGCCTCCTGCCTTGCTTAAACTTTTAAATGGAGAAGATTGGTCAAACCTTTTGGAATATGTCAAAGGAATTCATTTCTTTTTACACTGTGGATTAAAAAAAAAACTGCCATCCTACTGTATGCTCAGTTTTTGAAATACACGCAAAAAACTTGTTTAAATGCTGGCAAGTTTAAAACCTCCTCTCTAACAAATCTGTAGCAACTATGGTTCACAAAATATGAATAAAAGATTCTTCTGTGCCATGGCCTATGAAGTGAAAGCTCGTTACATTCTCTGTTTGCTGTATTTCAGCGTTCACAGGAAAAGCGGTGTGCCATTGTGCCCCTACTTCACAATTTCTTCAGGATTTGTCTTTGTCTAGTTAGTTATCTTGTGGAAAATAGAAACTAAATAGAACTACAGTATATGGGACCATAGTGGAAGGGTTCATTAAAAAACAAAAAAACAACAGCAACAACAACAACATTTTGTTTGTACCACACCCACAGGTATAAATTCAAATAGAGATGCAAATATTTTGAGCACTAAAGATATATACAGATTGAATTATACCCTTATAGTCTACCAAAAGGAGTCATCTACAGTATATGACCAATTTGGTAGCAATAAACTTATTTATATCAAACAGTACTCTCTATAAATGCTTTTATTTTAACACAGCATAATTAACACTGTGACACTACTAGAGTTACTTTTTTTTATTTTTGTATATCAGACATTGTTAAAGTCTGTGCCATGTAATTTCATGGCAGTTATCGGTGTACAATTCATATCTGACATTCCACCTTTTATGAATACTTTTCCATTGTTTATTGCAGGCTTCTGCACAATGCAGTAGCAGCAGTCTCATGTATTCTGACTACAGCGACAGCTTGCCTATTGTGGCGTCCATTAATTCCAATGCGTTTCACTTCCCAGCTTATGACATGTTCAGAGGAGCTTTCTTTTCGCGAAACATTTTGCTTTCACATGTTTACCCTTCAGGAAGTAGACAGCAAAAAAGCAGCACAAACTCTGGAAAGTTTCCTGTCTGTCAAGATTCACTAGGGATAAGAGAATAAAAAGGAATAGCTTAATGTTCAAACAAATACAATTACAGCGGTTTTATTAATGTAATAAAAGCAATCTGATGTACAGATACTCTGGTCGAGTGCTCCATTTGGGGTGAAAACACCACAGAGTGCAATATCTAGTAGTTAATAGACAGCCTGTCAACTCACAGCAGCTTTCTTTAACTCAAAAAGAGGTGCTTGAAAAGTTCCTCATGAAATATACATCAGTCAGTGCGAGAGGAAGAACAAAGGCAAATTTGTGTGTTTGTCGGAGGAAGCATTGGAAATGCTTATTTATTAAAGGGCCACACAGGCCGCACCAGCTATTTAGGATGCCATTCCGTTTCAGATGCTCGGGAAATAAAATGCATGATGCTTGATGTTGATGTGAATAGGTGAGCATTAGCGAGCAAGTTTTACCTGTAATGGAGCTTGCTTGAATATCTCCTGACAACTTAACAAGGACAAAGACTTGCCTGCCTCCTTATGGCACTGTCATTCATAGATCGAGCGATGGAAATAATTGCCAGTGAAATCTATTCCCTCGTGATGTGCTGTACCGGTTCTTTTTTTTTATTATTTTTTTTATTTCTTTATTGCATTATTGGCACAGTTATATATCTCAGTGTATTTATATCTCAAGCTCAGTCATGAGCCCTTTCTGTATGTTGGTTTATATTTGGAGGAGCTGACATGTCAATTTGGCTGTTGCCCTAAATGATGCAGACCAGAAATAAGCATTATGTGGGTTGATGTCATTCACTGAGTTTGCGTAAATTGAATTCTCACCACCTCCACCCCACTTGACACACAATTATTTTTTTCATTTGGTAGCTTGTTGACTGATCTTGAATTTCTGACGCCGCTTCTAATTTATTAATAATAAAGTAATAAGGTTTGGGTTCATACCCTGGGTCAAGATGTTAGGTGCCAGTGTAGTATGTTACAGGGTGGTACGTACTGTACAAGCAGCAAGTGAGAAAGAAAAGGATGGAATAAGCTTGAAAGAGTAGATGGAAGCCCTGTAAAAGTGAGACAGAAACATAAGGGGAATAGGAAAAGAAAATGGAAGATTGAGGATGCAAAATATAAGCTGTTTGCTTCAAAATGAAAAAAGAAAAAAAAAATAACTGCACAACAGTTTCCTGCAAAAACTAAGCATATAAGTTATGTAGTTATGTACACAAAAATAGAATAGTTGGAGCTTTGCTAAGCTTTTCTTAGGTGAAAAAAAAATCTTTATTGTCTAAACATCCCGTTTTCATGGTCACAATGCAAGCACAAAAGTAAGGATCAGGCTGTTGGCATGTGTAAGTTTAGCAGGCATATTTATTTTGTCTTATAGCTACAGACAAAGAGATATAACTGGAATTAGAATGAATACATTATCAGGAGATGTGCTGCCATATTGTCAAATCAGCTCCTTCAGTTCTCTTTAAAACCTGAGTGTGTGCCAGCTGCTCAGCGAAGTAAAATTTTCATAACTATATTATTAGATTTCACCCATATACTCTCATTACTTCTGCATCTCAAAAACATTTCTTTTTTTAAGCAGAAAGCTATTTGGAAAATACCCAACTACGAGGGTTTTATGAGTATATATATATATATATATATATATAGATGAAGTAGTTGGAAGAAAATCTAAAGTACTAATGTAATAATATAAATACAGTGGGGACTCAGGATGCTAAATTGAGCAGAAATGTTTTATTATTGGATGTAACAATCTGCTCAAATATCCCACACTTTGTTATGCAACAAAGTAGTGATGTTTGACTTGTAAGGTTTCCATTAATTATAGGACGTCCTTTGCATGATAATATGTATATAATGGTCTATTTGCATTTATTAGTCACAGCTGGATTGTTTATTCAAATTTGTAATGGATATATTATTTCACAGATTTTTATGTAGCTGATTGTTATGTTACATAGTTCACATCACAAGTGATGAATTTTCACCATCACTGACCCGAACTCAGGCGACGTAGTGGTTAGTGCTGTCGCCTTGTACCTCCAGGGTTTGATTCCTGGCCAGGGTCGATTCCTATCTCTGTGTACATGTGGTTTTCATATTCTCCCCGTGCTTGGTGGGTTTCCTCCGGGTACTCCGGTTTCCTCCCACAGTCCAAAGACCTGCAGATTAGGCTAATCTGTGTTCCCAAATTGCACGTAGTGTGTGAGTGAGTGTATGTGTGTGTCCTGCGATGGACTGGCACACTGTCCAGGGTGTACACAGCCTCGTGCCCTAAGACTCCTGGGATAGGCTACAGGCCCTCCGCGACCCTGAATACTGTATAAAGCAGTATAGACAATGAGTGAGTAAGTGAACCGAACTCTCAAATCCATTAAGAAAATCCCCTTTTATCTTGCGGTTGATGGTTCCCCACTGTGTGGTTTGTCTCCAATGCTGGTCACCCCTCCTTTAAACTTTTTCATCCTTTTGTGTACATTGCTCTTGTCATTGTTATCATCTGTGTAAACATTCTGTAGCACAGTGGGAGACCGTAAGCGATGACAAACTCGGATTTTCAAAGATGATTCGAGAGTTAAGTTTAGTGATGCTGTAAATGCATCACTTGTAATGTTGAGTAAGACCTTTGTAGATGAAGAGTTACTCTACTGACATGTGCAATCTGAACAACCTTTGTAAGTTAGAAAAACCGTTATGTTCATTTTTGCATTAATTTTGATAATAGTCCTCGTTTATATTTTGGGCGGAAGTTTATGTACATTGGATTGTAAGAAATGGAACACTTTAAAACCTTCACTTGATGACAAGATAAAATCCAATTTTCCCAAGTTTCTACCTAGTATCTTCCATGTGACGTGAGGATAACATGCTTCCGCCAACAAATGTGACTCTAACTGCATTATTTCAAAGTGTTGCTCTTGCTACTTGATGGGCAGCCAAACTCTGAAGAAAGCAAATCTGCACCATTTCCTAAATTCAACTCATGATACCCCGGTGACAGAATGAATGATTTTCTCTGGTGCCTCTCAAGAGCTTGTTCAAACCATCTTTTTAAACTGTTGTTGTTTTGTTAGTAAATTTTGTTTTCATCTTTGTGTCCTGCTACTACATTTCCTTTCAGACATTATACGGTTGGTTTCTTAAGCACATTTAAGGTCAATTCACCTTAGATGAATATCTGCAGTTGTTCAGCAGTGATTCTCCCGGATAACCAGAAAATATGCTGTTCACTTTCCTCCTGTGTCATGAATTTTTTTACTCTGCTGTAATTACAACTGGCCAACTTTAGCAGTCCTCAATGTAACTACAAAAAAATGTAATGTACCGACTTGCTGGTAACACGTCCAGTGTGTATTCCATGGTACTTACAGTACCAGTAATTGCTACACTGATTTGACAACAGTGTTGGTCTTTCGGTTGCTCCCGTCAAGAGGTCGCTACAGCCGACCATCCCATCTGCACACAACTTAGATTTGATACCTTCCTGACAAAACCCTCCAATTTTAACTGGGTTTGGGACCTGCACTGCATCCAGTGACTGGGGAGCTTTTTGTATAGCAGGAGAGAACCCTACCACTGTGTCCCCAATGCCCACACTGATTTAGTGAGGTCGTAAAATAAAGCCATGAAAAAAAAAAGAAATCCTAAACTATGACTCATCCAATCTAACCAATCATGACCTTATGAATTATTTATTCTCTGGCCCAGTTGAGTTGCAACACAATAAATAATTCTGACCTGTGTGCTAATCCGTCTGTGGTCACAAGTGATGGTAAAAGCATTTTTTTTTTCTGACCAAAGTACATAGGAAAATCCAAGTGCACTGGGTAATTTCAGATGTCACACCCAGTGTTGCTCTGTCAGCACAGGTGCATTTACTGCTGACCACAAAAATAGCACTTGAACAAGAACTGGGAAAAAGGGTCCCATTAATTTCACAATGAAATGACATTTACCTCTGAGTTACTGTATGTTTGTGCTGATGGAGCCTTACAACTTTCCATATCTTTCTTCTCATGATGTAGATTTTATTGTGCAAAAAGAAGGGCAAAATAGTGGACCTCACTTTCTTTGAATATCCAGTTTGGCTTATTTATATCTTAAGGTAAATTATACAGTGGTGGTTTTGCCAAACTATTAATTTTACTCCCACAATGCGAATTACTCAGTCTGAAAGTCACATCGGAAGTGGTGATTGCATATGCAAATTAGTATGACTAAATGGCAGGTATTCGCAGAAAAATATTTCTATAACCATGGATGATTAATAGCTACGTTTCTCTAAATTATGCCTTATTGTCACAAAATGCTTCTTAAAGATATTACTTATTAACACTGCAATAAAATTGGCTTTTAACTTTAGTTGAGGGGTAATGCTTTTAAAGATTTCAAATAGCAAACAGATACAGAAAACTTATTCATCATTAAAACAGCAGAAAGGAAAGTAACTTACAAATGTGATATACTGTTGCAAAGATTAATTCACAAAAAATAAAAAAACAGGAGCAAGAAGGTTTGGTAGAACAGTCCTTAACACGTAATTTGCAGGATGTGAGGATGATTGAAACTAGATGTGTATCAGAAATCAGGGATGCATAAATGCACAAAAGAGCTTGTGAAACATTTTTCCCAAATGTTCTCAGGGCTGTTGAACACACTGTTTGCCAATGATTGTATACGCCAGTACAAGATGCGCCAACAAATCATAACACAGAGAAGCATAGGAGTCTTATTCTTCTCCTTTCTTACACATGTAGCTAAAATATTAAGATTAAGATTGTGATCTTTAATCACAGTGATGTGATATTATAAAAAATTATTATTATTACTATTATTATTATCATTATTATTATTAGTAGTGGTAGTAGTAATACTGTAATAAAAGAAAAACACAAATAAGATGAAAAAAAAAATCATTTTATATTATATTAGTATTGTCTGTGTAGCCTTAAGAGAAAAATTATGTAAAATTATGAGTATAATCCACTTCTATAATAATCATATAATACAATATAATAATATATATAATCTATAATAATCCATTTTTATTTTCACAGAGGAGCTATGTCTCAGAACTGTTCTAAATTCTTTTGGCAAACTGATGGTCAACAGACTGAACTGCAGTATTTTCAGGAGCATTTCGTGAGTGCCCTAGTTATTGAATGCAGGACACATGAACGTGACTGTGTCAGTATGGCTGGTTGTTATAGTCTGTGGCAGGCATACTTCTAGGAAATGGAGTTTGATGGTGTTGACATGACAGTTTGCTGGTTGTGCACACCTCCAATGTCAGCAGCATTGAAGCATAGCCTTTAAAATGATCTTCGTGTACATTCTCTTTATTACAGGACTTTCTTCTCTTTTTTGTTTTGGTTCCCTTGAGGTTCCCCCTAATTTAGTTACAGCCAACACCCACCTGTCCTTCTGTTAGTGCACTCTCCCATACCAACTAGGAAGGGCAAAGACTACTGTATCAATGGCTTCGTTCAAGACACATGGCGCCACCCTACCTCATCTTTTCTAACATAACGTTGTGTAACAGTTACACACATGAAGAAAAATTCTATTTACCCCTTCTGCTTGCGTGTGCTCAGAGGTGCCAATGACTGGCTACAGTCTCAATGAGCGTGCGGGAATCCCATCCCTCCCCTTGAGAGAGCACTGGAAATCTGCTCTCTTGACTCTTGCCTATGGATACATATTCCTTATTAACCAAATGCACACTCATGTCTACATTCTTATAATTTCAAGAGCAGCTTTAACTTCCTTTATGTATGGGTACTCTTTTGATACTTTTTTTTAATTTAAGATCAAAGAACATTTATATCATTTTTATTTAGGTAGAACAGAGGCATTTTACTTACTTCCTTACATCATCACTTACAATTACAACAGACCTACATTGGGTATGGAAAAGAATTTAAATATTCCCACTCTTCTTTGGAGAACTGCTCAAGATAAGTTAAATTTGATGATGAGCGAATGTAGACTGCAATGTTCAAGTCATTCAACAGATTTTCCCTGGGCTTTAAGTCTGGGCTCTTACTAGGCCATACAGACATTGACCTTTTCTTCTTCAACCAGTGTGTGGTTAGTGTTGCTTTGTGCTTTTGGTCATTGTCATGTTGGAATATAACCCTTCTGGGAGAGGGAAGCAGATTTTCCTCAAGAATTTTATGGTATTTTACCCCATTCATTTTCCCTTTATGCTGACAAGTGCTCCAGTCCTTGCTGCAGAGAAACACCACCATAATAATAATAATAATAATAATAATAATAATAATTCATAATAATAATATATTTTTTTTACATAGCCGTCTTTCTGGTCACCGAAGGTCACCTTCCAGATAAAAGACAAAATAAGATAACAAAGACAACATCAAGTAGTAAATGATTAAAACAATATTCAATGAAACAAAAGACAGGGTCATAATTTAAGACATTTAAAAACACGATTCAAGAGGAGTTTTAAATGGAAATTTGAGTGCAGCCTTGGATCATGTAGGATAAGCACCTCTGAATAAATGGGTCTTAAGGTGAGATGTGAATTTGGTTGGAGAATCTATGTTAAAGGATTTTTCGTGGAGAGAAGTCCAAAAACATGCAGCAATACGGCTAAAGGCTCTAGAGCAACGAGTGCAAGAGGGGGTGTAGCACTGAACGAGCTCTGATAAGTAAGGGGGAGCGAGATTATGAAGTGGTTTAAATGTGAGGAGGAGAATTTTAAACTCTATACGGAATTTGATGGGGAGCCAGTGAAGTTGCTGAAGGGTAGGGATAATGTGATGCACTAAGGGTATTTGGGTTACGATACAGGAAGCTCTGGATAAGGTGGAGTTTATGTAGAAGGGAGATTTTGTGGTAGGCCAGTTAGAAGTAAATTACAGTAATCAATACAGGAGGTGGCCATTGCATGTATGAGAGTGGCAGAAGTGCGTGGGGTAAGGAACAGGAATAGATGAGAAATGTTGCATAGCTGGAAGAAATATGCAAATATTGTTTATATAGGCCTCGAAGGACAAAGTGCCATCGAGGATGGCATTGGCAGGGCCATCAAGGATGATCCCCGGGGTTTTAATCTGAGGAGAGAAAGAATCATTGATGCTGAGTAAGAAACTGCTGGACTTGGATAAAGTGGATTTTGACCCAATGAGCAGAACCTCTGTCTTAAGTTTGAGAAAATTGCATGAAAAACAAAGTGTTTATTTCATTTAAGCAGTTGGTGTGAAGATCAGAGTCAGGCTTTGTGGAGATGTAAAGTTGTGTATTGTCTGCATAACAATGGAAATGTATACTGAATTTCCAGAAGATGGAGAGAAAAAGAAGATAGATACTGTAAGGAACAAAAGGGGGCCAAGGACAGAGCCTTGGGGAACACCACAGCTGACTGGGACAGGCTGAGGGTTTTTTTTTATCGCACAAACTGGGTATGGTCAGAGAGGTGTGAAGTGAACCATGTAAAAGGGAAGTCAGTGATGCCAACTGTAGCTAAATGGTTAAATAAAATGGAGTGAGAAATAGTGTCGGTGGCTGCACAATCTAGCAGGACAAGGATTCTTAATAGTCCAGCATCAGCAGCCATCAAGAGATCATTGGTAACCTGCACGAGTTTCCGTACAATGTTAAAAATGAAATCCTGACAAAAATGATTCAGAAAGATTTTTGTCACTGAGGTATAAAGTATGAGGTATGAAGTTGTATTTTAACTACTTTTCCCAATATTTGAGAAATAAAAGGAAGATTTGAAATCGGACGGAAATTGTTGAGATGATTAGGATTAGCCCCTATAACAGGATATTACCACCTTCGTGCTTTACTATAGAAATTGTGTTATTTAGATGGTGATCTGTATTGGATTTCTGCCAGACATATTGTTTGGTGTTATGGCCACACAATTACATTTTAGTCTCATCTGACCAGCTGTGTTTTTGCAAAGCTAAGTTTTGACTACATGTGGCCTTTCCTGAGGTGTGGCTTTTTTCTTGAAACCCTACCATACAAGCAACATTTGTAAAGAATTTGTAATATGTATACAATGCCCACTTTTTTCATAAATTGCTGCATTTACTTCAGAGTTGCTATAGGCCTCTTTCAAGCCTCTCTGAGCAGTTTCCTCCACTTCCTAATAATATACTTCACTATGCATCTATACAGTGATAATTTCTTTTTGTATTCATCTCCTGACTTGTGCCTATGCACAACTTTATCATAGAGATCTTTAGACAGTGCCTTGCCACCCATAGTTGATTTTATGCTTTAGGTGCACTACCAGGGACTGAAATGCTTCAACTATTCATGCTAAGCTAACCAAAATGACCATAGCTAATCACAGCTGAAAGTCAAATGGCTTTGTGTGCTATTGAGAAAGTGATTAGCTTAACCTGATTGAATTTAGAAGTCATTTTTAGAAGGGATGCTCCTTTTCCAAGCCACTGATTCAGTTTTTACATTTTTCTTTTTATTCTTACATGTTGGTATTATATATTTTGCACTGATCAAGTTGCACTGATCATTTACAGGTGGATAAAACAAAAACTTGTCTGTCTTTATTTCAGGCTGCAATGTAACAAAATGTGATAATTTTAAATGTGGGTGATTCTTTTCTGTATTTACTGTATACCAATGTGTCATGACACCCTACTGGGTATGTACCTGGGTATAACTACAGTATGTCACAAAAGTCAGTGCACCCCTCACATCTCTGCAAAATTTAGTTATATCTTTTTATAGGACAACACTGCATAAATAACTCTTTGACACAATGAAAAGTAGTCAGTGTAAAGTTTGTGTAAAATTATATATTTATTAGCCCCTCAAAATAACTAAAAATACAGCCAATAATAGCTGAACCCCTGGCAACAAAAGTGAGTACACCCCTAAGTGAAAATGTGCAAATTGAGCACAATTAGTCATTTTCCTTCCCCTTTGTCATGTGACTCATTAGTGTTACACTGTCTCAGGTGTCACCAGATAGCAGGTGAGTTAAATTTGTTACAAAAGCTCTTCCACTCTCTCAACCTGGCCACTGAAAGTTCAACATGGCACCTCATGGCAAACAACTCTCAGGGGGCCTGAAAAAACGAATTGTTGCTTTACATAAAGATGGCCGAGGCTATAAGAAGATAGCCAACACTCTGCAGCTGTGGTGCAGCACAGTGGCCAAGACCCTCCAGCGCTTTAAGAGGACAGGTTCTTCCCAGAACAGGCCTCGCCATGGTCGGCCAAAGAAGCCGAGTGCACGTTCTCAGCGTCAGATCCAAAGATTGGCTTTGGAAAACAGACGGATGAGTGCGTCCAGCATTGCTACAGAGATTGAAGGGATGGGAGGTTAGCTTGTCAGTGCTCAGACCGTACGCCGCACACTGCATTAAATTGCTCTGCATGGTTGTCGTCCTAGAAGGAAGCCTCTTCTAAAGATGATTCACAAGAAAGCTTGCAAATAATTTACTGCAGACATGCAAACTAAGGACCAGGATTACTGGAACCATGTCCTGTGGTCTGATGAGACCAAGATAAGCCGATTTGGTTCAGATGGTGTCAAGCGTGTTTGGCGGCAACCAGGTGAGGAGTACAAAGACAAGTGTGCCTTGCCTACCGTCAAACATGGTGGTGGGAGTGTCATGATCTGGGGCTGCATGAGTGCTACTGGCAGTGGGGAGCTTAGTAGAGCTTAGGCTTAGTTTTGAGACAAGCAGTTGCTACAGTTGTTGTGAAAGCTAGAGATTGCTGACCAAGTCAGAATAAATTTTCTTGCTTGTTAAAAATGATGAAAGATTGAAATACAGCATTGATAACTGATAATGCAGGAATTATCCAAAAAATGTACAAAAGATCAAATGCAGGTGCATAATTTTGTATTGCTATACTATAAATCAAATGAAGGTTTCAGAAACATAAAAAAAATAGTACACAACCACTTTTCTCTTAATTGGAGTGTAGGGAGAAGGTCTTTGGCCAGATATGTGATATTCCCTGGGGTATGTCATGCCTGCTCTGGTCTCCAGTCTTTGACAGGAAAGAGTCTCTTGTTTATTGGAGCCATGCAGCATGTCTGTTCATAACAGTTCCTATTACCTGACTTGAATAGTGTTGGTTCAGAATTACAGAATTTACTGTTTTTATGTTATGTTGCTTATTATTTTTATATGAAAATTGCATCTGCAGAATATTGCACATGTCTTGCATCCCTCGGTAAAGTGTTAGATTCCGAGTGCCAAGCTGTAACATTGTGGTATCAAAACATGATTTTGCTACATATATACCTTTTAATAGGCAACTAAAAATGGGTCCAGACATGGGGGTGTCATGATGCCATTTTGAGTTTCTTGCATACAGTAGCTACAATGCAAACATGTTGAACATAATTATCGCCTAGCAATTTAACATTCATGGCAAATTTTCTACCATATGCCAGTCTCTTGGTTATGCTTTGTTGTTATTTTAGCAAGCTAGTCTGTGGAATGACACACACAATGTTTTTTATTTATTTATTTATTTATTTATTTATTTATTTATTTATTTTTAATGAGGATAATTAGTTTTATTCCTTAATTAAAATGTGCATTTTCTTGTATTAAAATGCTACAACAAGCTCATTTTAAAACATTTTTTGATCCTTCCTTAGAATTAATTGTCTCACTGCTGTTTCTTTCATGCTTACTTTTTGTCTTGATTGGCTGCAGCACTTGCCAATAACCATGTAACCAGACTTGTTTTGTGCCTGTTGTTGAGGCATGATGACGGTTGACCTATTTTAGCTGGTGTATGATGCATGCATAAAAATTTTTTGTCAAGTGCTACCTAATACCCCTAACACAATGCTGACTGAATTATAATTACAGGATTATTAACAACTCACAAATATTATATTATAATATATTCATTATACCTTGACTCATTAATCATGTTTTGTCATTTTATACTGTAGCAAAACCCACACAGAACATTTGCTCTTAAACAGATTAGTGTCAATTGTGAAAAAGTTACTAGCTAATCAGATACAATATTAACTATTACTTAATAAAATAATAAAAATCCTTTGTTTGTCATATAAACCTTACAGCAGAGTGATTTTTTTTTTTTTTTAATCTCAGCTTAATAGGGAGCTGAGGTCAGAGCACAGGGTGCACCATGAAACATGGCCCCTGGAGCTAAGAGGGTTAATTGCCTTGAAGTAGCAGCTTGGCAGTGCTGGGGGCTTCTGCCACCAAACATCTTATCACTAAACCACAGCCTTACCTATTGAGTCACTATAGCCCTAATAGTTAGGATACTGATAACAAACTATATCTGACAGTTTGTAAGATCAAATTATGATTTTTAATGTAGTTATTTACCCAAATCAACTGTTATTAGATAACAGGTAATAATTGTGAAGGTTACCCAGTTTATCATTATATTGCTATATCCCTCACATTATGACTATGTATTGATTTTAGATTTCTGAATCAGGATTCTTCAATCCAGAGGGCAAATTAGCATAGGCAATTAACCTGTCAGGAATAGTCTGAGGAAAGCCGGAGAGATATCACACAGACAGTATCCATGGCTTAGGACTTTTTTCACCTGTCATGTTAGTTGCACAGTAGTTAGCACAGTATTTCCTAGCTAGTTTATAGTACTTATGAAATAATATATAACAATATTAATATATAAAAATGAATGCAAACATTCTTAGGGTAGATTGGACTCACGCTGGCGTCCGGAGAAGTGAAGAAGCCACTCTAAAGATATCACATTTAAAAGGAAGAAATTCTGGTAGAGGTGTTAGTCAGCTGATTATGAGCTATCTGTTCTGAAATTAACGTCTTGCCACAGGAGTTATCAGGCACTATAAAATTCAAGTGCTTTCCTAGCTCTTGGTGAAATATGTTTCTCTGGCCGTTAGACAGATGGTGGTGTCTGGAGGATGCATTGAAAAGGGACTAGAATGCCTTCCACTAGGGTGGCAAGATAAACTGGTACAGAAAAACTACTGTAGTACTGGATTCATTACATTTATTTTCTGAATGGCTACTTCATCTGAATAATCATTTGTCTCTTTAAGTACAGTGTTGACAACCGTGGTGTTGTGTGAAACAACCCTGACTGAGTTTGTAGTGTGAGCATGAGTTCAAACATAAAGTGAGTGGAGAGCAACAGCAGAGAGAACGGATGACTTTTTTTTGTCTTGCCCTGAGACTAGAGATGGCAGTAGATACAGCAATACATGAAATTGTTGAGAAAGAGGGAGGCTGCAGTGAAATATGGAGGTATTTTGGCAATAAAGTGGGCAAAAAGATGAGTCCCTAAACACAGCAGCATTGCAGTGTAAGTGCTGTATTAAAATGTGTCTCACAAAGGGAGGGGAACATATCAACCTAGCCAAACATCTTTTATTGAAACATCCCAAAATTCAAACACCAACAGATAGTTGACTAGTTTGCGCCCTGTTAGGTCCCTGGTGGTGTACAGAGGCCGAAAAACTTAACTTTGTTCCAAAATGTATGGGCCTGACTGTATCTACTCATAAAGATGATCATTTTGTCTTGTAATTTCATGGTCTGGTAACTCACAACTTCATTATGCTATCTGTTATGACAAATTTAACAACATAATTTTCTAACCTTTTTTTTTAAATTACAGAAGTCAGTAGTGCCTGTTGGAAAGTACAGTACATGTCGATCGCCTAGAAGTTCCATGTGAAGTAGACTGCAAAGGGTACTCACCCATGTTAAGTCAAATTGCAAAACATAGGGAGCAGAACTGCTTAGTTCAAAGGGTACTGTGGGAGGAAGAACTCAATCGTTCATCATTTCACTAAAGGTTGATAAGGAAAATTACCCATCATTGATTGTGCCTTTTGTTTTTCCATGACCCAATGAAGTTAGATACATTTCTGTAGTATAAGTTTTGTAGTGGTATCAGTTATTGTTTCAGCATATATTTCAGTATAGTAAGTTCCCTACATACGAACAATCAAGTTACAAGCTTTTGGAGATTTTTTGACCATGTGCTCATCCCATGTGACACCCCAGGATGTCCGGGAACAAGCATAAAAGCAGCGGTATCCTAGTACCTAGACAATGTTTGTTGGACTTACGAACAAATTGTATTTACGAAAGAGCTCTCGAAACGGAAATCGTTCGTATGTAGAGGACTTATTGTAGTTTGAAATGTCCACAGTCGCAGCAAAAGGTGTCCAGAGTAACGCATGGAGGAAGTGATATCTGCATAGGTGATGCTGCACTGAGTAGGAAGTACTGTTTATGTACACTGTGATGCATGAGTTGGTGTTGGTATCACAGCAAAAAAATAATTGGTTTTGTGACAACATTACTTTCCAGCACTGGGTGCTTATTTGTAAAAAAAAATCTCTATGGACACCCCAAAAAGAATGCACTTCTCCCATAAAAGCACTTATGTTTGCTGTGCTGAGGGTAATTTAGGTAGAGGCATCAAATAGGATGATTTATGACAATCATCCACTATTACCAGTACTATAACTGTGATACTAGTGGATGGTGGGATGCTTGAAGTTCAATATCACGTGATCAGAGTCTAAACTGTAGGTAGCAATCCTGTTGATGTCTAGCTAAAGGTCTTTTGTATGAGGCATGAACTTTATGAGCATTGACATACTGTATCATTTTAATGCAATTTTTTTTTACCTAAGTGGAAATTTAATAAATTCTATATGGGTTACCTACTGCAAATGTATTATGACCTCACAGTAATTCCTCACATCCACTGGTAAAGCAGGCATCCCGTCAAACCATTTCCTGAAGCGCTAACCTCAACACAAAAAAGAGTTTGGCCAGGTGTATATTTTACATATTATTATTATTATTATTATTATTATTATTATTATGTAAATTGTATTCAAAACTGATTAAGTTTATAAATATACTTAGTTATGTTTCATGAGTTTAACATAAAAATACAAATCTTTACCATTATTTAACACTTTATTATATTTTCGTTCATCTTACCATTTAAGTTGAGCTAAAATCCTATATTTAAAGAGCACCTATTATGCAAAGATCACTTTTTAGTCATTTTTCGGCCTTAAAATAAGTCTTCTTTGTTTAAGTCTGTACAAACAAAGAAAATGAGAAAAAAATTGTGTGTGTTTTGTCCTTTTCCAATTTTTGGTTTGGGATGTAAACAAACCAATAACATTTTCACCTTAATATGACCTCATATAAAAGATACGCTCTCCCAAAGCTTGTTGCACAGTTCTGCTGTTCTCCGGCGGGACTTGGCAACAGCTTATTTACACAGCGTAACAGCGTGTTAGGAGGAGGAGTGAAACAGAGGAATTATAACTATAAAAAATGCATTATCTGAGGGGTATTTCAAATGTAGCATTAACACACACTTTGGGTGACCCCTGAGACCCGTGTTAACTTGTTACAGTAGAGAAATAGTAAAATATGGGAGCTTTATATAAGTATGTTGACACGTGACTACACTGGCCAATTTAGTGTTGGAGGTTTCATCTCTAAATTTGACCGATCTTCACTGATTGCACATTCCACCAGTAAGAGCAGAGTGTGAAAGTTTAATTAAAAGAGTAAAATAGCACAAGTTAAAGAGTAATAGCACAGTTTTGCTTAAGATATTGCAATGAACACAATTATGGTTGTATTATATTATTATATTATGGGTGACATTAGGGGTGTAGCTATCGAATATTTTAGTAATCGAGTATTCTAACAAAAATTTAATCGATTAATCAAATAATCGGATAAAATGTACTTTTGCTTAATTAAACAGCAATGTAAAATATATATAAGAGAAACAAAGATTAATTAGTTTTCTTTTTGGAAAAAATCAACTTTTACTTTTTAAATGCATACAGCATTTTATCAAAAATAAACATTGTCATTATTCACAATACAAGGAATACAGTACCTTATACCCCTATCCCCCCTATGCGGTTTGACTCGCAGTGAGATGCGGTATTAGGCACCGTGAGCTGCCGCCACTGCCCTCCGCTGTTCCACAAAGTTCTGCAAGGTCCACCAAAAAATTAAACATGTTTTTAAGGCGGCTTAAACATATTTAATTTTTGACACAGAAAGATGGAAACGTAATCGCAGCACCAAAACTTGCGGTGAATCATGAAGAACCGTACTTCCGGCCACCGTGTGAAAACGCATAGGTGAGATAGGGGTATTAAAGGTGACTGAGATGAATTAAGTGCATTACAGCACCATACATTCTTATTTTAAAGCGTTTTCTCGGATGCAAAAAAAAAAAAAAAAGTATTTCAAATGACTTTAAGAATTAAAAAAACTAAGGCAAACATTAAAATAAATAGTTACTGTATACAAAAACACTAAGTTGTGCAACTAAACTTTCAGAACTAAAAGTTTCTAAATCTACATCTCAGGCATAACATAAGCCTTTGCTGAAAATTTCTGTCGTTTTCTCTTGCTGCTTTCTTCTTCTCTTGGCCTCGCTGATATTTTTATCGCTCCCTTCCATTTTGCAGCCCGCAACAGAACGCTCCCTCAAATCAATACACAGCTAACTGTTTGCGTTTCTTTCCGCTTTATGGGTGACGTAAGTGCTTCTTCTTCGTTGGTGTTTACTGGCGGCTTGCATCCGGAGGCGCACTGTGTTAAAAAGAAATTGCCCAAAAACATAACGCAAGCTTTTAAAATCAATTAAACGAAGCTTCGAGGCAGAAGATTTTGCCTTAATCATTTTTTGTAATCGAATTACTTGAGGAATCGTTTCAGCCCTAGGTGACATATCAAAATGTTGGTTCGCGTCTCGCTGGCGCATCTCTGACCAAGACAGCAAGTCTTTGAGATGTATCAAGAGCCACGGTATCCAGGGTAATGTCAGCATAGCACCAAGAAAAACGAATCACATCCAACATGAGTAACTGTGGAAGCAAGAGGAAGCTGTCTGAAAGGGATGTTCTGGTGCTAACCCGGATTGTATCCAAAAAACACAAAACCACAGCTGCCCAACTCACTGCAGAATTAAATGTTCACCTCAACTCTCCTGTTTCCACCAAACTGTTCGTCTGGAGCTCCACAGGGTCAATCTACTGTACATTTCCCACATCCCGGAGAGTCACAGTGTGGAGAAGCCCCAAAGAAGCGTACCACCCAGACTGTTGCATGCTCAGAGTGATGCATGGGGGCGGATCAGTGATGGGCTGCAATATCATGGCATTCCCTAGGCCCAATACTTGTGCTAGATGGGCGCATCACTGCCAAGGACTACAGAACCATTCTGGAGGACCATGTGCACACAATGCTTCAAACATTGTATCCTGAATGCGGTGCCGTGTATCAGAATTATAATGCACCAATACACACAGCAAGACTGGTGACAGAGTGGTTTGATGAACATGAAAGTAAGTTGAACATCACAACCTGCACAAACCTAAATATTATTGAGCCACTTTGGGGTGTTTTGGAGGAGTAAGTCAGGAAACGTTTTCCTCCACCAGCATCACGTGGTGACCTGGCCACTATTCTGCAAGAAGAATGGCTCTAAATCCCTCTGGCCACTGTGCAGGACTTGTCTCTTCCATTCCCAAGACGAACTGATGCTGTATTGGCCACACTAATGAATTATTGGGGTCTAAAACCAGGAGTTTCTGTTTCATTGTCTAACCCCTGTATTGTGTAGCATTAAATAAGCTTGCCCCATTAAGTTTTTTTCTGGGAGTGGTTCAAAGCTTGAGAAATCAAAATGATAGACAAAGCATGAATTTCTGTGTTTTTGTCTTGGGCTTAAGAGTAAATTTGATTAAATAATTATGCGTACGGTATCCGTAGGTATCTGAACAGAATTTAGTCTCTTGGCATTCCTCATGCATGGCTGGTTTATTTAACCAGGTCAATGTCTTTGTTTTTTAACAAATTGAAACAGTCTAACACAACAGGAAACCAAACATACTCAACTTTAACACAAAAAGTATATATATACATATATAGTTTATTTGTATTTTTGTCTGGTTATGCTTAGTTTCTGCTATAGGTCTCTGCTGGTGGGAGGGGGCATATCTTCTCTTGTTGTTGCAGGTCCCCACCTCTTCAGTGTACCTGCAATTTATTGGTTGCTGCCCTGCCTGTCCTTGGTCGGTCCCGCCTCCTGCCGGATGATTGGATGTCCAGGAGATTCAGAGGCCTACTTAAGGCCTTCAGACGACAATGTTTTAGACCATGTCTTTGCTTACTGTTTTTTTTGTTGATCATTTGTAAAGTTATATTGTGTATGACCTCGTGCTACGTTTCCGACTACGTTTTTGTGTTTGCCCTTCTTTGGTTCTGGTTGCCCGACTGTAAATACGTTTTGTATATATTTGTACATAGTTTTGTAATTGGTGGCTTAGTAGGGAGTCGAAGCCATTTTGTTTACACCCTGTTTTCTCTTGGTTTGTGGTTAGCAAGGGAGTAAGGGAAGAACTTTGTATTTCTTTTTCTTTAGTTTTGGTGCAGGTTAGTTGTTTCACGTTGGTACTAGGTAGAGGGCATTTTGTTTATTGTTTTGGCCTTGTCGGCTTCTGAAGCTCACGGCCACCTTTTGGGGATTTGCTTGTTCACTGTTTGTAAATAAGCACTAAGCAAACGCACTTTTGCGTCTCACCCTTTTTTTCCTTTTTTTTCATTCCTGTTATGGCCCGACCTAGACCGGGGCGTAACTATATATAAATTTAACAAATAAAGTAAGGTGATAACATTGAAATACAAACAATTGATAAATTTAAGAACAAAAACACTTTCCCAGAGTGGAGTCTTCAAGATCCTTTATAAATAATTTAAATTTGCCGGGAGTGATTAGACTTGACAGTTTTAGGCCATTCTGTACATTATTCCAAAAAAAGTTGCAAAAAGAAAAAAAAAGATTTTTCAAAGATTTTTTTTCCTAACTCTGTTCTAACCCAAGAAACTAGCATCTGTACATCATTAGATTATATCATAAACCGTTTTGGTTGTGATTTATACCCATATATTGTCTGAACTCAGATATAAGGGGAGCAATTTAAAGACTTCTAGACCTAATTTCAATAGTTCTCTGCCTTTAGCCTGTTGGTTTTGTTTAGTAGGTGACAGTTTGTGATGGAAAAAAAATGCGAAGAAAGAAAAACAGAAGAAAGGCATGTCTATTTTTACCAAAATGTTAGAGCAGTATCATGATATATTAATATAGACTGGTAAAATACATCTTGATTGTGTCAGAAACCTCTTGAGGCCCCAGATGTCAATTTAATACACAGTATGTAGAAGCTACAAAAGTAAAAATTTAGTAAAAAGCTGCAATAGAACACAAATTGCAGATAAACCTGTGGCTTAAGTATCTAAACCCCATAAAATGTAATATTTGTTTTAAATTTGTAAGGATTTGCAAAATTATGTCCTGCTTTTTTCTCATGTTGGGGGTAAATTACAATATTAATAGCACATTGCATCTCTCTCAACAGGCCAATAGTTTTGTTAGAAAAGAATATGAACATTATTCAGATATCATCTTATGCACTGAAAAGTGTACGCATCTCGTATATTATCACTGACCACAGAAAGACAGGATGCCTAACAGGCATCACCAACTAATCCTGTTTTAGTGAATCCTGCCAATTCACTTTGAGGTGACTTAGTGTGTTAAGGCCAGCCTGCTTCAGGGTTGCTAGACAATAAAATACTGGACAAATAAAGGCTGAACTTAATAATAATAATAATAATAATAATAATAATAATAATAATAACTACAACTACAATATGTGTATTAAAAGCAATTTCTGCTTCTCTATGTTGGTAAAAACACAGGACACCAATTGTTAAGCTTAAACTTCTCTGACTTAATAATGATAGATTCGGGTTGCATGAGTTCAACTTTTTAAATGCTAGTCCAAACAATTGTTGACTTCTGCATAGAGGTTCAATTGAAGCCGCTACAATGCAGAAATTTTATCTAAAGCACGAATCATTTCCAGTTTAGGATTCAGCGACAGTAGGACACAGAGTCCTTATTCTCCCCTGTAGTAGAGTCCACTAAAGAATATTGCAGTTTTGATTGCCCCAGAAAATCATAATGCCCACCTTCAGATGTGTGGAGGATTTTGGTGGTTTTATGCCACTGCTCATTAGCTTTCTGCCCCTGTCAATTGAGTGTAGCTGTTAGCTGGACATTTCTGACAGTGGTTGATAAATGTACCTGGTTTTCAACAAGCTCAGGTTTTTCCTATATTTCCTGCATGGCCAGCCATGAACAGCTCATCTGTATGGCCTCCTCTCCTTGTCTGAACTTTGGTTAGCAGATTTGTTGTGTGCAATAGCCCGTGATAGTCAATGCTGGGTGTTCACTCTTAGTGATTTGAGGATCTAATCACATACCTGCTGTAATTAGTTCTTTTAAACAGTGTCCCCAGTTGTGCCAAGCTAAACATCAAGAGAGGTGGCTGGGATGGGAGTATAGCACTTAATTCTTGGGGGGCCTTTGACAGTTGGTCCACAAAATTTCCGAGCAAGATCTCTTGGTTAGCAGAGATCTGGTATCAAACTTTGTTTCATGCTTGCACATTTCAATCATAAGGAGAGAGCAGAAATACTGCAAAAGCAAACAACCCAAAGCAAATGTCTTGAACAATCAAGTAAATAGGGCGAGAATAAGAGAATAATCTCTCACCTTGGTCCACAAACGCATTCACAAAGTCCACAGTCATATCAAGGATTCTACCTTCAAACCAAGGCACTAAATCCGTGGCTGGTAATTAAACCTAGACAAAGCATAGTACCTGGGCAGATAATCAATTTAAGCAGTAAACATTGTTTTTATGAGTGAAGTTGATTGCTAGGTTTGGTAGCTTAGAGTGTATGGATGTCATTTGCAGTTTGTCCCTGCTCACTGTTCCTCTTGCTCAGGCCCCATTCACAGCAGGACACTAACTATACACACTGCAATTCTATTACAGTCTTAACCACAGCGTTACATCTGACTGGCCATCCATTGCCATTTATACACAAGTGAGCCCTAGCAAAATGTGTGCTGTCCACACCACAAAGTATAGCAATGTTCTCTTTTTCAAATGTGGGGAATCGTTAGACAGCTTATGAATAGTGACTGATATCTGGTACTAAAATAATAATAATAATAATAATAATAATAATAAAAAAGCCAAAACAGTGCAGAGAGTGAGAGGAGCAATGACCTTTTAGAGTGAAATGTTAATTTAACCGCTGTATAAAAAAGACTGTGTGTGGCTACTGAATGCTGAACATGTAAATATTACCAATCCCCCCTGACTCACACTCTTTATATGTGGATTAGGTACAGTTCACTGGTGAATAAGTGCAAATAAGCTTTGCCCTTTTAAGTGTTCAGTGGTGGGTACCGAATACAAATTTGTGGATACAAAATCCAGCAGTGGTGGGTTTAATACAGATCGGAATGCTCAGTTTTGTGAGGCAGCTCTGTGCACGCAGTCGTGGATGTTACTAAGGAATCATGCTGTCATTCACAATATGTTTAGTTCTGGCTCATTTTCACGGTCAGATGATTAGCTTCCAGTGCTGTTTATATAATATTATATTTTAACTTTATATCCTAACTTTCTGGATATTTGTCTAGCCCATATTTAGCTCCTTTGGTATAAGAATAAATTGAGGTTTTGGCCCGGATAGTACTTTAGTTGCTACGTTTACTTGGGACATGTTTCAGGTTAACCTGTATTTAAAATTTCATGTTAACTCACAGTTTATATTTCACTGGAGAGTACTATGTTATGAAAAAGACACTGCATTGCAGGTGTATATCTATCTGTCTGTATGTGTTTATGCACACAGTGTGTGTGTGTGTGTGCACAAATACCCTCATGCTCAAATGTCATGCATTTCTACATGTGTGTACACTTGTGCATGTACTGTAAGAGCAATAAATGAGATTTTAAATCATTCATGCTAATGTTTTGCAATCGCTGCCTTGCTTGCAGGTCAATTCACATAGATTTTTATCTGATTTCCTCACTCCGTGTCTGTTGTTGCAACTGGCTGATTTCATTCTCAGCAAACACAGTCATCACCAGTTAAATATTGCACTGGGTAAATATTGATCCTTGTTTTGAGGACATTTGTGGCAAAAAAAAGCACTAGTTATAGTGCTAGATACACACATGAGCACACACACCCTTACACACACACATCAATATCACTCACAAAAAAACTGTTGGAAAAATATCAAAATTTCTGGATATAAAAAAGTTAATACAACCCTGTTAAAATTCAGCTATTATGATGTAAAACATAAGACTGAGATCATTCATGTACAAGTTTTCCAATTTTTAGGATAATATAGCATCCAACAATTCAAGTGGAAAATACAAATATATTAGCAGAAACAAAGAGCAAGACGTCTTACAATAACCTGGTTGCATGAGCGTAAAGTAATACACCCCTAAAATAAGGCTATGTTTACATTACCACCCTGAAGAGACTCACAAACTCAATCATCATCTATACTGCTTTATCCTGTACACAGGGTCATGACGGCCTGGAACCTATCCCAGGAGACTTATGGCATGTGGGGTTGGACAGGCTGCCAATCCATCACTGGGCGCACACACACACCATGGCCAATTTGGAAACGCCAGTTAACTTAATCTGCATGTCTTTGGACTGTGGGAGGAACCCGGAGTAGGGTACACGAAGGAGACCCACCAAGCACTGGGAAAACATGCATACAGACCCAAGGCAGGAATCGAACCCGGACCATAGAGCTGCAAGGCCACAGTGCTAATCACTAAGCCACTGTACCACGTGAAAAAATTTTTTTAGATCAGATCTGAGTCAGGTTTGTATGCGGTCCTAGATCAAATATATAGCCGATATGCGGTCTTGCAACTTGAGTGATGATGAGCAGATTGGAATTCATGCAACTTCTTGCCTCTACGCATATACAGGTTATTTGCTGACGACAATCAGCACCCGTAGCGCAGGCATTTCATGCTAGCAACAGCTGCTAAAACAGTTAAAGTTTGGCTTTCTTCCTTCTTCTGAACCCCAACAAATACAGCTGACTAACTGCTTGCCATCCTCCAAAGCAACATCCCAAGCATATTTTTTTTGTTAAAATAGCATCTGTTTGTAATGAATGAGTGGTCGCACAAATATGATTTGTTTTAACCCAGATGGTGAAAAAAAGATGTATCGTTGTGTGCAGTTTCAGACAAATCCATCCATATTAGAGTCAGATAAAAGTTACTTATAATTATGAATGTGATCTAAGACCATTCCAAAATGTTGATCTGTGCTTTAGGTAAATATATTGTTCACCTTCAACGATCTAACAGAGACCTGTAGGTTTTGTGCCAATATTTTTGGATCTATTCCTGATTCCGTCCATGATCAGAGCCCAGCTGTAAAGAAGCTGATGCTGCCAACATGTTTTATCCTGGGTATGGTGTTCTTTGGGTGGTAAGGTATCTGGATTTAAACCGAACATGTCTTTTATAATATTTTCTGGAAGGATTTGGGTGGGCTATATATTTAAAACTATAGTAGTACAATGGAACCTTGTATAATTAAGCATAATTAGTTCCGGAAGTGGGCTTTTATATCAAAGCACTCATATATCAAAGAATCATACAAAATAATGGAAACTCAGATGATTCGTTCCACAACCCAACAATATTCATATATAAATAATTAATACAAAATATGAAGCAAAAAAAAATAATTTAACCTGCACTTTACTGTAAAAAAAAATCCAGACAGAGAGAGACTCTGGATCTTTAAGAAGGAACCTCTCTAATGACACTTGCTTTTGCTTTACACGCACACACACATACGTGATCACAATGTTATAATAAACAATACTCGCACGCATGTATGTTGACTATACGAGTGAAGGACACGCACTAGGACTGAGCATGGGAGACGATTACCTACAATCCCACAGTGCGAGAGAGAACAACCATTGGCTCAGTTGTGATCATGTGACGCTCGGCAGACAAAGTATGTGCGTTCTACTCGTATATCAAGCCCTCGCTCGTTTATTAAGTTACAATTTCATCTTGCAAAACACTTGCATTCCAAGTTACTCACAATCCAAGGTTCCACTGTATTAGTCTTTTACTATTTTGATGGAAACGCATACATGTAACAAGCCCATCAATGAAGCTAGTGCAACGACGTGACACAAGTCACAGAGGAAATACACATAAAAAAGGTAAAACATAACATTTGCTGGCTGATGTGTTGCACTGAAATTCATTCTTACAGTTTCTGAGTATATTCAGAGGCGAAAAATGCTAGGAAAACTTGATGAACTTTACTAGCTGCTGCTTTGCTATTTATGCTGCAATAATTAACACTTACAGTATGTATATTTATATGTACAATGCAGAAAGAAAGTTTTCAGACCCTCCCAAAGTTTTCCACATGTATTCAACATTAGTCTGAAAATCAAATCCTTTTTGTTCAGCATTCTACACACAATAGCCCACAATGCCAAAGTCAAAACTTGTCTTTGGAGTCTTTGTTAATTCATTTAAAAATAAAGACTGAAATTTCCCATTTACATACAGTAAGTATTCTTGGTCGTAGCACCTTTGGCAGCAATGACAGCCTCAGGTATGCTTGTGAATGAAGCTTGGCACGGCTTTCCTTTGTAAGTTTCTTCCATTCTTCTTAGAAAAATCATTCAATCTCGATCAGGTTGATGGCCAGCGTAAGTGTACAGGGCCGCTTTGTTGTTAAAATGTAAACTGTCACCGCAGGCTGAGATCACCTGGAAAAAGTTTTCACTCAGGATTGCTTTGTATATTTCTGCATCCATTTTTCCCTGTTTACTGACTAGCAGTCCGGGTTCACAGAAAAACATCCCCACAGCATGACGCTGCCACCACCTTGTTTGTATGTAGAATAGCTAGATCATTGTCTGCAGAATTTCTGCTGTTCTTCCCATGTTAATATGGGCTACACCTGCATTCTCCCACAACACTTAAACTTTTTTGGTTTGGAATGATTGTTTATGTTAATTTGCCGATGGGTTTAAATGAGTGCACAAATCTCTCTGTGTGTGTATATATTTATGTGTGTATATATTTGTGTGTGTTTTGAAAGAGATTCTGGCAGCACATCCAATGTGTATTTCTGCTTTGGACCCGGTATTGCCAGAATAGGCTTCATCCCAGAATGATGTAGTTAAAAACGTTAATGAAGATGAGTGCATGAATTCATCACAAGAGTTGTTGATAAATATTTCTGGGCGAGTACATTCTGGAGAGCTCTCATGTTTTTCCACCAGTACTTATTTAGGTTTATTATTTTTGTCGACACCATTTTTTGTAGACACCAAGTTTGTTCTTTCATTTTTTTTTCTTTCACTTTAGCGGACCTATAGTACAGCTTCTAATAACAAAATGAATAATAGTTTATTGTGTTCTGTAAAACACATTGGTTTCCTACTATAAGTGTGGTTAACTAACATATACCAGAACTATTGCATTTATGATTTCCTGGAAATCGAATCTTTCCTGCTTCCTCACTTCCGTGGACTCTTCTCCCCACACTTTCTTTATATCTAGTGTAGAAGGCTGTACCAAATTAATGAGTAGGAGATGAGGGCTGAAGTGGACCAGAGAGATTAGCTGTAAAATTGACACTGACAAATCTCCTACATTACGGCTTCATGGGAGGCAGCCATCGCTACAGGAAGTTGAGCAGGAGGAGAGGGGAAAAGGTAATGTTCTCTATAAAAGACACAATGTGGCCTTTATTAACTACCACTTTTATAGTGTTGCATTACTGAAAGCTTCTCTCTGCTAATTTACCCCTGGTGTACAATGGCCACATGCAGGAAACGCCATTCTGAATGTCTTAAAACTTGGGTGGTATATAACAAAATTACTACCTGATTGAAATGTAAAGTCTAGCAAAACCTGCCCATTTCCTTACAGAGTTGAGCTTTGTTGAGCAGAGCTTTTTCTTAGACTGTCAACCCTATAATAAATGCTCTTGTTTTTGGATTTGTATCCCACTTGTTGTCTTCTCTACATTGTTTTTGTTCTCAATTTTACTAAGGGTGTGTGAATGCTTAATCCGGTAAATAATTGAAATTAATGGGGAAAAAAAGGAAGTGGATATGTAAAATGCATGCCTGAAGCACACACTGCTGTATTCAAAGCTTCGTTTAAACTCAGTTACTTTCAATTGCACTCATGAATAGTAAATGTTTATGTGCATCTTTAATAATCCATGAAGTGCAAGCGAACACAAAAACTTCACTGGGCCTTAATTAACACTGCAGTCTATATGAGACTATGACTACTGTACTTTTGCAAGGTCATGAAGGAAAATCTGCAGGTTCTTTCTTAGGCAAGCATCGTTTTCCATGTTATATTCGATAACCATTTTCGAATATACAGTATTTAACACCGATATCGATCTTCACTTAACTTATTATTAGATATTAACTTAACTAATTTCGGCAAACACCTTGAGTTTGTGCTCTTGTTGTTGTTTTTGTGTGCCAAAAAATCATGACGTTCTGTAATTTAGAAAATATTAATATTCATTTAGCTCATTATTGATTCATGCCTACCAGAAAAAAAAGATTAGATTTTGAAACTTGTGTAAAATATAATGAATGGAGATTATTGCTATTCATCTCTGTGTGTTAACTTTGAGATATTAATGCATATAGGTTGCAGACAGTAAATCTAGCAGATGCAATAAACCCAGTATAATGTGTGCTACTCATTCCAGTGTAATTTCAGTCTCCTCAGGCACAACTGATGAGGGAAGGAATATTTGAATAGGGTTATGAATATGTGATATGATAAGCTCTTGAAATCATAACAGGGCAAATGTGTTTTCTGAGCAGCTTGTGTATTCATCTACATTGCTAATTTGATTGAAGGATTGTGTGTGTGTGTGCATATATATATATATATATATATATATATATATATATATATATATATATATATATATATATATATATATGCTAAATCCCCATTTGTGCATCTACTATAATGTTGGTTGTACAAGGCAATGTACACTATACTGTATTAGATTTGGTAAAGTTTTATATCACATATTACATTTTTTACAGACTTTTGAGCGAATAACAGACTGTATTTTGGTAGATAAGTAGTACGTGCTGTTAAATATTCATCGGCAGCTTGCGATCTTAAAATATAACTAATTATCACTGCCAGCATCTCCAAAGTGCTGTATTCACACTTACAGTGCAATTCACATGAATCTTGGCAAAGAAATGACAAAATAATGCAGAATTTAAAATACAACCATTACTAACTATAGCGCACTGTGTGTATTGTATCCTATCGGCTTGCTTTGAGTGCATTATGTTGATCCAGGTGCCTAGCTTCTCCATGCTTTTTCTTTGCTGTAACTGCTTTTTCTAGCTAGTCCTTGCATGTGTGTGTTTCTGTTGAATACTTTTATGCCAACTTCACAGTCTGATGTGACACATGCACATACAGGTGTTAACGATGGATTATACACTACCTAGTCAAAATAATGTTTCCGCTGTAGAAGGGTCAAATTATTGCCCTGCGTTAAGCAAATAAAATAAGTAATGAGATTTGAAATTACTGGAATTTTGTTTAAAAGCACTTTAACACATGATTAAGTGCTACAGGATAGTGATAAACTGGTTACGTCATCAAAGAAATGTTTTTTGCATGGATATTAAACACTTAAATGCTTGTTAAAGTTATATTATAACAACTGAAAGTAGAATTAACATCTATGTGTTACAGTGAAATTAAGAACATTTCCACATGCACGTGCAGCAAGAATGCTAGGACTGAGATTAAACAGCTGTGTGGCCATAAGAAAACCACTTAATTTACTAGGTATCTTAAAAACTGGAGGTTGGAGCAATGAAAAAGGTCATGTGGTCTGATGAGTCCAGAATGACAGGTGTATTAGGGAGGGAAGGATAATGTAGTGATTGCTCCAGTTGGTCTGGCCAAGGCTCTACAACTTTGTGTGGCAGTAAAATGAAGTCAGCTGACTACCTGAAAGCACTTAATGACCAGGTAATCACATCAATGGATTTTTTTTTCCTTCTCTATTCGTTTTTTCCCTAATGGTTCTGAAAGCATGGGGAATCATTTTCCACATGAACTGGCCACCACTTTATATGCCAAAGTCAGTCGAATGAAATATTAGAGTGCAATTTTTTTTTTTTGGTTTGGCTAGGCAGTGACTCAGATCTACAAAGAAACTGCACTAAAAGAGAACATACTAGATGTCTTATCTGCATGAAGGAGGAAAAAACATAGAGCTGCCACGTAAAGAGTTGTGTAAATGACAAAATCCTCTGTCCCAAAGTAATTGTCTGTTGTCAAGTCTGACAGTCCGGCATGTCTTTCCCTCTTCCTGAATGCTAAAACGATGAATCCTCCTGAGCTTTGCTTCTCCACAGCAGTGTGCCGAGAGTGGAGTCAACATTAAGTATTGATGACATGGATGATTAAAATTTGAAAGGCATTTTAAAAAGTACATTAATGGTTTCCACAGGCAAGGTCAACACGGGGACTGGGGAGAATCAGAGAACTTCTAATGTTAATATTACACCGGAAAACCGTCTATAACACCTTTCCGAGAAAAGCAATCATTACATTAGATATCTGGAGTGATAATCTCCTGTTAACTCTATTTTGACAGTGAATACTGTACGTGATGTGTGGGATTTTTTTTTTTTTAACATTCAGAGACTCTTTCCTGTGATGATTTAAAGAGCTTTATATGCTGGTTTAACAGTATTATTCAAATGAATGGAAGCATATGGCTTCAATGCAGACGTGCAGCAAAACTCATTGGCTCAAACGTTGGATTGCATCTGAATTGTGTCTGCAGGCTGCCAGGCAGTGTATTTTGGCAGGCTTGTGTCTCCATTCAGTGTTGGCTAGTGAGATGAACTGAGAAAGGTCATGGTGGTGTTGATGGTAGTGGTGATGATCACAGACACAGACCGAGCTAACACTTGGCAATCTTTTTGATTTTACAATATTTTGCCACCTCACACCTCACAGCTTTAGAGTCCTGGGTTCAATCCTCAGCTCAGCTTGTGGGGGTGTGTGGATTGTCACATGTTCTTTTGTGCTTTCGTGGGTTTTCTCTGGGTTCTTGTGTTTCTTCCCACTGTCCAAAACACATGCAGCTAGGCAGACTGGCTACTCTAAATTTGCACTAGGTGTGAATGCATGTGTGTGAGTGTGAATGGCGCCCTACGATTGACTGATGTCATATCCGGCGTTAAAATTGCCGCCAGCCGTCTTGGAAATGTATTTGGATTCATTACTGTACGTAGGATAACATGGCTACTGCAATACATTTCTATTAATCACAAACATAATTCAACATGAGTATTTAGCTTTTGGTGTACACATTCATTTAGGCTATGAACAGTGTTTATTTTAAAACATTTATAGTCATTTTTAGTCATAATTTCTTTATTATTGTGACTAAAGTGTTTAATTCTCACTCCGTCACTCACTCATCGTCTGTTCTGCTTCATCCTGTATACAGGCTGGACCGTGTCCCAATCTATTGCAGGGTGCACACACATACTGTACATATATGTGTTTATCAATTTTCATTCACCTGACTCTGGCTCTGTTTAACAAAAAAAAAAAAAAGTGCACATTTGTCAAACGCTAACACAATAAACTGACTAGCTAATATACAAACACATTAACAGACAAAAAGAAAAAAAAGGTTTATTTATTTTAATAAATTAATAATGTATGTAAAAAAATAATAAAAGTGCTTCTAACACATAGAAACACATAGAAAATTTTAGAAATTTTTAGTTATTTATTTATTTTTTAATATGATGAAATGGGGCACATATTTATAACATACTATACTGTTAAATTATGATGAGAACGTCTGTGAGATACATATTTAGCATTTTTGGAAGAGTATGAGCACACTTTTAGACACTTGTGATATTCAACAAGACCTCGTCAATGAAAATTCTGTAATTTCAGTAATCTGAACGATGTTTATCACATGATTACCACAGCAGTGTTTCTTCCTTTTCAAAGACAGACTGCATAGCAGCATTGCTTTTATTGCACTATAGGAATAAGATTTGACAGTTTTTGTTCTTTTTGATGTTTATCACTCCATTGTAGGTGGAACTCGTGTTTTCCTTGCTGTTTATTTCATCTTATCCGTTTTTAAAAATAATTTTACAAGGTACCTTAATACCTCCCATAAGCAGCTGAATAAGACAAGTCTGACAACATACCCAGGTTTTGAGTGACCCCATGTGCTACTGGGGCGGCCCTGGCTCCATTGGGCATGGCTCTGCAGGGGCTCTGTGAGTGTGCTGTAAAGTCTGGCACCAGGACAATCATTTAGGTGCTATGGGTTGTGGGGTGGGGCCTCAATAGAACAAACTTGTTTGTCTGGCACATCCCATGGGTGCTCAATCAGATTGGGATCTTGGAAGTTTGGAGGCCATGTCGGCGCTTTGCGTGCCAGGCTCCGTGCATGGCAGGGTGTGGTGCGCTGGGTGTTCTGGTGTGCTAATCAATGTTAATGGGTTAATATTATATGGTGTTAATGCTATGGTTGATCAATGGATAAGTTGGTTAGTTGTTGTAGAAGATATCACCAGGGACTACCCTGTAGCTTATTATCACAATACCAATGTGCTGGTTCAATTTGAATAGCAATTCTGTAAGTATCAAGATTTTCTACAGTACATATCCAATTTAATGGTAATTTTTTTTATTTTTTTTATTTTTTAGATTTTGTTACAATTCTAAAACACATTAGCAAATAAGTTGCTACCTACCAGACAGGACGCTTTTCCTGCCAATGTGTGAATAGTTTGGAGTGCAACATTAAAATGATAGAAAAACTGCAGCATTTGTACCACCACAAATGCAAACATTTATTCATTCATCATCTATACCGGTTATTCTGCGTACAGGGTCCACAGGGGACCTGGAGCCTGTAGCAGGAGACTAAGCGTACAAGACGGGGTACACCCTGGGCAGGGTGCTAATACATCGCAGGGCACACAAACACACACACAATATGGGCAATTTAAGAATGGCAGTTAACCTAATCTGCATGTTTTGGAGTACTGGGAGGAAACCCAATAAGCACGGGGAAAACATACAAACTCGCACACAGACCCGAGGCAGGAATCGAACCCTCGACCGTGGAGATGCGTGGACACAGTGCCACCATGCCATTAAATGCAAACATATATAATATACAGTACAGGACGTAACATTACATAACTGAATACATTTTCCTCCTCTCTAATTGTTACAGTATATAGCTGTGTGTGTTTATCCCTGTTGCTCCATGGCTTTGCTTGTTTTCTTAATATTTACATGATATTAACAAGGTAAAAAAATAAAGAAAAAAAAACGAACCCATGCAGTGGTATAGCCTTACAGAGCTGGATCTGAATGAAAGTCCTTCGTGGACCCTAGGGGAATGGCAGTTAAATGGTCTGGTCCCTTTCTCAGACAAACAGCTGTTCAATCATCCAGGAAAGTGGAACCTTAGGGGAATAGAGAAATATGTTCTGACTGTGAGAGAAGTGTGAGAATGCAGAATGCACATACAGTAAGTGCTGCATGGTTTAACGCTTCATCAGGCTGCATAGAGCTATATTGATAGATACTGGACAAGGCAATATGCCGTGTCTTCTTTCTCCTCACTAAACAATGTGCTTGTGCACAGAATCACACTGGCCCCAACAGCTCTTGGCTGGTGACATGAAAACATCGTCCCCAGGCAGTGCCTGAGAGGGAATACATTAAACGAGTCTGTTATTGTGTCTGTAATGTAGCCGATACCACTAACCCTTTGTAGCTTTCACCGAATAAATGAATGCTTTGATACAATTTTTCCTGTCAGTCATTTCAGAGTTACCTGACTGCAAGCTGCAGTCGTACCCTTACAGTACATATGGTACCAGGACTTCATCCAAGTTTGGAGTTGTGATTTGTGGTCACTTTTAAAGGTCACTGTAAAGCATTCAGGTAGAAAGTTTAATATCATGGTCATTAATTATAGAGCCAGATGGGTTTTGCAGTAAGATTAGTACTGTTTTACTGCCTGTGTTAAGTTCAAGAGGAAAAAGTCATTTGCAGATTAACTGATTTTTATTTATGTTGCAGTTCAAATGATTTTTTTTATTCATGGAAGCCTAAGGACATGCATTTGAAGTGTGTGTACAAAATGGGAGTTTTTCTTTGTTACCTGCTTGGCAAAGTACTTTAAATTCCTTCTGACTTCCCCTGAGAGCTTTAACTGAGATTCCCGCCTGTGTTCCTTTCATGGCTGAAGTTCCTCTCAGGGCTTTAACTTAGAAGGGTCTCTCTCTCTCTCTCTCTCTCTCTCTCTCTCTCTCTCTCCTGTGCCCTCTAACCTCTTATTGCACTAGCCATGGTTGAGTAGACAAGACTAGGTATGTTTAGCATTCCAAAATTGTGCCAGAAATGTTACAAATATTTAGTTGCCATTCTCAGAATGCAGACACTTTATTCAGAACGATGTCGACTGATTGCTTTGATGGAACAAGAGAAGTAAAAGTGCTTTAATGAAATAGTTCTCATTATTTCTGTCTTTGCTTAACACAGTTGTTTCTGAAGGTTTCATACTGTATTCCTGATTGTGCCAAGAATTACAATACAACACAACAATACAGTAGAAGAACTACAATGACGGCGCGGATAAAATGAAATTAGGAATCACTAACAGGAATCACTGACAAAGTTTTCTAAAACCTATAATGAGAAGGAATTTCTTTACATATCATTACATTACTGTACCATACTTATTGTTGATGTCCCTGCCATGCTCCTGCTGTACCTACAGTACCACATTTTATTTGCAGATAAGTTAACGCCAGTGTTAGTTCGGGAACATTGGTGAGTAACAATCTTGTAGCAAATATTTTTTATAGCATTATAGAAATGTTGTTTTTGGCACAGTCTAGACTAACCTTCTTCAAATAAAGTGAACTCGAATAACCTTCTGTGTTAGCTGGAGAGGCAAAGATGATGGAGATGATATTAAAACTGGAGACCTACAGTACACGTAAACAGCATTTACAGCTTTTGTGGATTTCTAGAAATATAAAGATAAATACCTGAGAAGAAAAAAAAACAGGATGAGATTTCAAAAAGGAAGCTAATATTATAAATAAAAACATAGAAGTCTGAAATAAACAAGCACAGTGAGGATGCAAGGCCAGTTTGTTTTAAACTCATGTACACTGATCAACCATAAGATTAACACTTTAATAGTGAATATCAATTATATACCAGTAAACTGGTAACTGGTAGGATCATGGGCACTGAAAGTTCACAGTGGAGACCAATAGCTACCCGTCTGGCCCAATTCCACAGAAAAGCCAGCATGGTCAATGCTGGCCATTATAGAAAGGCACCAGGATACCCAGGGCACAGGACCCAGCAGGGAAAGAGACCCAAACCAGACCTCCGAACTCCCCAGATCCCAATCTAATTGAGCGCCCATGGGATGCGGCAACACAAAAGTCCAATCTACAGAGGCCACACCGTGCACCCAACAACACACACCCAGCTAAGTGCCAGAGGGCCAAAGCCACCCCAGTGGCATAAGGGGAACCCAAAACCTAGGTGGTTACAACGTTAACCATTTTTATTTTATTTTATGCCTGTAACCATTTAATGGATAATGCTACAGTATAAAAATACTTGGACACCCAGGAGACAAGATCGGGACACCTTGAATGGCACAAACTCAGGTTAGCTTATGCTGCAAACCTTTGTACTGAGGAAGGAAACAAAAGTACCTGAAAGTACACAGAGGTGGAATTTGAATGTTGGAAATATGATTATCATTATTTATCCTCAAAAAGTACATTTTGCTTTTGCTTTAAAAAACGAACAAAAAAACAATTGTTAAGAATCCAAATAACAGAATATATGTACAGAAATATGTGCAATATTTTGCTTGCGGTTCACGTTCCTTAAGGTCTTAATAATTGTTCATCATTCCTTGTTCATTTAAAAGTTCCAGACTGCCAGTCATCATAAACACATTAGCAAGTCCTTGAAGTGGCAGAAAATTGGATTACAGTATTGGTTTTATAAGAGGTTCTCCATGTAATCATTCATGAATGCTAAGAATTTCAGTTAATTTCAGTAGGTGGATGTGTTGCTTAAGAAATGATAATGATGTAGCAGATCTAAATAGTGAAGGTGTGAGCAGGAATATTATATCTTTACTAACCACTCTATTTTTAGTCAGGATGCAGAGGATCCAGCACCTACCCTATTTGAAACTCGCTCAGTAACGTGAGCTCAGAAGCCGAAACCTGAGACCCTGGAGCTGTGAGGCAACAGCACTGTCTCTGGAGGTTAAATATTGAAATATAAGTTAATGAAAAGTGGTTGAATCATCAACACAGTTTCATATCAAGGGCCCTGATTAACTAAGATCCAAAACAATTACACTCATTTTCATATGGAATGGATTGTGTGTGCATGTCGTGGGGGATTTACAAAGCATGTAAATCTTGTTCTTTCTGCTGTCAAGGGGTTGTTACAGCAAACCAACTGATCTGCATACAGGTTGGCACAGGCTTTATGCCGGGTGTCCTTCCTGATGCAACCCTTCAATTCTATCTGAGACGGGGGCTGGGGCTGGGAATTGGCTGGGAATCAAACCCAGGCTTTCTGCATGGCAGGGAAGAAGCCTATCACTCAGCCACCAGAGTCGGGTGATTTACACACAATAACTGTATGAATTACATTATGTACAATGTAAAGAGAGGAAGCAAATATCAATCAAGTAATGTCAGAGGCCCCTGTCCCTGTTTAAACACTGTTGGCACTAGAAATGAGCACTTGCAGGAGATATCTGCACTCACTAGTCACTTGATTAGATACACTTTGCTAGTACTGTATGGAGGTATAGCAGTGCCAAAGCAAAATAGCATGTTGAATTACATGAGCTGAACAAAAAACTTTTTTTTCTGCATTGCAATTTGATCTTAATGGGAAAAACTAATTCTTGCAGCATGTATAATGCTTGACATTTTTGCCACTACTTCATTGTGGTGTGTATTTCAAATGAAAATGTAATCAAGCATTTAAAAAGTCAAAGCAAAAATATTGACCTTAAAAAATTGCTGTTCAAAAAATATTTTCAAGTCTTAAAAATACCTTCTTCATTATTTTTCAACCGCCCAAGTTTAGGCTGCCAAAATTACAAATGCTGTAAGGATTTTTTTTTCCATTCAGATCAAATTCAGAAAAATTAAACAAAATGTAATTTTTTTGTTCAGTTCATGTAATTTAACCTGCTATTTTGCTGAGAAGAAATTTGGCACTGCTATACTTCCATATGGACCACGTTTTACCTTCATAACTGCATTAATTATTTGTGACATAGATTCAACAAAAGTGCTGGAAAAATTGCTCAGAGATTTTTGTCCTTGTTGACATGTCTGGACATCCATCATGAGAATCTCCTGATCCACCACATCCTAGAGGTGCTCTATTGGATTCAGATCTGGTGATCATCTGAATGCAGTGAACTCATTGCTATGTAAAAAACCAGTTTCAGGTTATTTAAGCTTTGTGACATGGTGCATTATTACAGTACAGGGATGGACATGGCCAGCAACAATACACATCCAAGCTTTGGCATTTAATTATATTCAATTGATACAAAGGGGCCAAAAGTGTGACAAAAAAATCTCGCCCACACCATGACACCAGCAGCAGCAGCAGCAGCAGCCTGAACCATTGATACAAGGCAGGATGGATCCATGCTTTGATTTCGCTTATATCAAATTATGACTCTACCATCCAAATGAAATCGAGACTCGAATTTTGGTGAGATCATGTAAATTGTAGTTTCCAGTTCTTTCCAGATCGGCGTGGCACCCGGTGTGGTCTTCTGCTGCTTCTGGGTTTGATACGCTGTGTGTTCAGCATTCCTCAGTTTTGATGAGATGCTATTTGAGTTACTGTTGCCTTGTCAGCCTAACCATTTTCCTCCGACCTCTCAACAAGGCATTTTCACCCAGTGAGCTGGATATTTTCTCTTCACCAGACCATAATATTTAGTCATCAGTTCTATTAAAACTTATGAAAAGGTATGAACGTGTTACATCAGTTCAGTTGCTCGGAATTGCAGTCCAAGCAAAATAGATGCACCATTTGGGATTTACACGAAAGAAGATCAGTGTGCAGTGATTTGGTTTTTGTGGTCTGACAGTATACTTGGTGTCATTATTTATCAAAGAATTTGGTTTTGTTGCGAAGAAATGGGTATGAATGGATAGGAAATGTTCAAGGAAGGTCACACAAGTGTTAGCCATCAAGAAGGGGCCAGAAGAAGGGGCCAGGATGATGCGATGACAACATCGCATCATCCCTATAGCCATGATCTTTCTCCATTTACTGTAACCTGTTTGGTCTCCTGAAAGCAGCCTTATGAAGACGAAGATTCGCTTCTGATTAAGACATTTTTTAAATGGTTACATTAAACATTTTTTAATGAGGGAATATAAAAGCTTGTTGACAGTGTATTGTAAAGCTACAGTAGGAGATTGTGTTGAAAAATGATGCATTTGTCTTTTCTCAAAGTTAATTAAAATAAATTCAACTACTAGAGTGTGGATAATTTTTTTAATTCACCCCGTGGTTAAATAAATAAATATATAAATAAATCACTTTTACACTCTAATGATATAATTTGGTTTTGAACTGGCAGAAACTGACAAAAGATGTAATGTTGCATAATAACTGCAAATATAATACCTTCTTTTCAGTCATACTAATTTTCACACACAATTGTTGTCCCAGGTGTGACTTTCAGGCTTCATTAAGCCACACTGTACTAAATGAATCTCGTTGCATTGACTCCACACCTATTTTACACAATTAGGCAGAGATTGCATTTTTGTTGAGGCAAGCATACAAAATACAGAATATTTCTCTTTTGAAAGATGCAGTCTTCCATTGTCGCTTTTATTACATTTACCACATATTTTACACATGAATTTGATTCAGTAAATTAGGACCTTGTCGCGTAAACCTATACATTTTGATTGATTTGCTAGAATGAAAGCTCATAAACACATCAGACTGCTTTGATGATTGTTTATCCAAGGTTCTCTCACTTCGCTCTTAGGATCTCTTAGACTTGTCCCCTGGTGGGCCTGTAGCCACCTCATGCCTCATTGCCCTCGCTCTCCACCTCTCCTAAACCTCTTAATATATTGCACAGAGGTGATTGAAACAAACCCAAGGTGGTGTCAGGACCCCAGACACCATGTAATTGAATTCTTCTATGTTTGTGCTATCACACCAAAGCAGTGCAGTCGAAATAGGGCAACAGAAGAACACAGACCCCTACTCTGCTCATCAAACAACAAATAGAGACTTGAGACCTCTTTGGGACAAAGAAAGGTTTAACAGAGAACTCTTATTGGAAAAGCAGGTTCAAATGTCCATGATTTAATGGACATCTTTTTATTCTTGAAACTTTTAGGGGATTTTAGGGGATTGAAATGTTCTTGGAAGATAACAGCGTGTTTAGTTCCTGTTTGGAGGACCACATTCAGAGTCATGCATTGCGTGTTTGGATGACGTCTCTTTGTCTTCTCCTTCCCACACATCACATCCCTACGTGTCCAATTTGGCCAATGTTGCTTAGTGACGGCGCTCCATGAGGCCACTTGCTGTGTGGTTTAGAATCACAGCCGAGCTGTACCTACCAGTCTCTAGCCCTCCGATAAGGAACACAGAAAGAAGCTGGCTGTAATTTATCTAAGGCTATTTTGTGATTCAGATATACTGTTCTGGATGCAGCCAAGCGGTAAATTGCTTTCCTCTGGGAGCAGGTCGCATTGTGGGGTCGACAAAGCAGAGCTATTTTTCTCTCTACCACTACCCTGTTTTATCTGTCTCCATCTCACTTTCTGCCTATCACTGTCTGTCTTTCTCCAACCCTCCACTCCAACACCTTCCTTCTGTTCAGTGTGAGAGTGATTCTATAAGCAGTCATCACAGTGGCTGCAATTAGGGGTGATAATAGCAGGCATAGAACAGCAGGTCACAGGTATACAGTGAGCTCTGAAAGGTCAAAATGATGCAAACCATGAGAGGGAGACAAACACTTTTCTGAAGAGTAGTCAGCTGTAAAATTGAAGTGGAAAAATTATACGCTACCAGTCAAAAGTTTGGACAACCGCAATTCCGTGGTCTTTTCTGGTGTTTATTTCCTTCTACATTGTACAGTATTACTGATGATCTGTAGAGCCTTAATAATGGATCTAATCTGAGGAGCTTTTAATCTTATTAGACTGCAGCAGAGGTAAATTCTGGTCTTGCTTTCCTGGGATGATCAGCATTGAAATCTCCAGTATTGCTCTGCGGTTAGCGCGGTCTTCTTTCTCCTCCATCGTCCTGGTTCGATTCCCATCTTGGGGTCTGTTGCATCTCCCTGTGCTTGGTGGATTTCCTCTGGGTGCTCTGGTTTCTTTCCACAGTCCAAAAACATACAGATTAGGCTAATTGAAGTTAGCCAAATTTGTCGTGGCGTTTGAATGAGCGTGTGTGTGTGTAACCTGTGACGGATTGGCACCCCGTCCAAGGTGCATCCTGCCTCATGCCCTAAGTCTCCTGGAATAGTCTCCAGGCCTCGCCCGACCCTGTAATAAACAATAATAAACAATAAACACTGAATTAGAAGGTGTGTCCAAACCTTTGACTGATACTATATATACAGTAGGAGAGTTCCATACACTAAGGGACTTTTTTTTTTATTAATGGCAGTTTAAATTAAAACCTGATCCTCTTTGGTGTGGTTTGTTTTGGTGGATGTGACTAAAAAAGACCTCTTGGATTGGTTCTAGAAGCAGTTTAATGAGCAATTAAACCCTGATTTGACTGATATATGTGAAGTTGTATGGGACCAGCTGTAGCCTAGTGCTGGTCGCATAAAAAAAATCTAGCTATTTAATAATTCATTTAATATGTCTTTCCCATGATTATTACTATATTTACTCAACTAGACCAAAATATACTTGGTATTTATACTGTAAGAATAGTACTCTACTCATACTCGAAATGTTATATTTTAAAATCATAATTTTTATTTTTCATGAGCTGCAGGCTGTAATCACCAAAATAAAACAAAAATAAATGCTTGAACTTGAACATGGTTTGATTCTACTGTAGAATATATATTACTGCCCTGCCAAAAAAGTCACCGCCTGGATTTAACTAAGCAAATAGTTAAGAGCTTTCCGTTGGATAATCACTGCAGTGATTAATATATTTTAGCTGGCAACGATTAATTTAACCCTAACTGATGCAGTGAGTGGCTTCTCATTTCTTAAACGACCATGTCAGATGACATATCCTGTGGTCATGGCAAAATAACTAAATAACCTAATTACTAAATAACCAGGATTTTCCATCAATAGATTTTTTCTTCCGTGATGGCATGAGCATAAGACGCCAGGATTCATCATGCTCAGATTGTGAAAGACTGGTTCAAGGAGCATGAGACATCATTTTCACACATGGTTTGGCCACCACAGAGTCCAGAGCTAATCCCATAGACAATCTTTTGAGATGTGTTAGAGAAGACTAAACACTGAATGGTATGTCAGTCCATTGCAGCGCTACACTATATTGCAACCAGTTTGTTAATACCTGAGCATTGCATCTATATGTGCTGTACATTTTGAACATCCTGTTCCAGATTTAGTCCCTGTTTGAGGTTATAATAACCTCCACTCTTTTGGGAAGGCTTTGAACTAGGTTTTGGCTGTGGGGATTTGCCCATTCAGCCACAAGAGCATTAAAGGAATCTTTATGAACTTTGATTTATGCATTGCCATGCTGGAACAGGCTCAGGCCTTGCAGTTTTAGTGAAGGGAAATCGTGACACTACTGCATACAAAAACATTTAAAAGAATTTTGTACCTTTTTGAATTCCACCTTTTAGTTTCAGGAAGGTTCACGCATAGGTGTGGTGGTCAGGTGTCGACGTATTTTTGGCCGTCTAGAGTAATGCTGCAAATGCCGATGTGTAATACACTACTATACATTGGTTATTACCACATAAAAGCATTAAACATCAAACTAGTAAGAGGTAAGCTAATTAATAGCAATTGTATTGTATTGTCACTTCAGGATGGAGGAAAAGGTCAATGATGATAAATGCCATGAATAAAATAGGGAGCGAAGAAATAGAACAGAAATATAACAAGTTTGGGGAACGTTAATAAAAAAAGGTAGAGTGGGTTGTCGAACTTGTCTTGCGTGTGCAGAAGCTGACGTTCCTGCTGCCTCCGGAAATTTAGGTTAAGCCTCATTTACTGTCCCTGACACACTCTCCATAGGACAAGTTTATCCCCTAAGAGCATCCCAAACCATCAAAGAAAGTTATAAAGGAATTTCAAAATGTAAATGTAAGTGTTCAGCTTACTAGAAGAAAAAAGTATGACTGCTTTTGTAGTTGGACCCATGTGCATGGAATTACAACAAGAGGAAACACAAAGAAAAATTCTAGTCATATGGATTTCTTAGTCTGGATGTTTAATGGTAGCTCTTCTGCAACAGTTCTGTATTTAACCTATAAACCAATATATTAGATGTGGCAAATTTAAGTTGGGTTGCTGGGAAAGGAAAATCCAAGTAATTGTAGCATTAATGCATTACAATGCCTATCAGTGTGTAAAAAAAAAATCAATGTATGTTTAAAAAGCCTATTGTTGCCTTTAAAATTGGCCTTCACAGGAACCCGATGGTGGTGAGATATTAGATTACACGCTGTTGATCTGTGCCGTGTCAAGGCCCTCTCTGTAAACACCTCAATGGCTCCAGCAGTGAAAGCTGAACCACAGTGATAAATAAATTGTCCTTGATGGAAGTCATTTATGTGATAAGGAGATTGAGAACGCTGTAAAAGATTTATGTTGCATCAGTTATTGACTTTTATAGCAGAGCAATATTGAATTCTTGAATTCCTGAAAAGGTGTTTCTCTTATACAAATAATATATTTGAAATTATATACCTGTTAATTATACCACCTTAACATTTCAATAGTAACACTAATTTAAAAGTACTAATATGACAGATGCTCCACAAACAGTAAATGGACACCCATAAATGCATTTAAAAAAGAATACTCTCTTTTACCTGTCAACATCCAATCTCTCAGTAGTCAGTTGTGGTCGTGATCGTAAAAGAAGGCAAATAATGCTTAGCTCCAAGTGTGTCATGCTGCCCTGTAATGCAGCATGAGAAGCAATTCGTAATGAGGCATTTGGCTGGCTTCACAAGTCTCTGAGGAAGCAGTGTTAGCTTTCACCCTGTCTGGGGACTTGTTGTTGTTGTTGTTGTTGTTGTGTGATAGAAGATAGATAGTGGATAGGAATTGGCAAGTGATCAAATTAGGGAAAAAGGGGAAAAAATTTGAAACAACAAGAAAAACACAACATGCTGTTCGTTAATGGATTAGCAGTTGTAATCTTTGTCAATACAACACCAGGGTATGCTGTTTGAGGAAATTAACCAACGTTGGGCTGGTATCCCATTAACTTTTATAGGTCATATAGACCAGATTGTGTTGGTCTGTTGATTGATTAACTTGCTTTAAACATCTTTTCAAGTAACCTCAAATTCCAGTGTCAACATGGCGGTATTTGGGCTCGAACCCCCAATCTGCGGATCACCAACCTATTTGAGCCACCACTGCCCCTAGTGATATGGGAGGAGATTTATGACATTTTATTTGACTGTCATGAAATTATTATTCATATAATTTATAAATAATACATACTTATTTTTGTTGCAAAAATATGGAACTGAACCATTCTCTGTACTCCCCCTCTGCTTAAGCTTGAATTGTCCTAAATCTGGGCCAGCTTGTGTTGGTCTGTTGATCAACTTGCTTCGGCTTGACTTTTAAATGTAGTCCCTGCCAGTTTCTGTTTGAAGAAGTCAGAGCATGCACAACATGGTGAAATTAAATCTGGTTATCAGAAAAGGAATTTAAGCCTACATAAAATTGAAGGCGAAAAGATAGGGCAATCGTTTGTTGCTCTAAAGGTCTGTTTTGTGTGTGTGTGTGTGTGTGTGTGTGTGTGTGTGTGTGTGTGTGTGTGTGTGTGTGTGTGTGTGTGTGTGTGTGTGTGTGTTCACACTCTATCTCGTTGGTGATGCAAATGAATTTTAATTCTGTAAGTAATGGTAAACTAATGTTACTGTTATCAATGTTTCCTGGCCCAACAGATATAAAATTGCTGTTTTATTAGAAATTTACATTGAAAATAAAGAATGCTAACATAATTCATGCTTGGCCATGCGTGTTGGAACAGCAATACCTAATATTTGGGAATATTAATTGGGATTATTTTAATAAATACTGGTCTGTGCAAATGTTAGGTATAATGAAGGTAGAGAAGGATGCAAATGAGCATAAAATAGGAGGTTTAATTACGAACACCAGGCAAACAGGTCCCAAACAGTAATCCAATGCAAGGTCAAAAACAGGCAGGGTCAGATGATGTACAAACAACAATGACAAGGTCAGGGCAAAAATCTGAATCTTTAAACAAAAGCGGTCAAAAGCCGAACATCAGAGTACACATCAATGGCTTGGTGAATTCAGACAGGAGCGTGCTAAATAGTATTTTGCACTGCTGCTACTACTGTAGGTTTGGAGTCTGCTTATGTACAGTAGTGTGTGGTAATGAGGAATGGGTGTGTTCAATCAGACCTCTGCTAAACATGGCCATGTGTTGGTTTGTGTAGTCCACGATGCTTGTTGGGAAATAGATATCTGAACCTGTTACCCTCACAGCATTATGTCAATGTCCTAATGTAAATTCTGTAAATCACTGACAAATCTTCAAGTACTGTACAATTTAATATTTGTATTACAAAGGAAAAAGGAAAATCTAAAAAGGATGTCCACTAGACATCTAGAAATAAATGCAGTCAAACTCATTTAAAAAGATTTTGACATCGTTGGGAGGTTATTGAAAGGATATTTTATATGGATATATACTGTATATACATTTTTCCCTAATGTATTGTACGTCCTTTGGCTGGGGTAATATGCTGCATCATGGGGCGCTCAGTGTTGATTTGGATTAAAATGACAGTGTTAAGTGTTGACTGGGATCACCCCATCCCAGAGTGGATTATTTTCTCCATAACTGTCTATCCTATTGTGTTTTATTCCTTACTTACTGAGCTATATATATATATTTCCTGGAAGAGATTAGCAATATATTAACTATATTTCAGGCACACAAGGAGTACATACAAGTTCTTTTGGTAATATCTGTGGTGATATGTGCAAACGTAACTAGTGACATTTTTCATCATTTTTGTTATTTTTAAAGCTAATTCAGATGCAGTGCATTTTCTACTTATCCTGGTTCTGCCCTGACATGTTCACCTTTACTGTTCACCTTGTTTAAAAAAAAAAAAAAAAAAAAACCCTTACCAAGCTTAACTGGGAACAATTTGAAAGAGTCAGTTTCTATGCAAAGATGATGCTTTATTCATGAGGCTGCATTAAATTAACCTAAAAGGGCTAGTTCTGATTGATTGATTCTTTAAGCAGACATGGGATTATTCCTCATGTGATGGTTCTTTATGCATGAGGTCATAATATGAAAAAGTTGAATCACAGACCAGTGGCAGAAAGTTCTACCACATTTCTGTGATGGAGTCATATTGGGAACTGATAACTACAATTCTTTTAGATTTGTGTAATCATTTGGCCATCGTTTGGTAATCATTTGGCCATATGCTGAAATATATATATATATATATATATATATATATATATATATATATATATATATATATATATATATATATATATATTATAGAGAATATCAATTAGAGAAGGAACTTTCTGCTGTTTTACATTATTACCAAGTCACATTAGAAGCATTTGGCTTTATTTAGAGTTGAGTTTTGGGTTTATGTTTAAATTTACAACAATAAAATGGCATTTTTTTATATCAAAATTCTGATTCACATAAACCATTAGAATTAGAAGGATATTAAAAGGCAACATTAAATATAATATTGTAAGAGTATACAATAAATTACCATGTAAATCACTTACATCTGCATAAGGCTCTAAAGAAATCGCAATTTTATATTTATTTATTTATTTATTTATTTATTTATTAGAGCTTAAAGACATCTTAGTTTGAGGCAATTTTTCTTTCCGGGACTGACATTTATATAGCATGTTAACTACTAAAGCAAAATGATTACATTTGCCTACTGACATATGTTGTAACCATAGCGGTTAAGCAGAAGAGTGCTTGGTTGATTTGTCTGCTAAATCATGGACATTTTCTATGGACGAGAGCAAAACATGGACACAATTTAATACACTGGTGTACAAATTAAATAGCTAGAAGAAAAAGAAGATAAAAACTGTAGGAAAAAAGTAGAAAAAATTTAACATCTTTTGTCTTTAATCTCCTTTCCCTACAAAGAAAATCTTTAAGCAACAACTTAACTTGGAACATTGACACTGACTAATGCCTTGCTTAATAAATGTTAAAATAACATCTTTATATACATTTATATAATTTTATATATGTATACCCCCCCAGCATCCATAACATTAACAGGTTAACAATGATTATCAATTGCATATACAGTGGAACCTCGGATTGCGAGTAACATGGTTTACGAGTGTTCCGCAAACCGAGCAAAGTTTTTAAATATTTTTTTATTCAGAAACCAAGCAAGTATTAGTTTACGAGCGCCGAGTATCATGCTTCACACATGCGACTTTTATTTTGACACCGAGCGTCACTCTCTCTTTATTTTAATTTTATAGATTGTATTAATTACTTTTATGTATTTATTTTTGGGGGCTGTGGAGCGAATAATTTGAGTTTTCATTATTTCTTATGGGAAATGATGATTTGGTTTAAGAGTGTTTTGGAATACGAGCCCACTTCCGGAACGAATTATGCTCGTAATCCAAGGTTCCACTGTACCAGTAAAGGATCTTGACCACCCAAAGCTCTTCCATGGTCAGGGGTACAAAGGACAGCCTGACTAATCTGCTCGCACAGAAAAGCCAATGCAACACAAATCATTGAAAAAGCCAATGCTGGCCATCATAGAAAGGCAAAAGAACATCCAGTGACCCATAGCCCACTGTGCACGGGGCCCAGCAGACAAAGAGCTCAAGGCTGTTGACCTGGCCTCCAAACCTCTTAGATCTCAATCCAATCATGCACCCATGGGATGTGCTAGACAAACAAATCTGATCCACCCCCACAACCCATAGCACCCAAAGGATGTACTGCCCCCCTCCTGGTGCCAAACACCACAACACATACCCAGAGGTCTTGAAGAGACTTGCCCAAGAAGCCAGGCAGCATTATGCAATATTAGGCTTAATGTTTTGCATTGTAATGATAAAATTCTATGGTGTATGTTCATTGTTAAACATGGGTCTTTTCTAAAGAATCACACATGCATAACAGCCGGTGTGTTAACATGAGTTCATCTTGAGTGGGAGAGATGACTCTGTGTGTTTACGAAGAAATGGCAATCATGCAGAGAATGTTTTGTAATTAAAGTTCCATTTTGCTAAAAAGGTGTTCAAATGGATGCCCTAAATGCCCTATGTATGGAGACTTTTGGGACAGCCTCAGTATAATCATCTACTGTTAAACATTCATTTTTATCCTTATTTTCTTTTTATTTGCATTTTATTGTTATAGTGTAAGACTAAGCCTTATGTTCTTCTTGTTCTCAACACAGAAAAACATCCCCTACGCATCTCCACAAGAAAAAACAAGTAACACTGGAGAGTGGACTGCATTCAGGTAATTTCACCAATCTGATTAAACCATTCAGAAAATAAAGTTAAACACATTTGTATTTGCAGTTATTTGTAATTTTCATCATGTACATAATAATATATTCAAACTTCATTAGCCAGCATGGGGTCACTTGACTTTGATCGAGGCTGAAAGTGTCTACTCGTGTTCTGTTCATGCAAACATGTAAAAAATGTTTTATACTGCAAATTCATGGGCCATGTGGTCATGCTAAATCTGTTTCTCCGCATTAAGCTAATTCGAGCATGCCAGGTATCTGTGTTTGTAGTATAAATCTAATGATGTGAGGAGGTAAATGAACCTCCTCGTCTTGCACCCATCACTAGTTACACAGTGGTTTGTCTGATAGTACAAACGTTATTTATGTTTTCTCCTTCATTTTAATGAGGCCCTCCTTAAGAGACAGATGGTGCATTAGTGGAGACAAACTTTCACTGAATTTCCAGCAAACTGCACAACACACCGGGAAGGTCTTATATTTTATATCTCTTTTTTTCCTCCTCTGACATTGGGTAAAGCCATTGCAATTCACTGAGAGCACTGTGAGTACTTTTCAAGTATTATCGACTCTGAATACAAGCAGAATACCGAAGCAGGTAAAAATGTCCAAATGGATCCAACTCCTTTATTAATGGTAAATATGTGAGCAAGTTTTACACATGGAACTCTTCTCTAATGGAACCCTCAGCAGATGTAGACTAAAGGGCAAATACTGGATATGTTCTCATAGCATACATTGTTGCTTGTTATTGCTTTGCTATAATAACTCTATAATACTCTATCCTCGAGTATTATAGTATATATAATGTTTACAATTTTTAATGATGAAAATGAAAAAATGAATGTGATTTTTAATAATGAAAACTGAACTGGCGAGTGCTTATACCGATCATCCATAGCATTAACACATTAAAACACATTCTGTACCACAGAAAAGCCACTGTAGCAACTGAATATGAAATGCACCACAGCCTGACACACACAGGTAGGCAAAGAGCCCATCTCGGTCTTCAAACTCCCCGGACCTCAATCCGATCGAGCACCCCTGAAATGTGCCGGACAAACGAGTCCGATCCATGGAGGCCGATCTACTGCCAACCTCCCAGTGCCAGACGTCACAGAACACCCCCAGAGATCTTGTGGAGTCCCTATTGAGAACAGAGCTCATTGGTTAAGGCTTTGGACTACTGATTAGAAGGTCCTAGGTTCAAACCCTAGCATCACCAAGTTGCCACTGTTGAGCCCTTGAGCAAGGCCCTTAACCCTCAACTGCTCAGATGTTACCCTCAAGTCGCTCTGGATAAGGGCATCTGCCGAATGCTCAAATGTAATGTTTTTTTGTGTGTTGTAATGTTATACAGTAGCTGAGTTGTGTATATAAATACACATTTGAGATCATGAGTCTCAGACCAGAGTCCCAAAATTGGGAAATTTTTACATTTACAAAGAATGTAAAAATTCATTCATCATTATAGGTAGATTGACTTTATGTTTTTGCACAAGCTTGTGCAGTTCATTCAGCTTGAGTCCACATCGTCATTAGCAAAAGAAAAAAATCTGATTCTCCATTATTCATAGACCCCTGTTTAAATCTAAGCAAATTTATGATAACAACCGTGTTAACTGCTATTTACAAAAAGGTCAGATTTTTTCTCATGCCTAATCTCTTCTATTGATGCATGTTCACAAGACATGCTGATGGTTTTGATTTAAAATGGATCATAAGCTTTTGCACGAACAGTGGTAGCTCAAGTGTACACAGTCATTTAAGCAGAAAGGGGACAAATCAAAGTTGTAATAAACTCAAAAAAAAAGTATTTATACATATTTAAAAAATAACAAATATAATTAATGTAATATTTTTTCACAGTTCTTTCTCTTCTTATTTAGATGCATCTTATTATGTTAACCTTCATGCTCTTTGCTTTTTATCATGTATAGTATTTCAACCAACAACTGAAATTGTTATCAGGATTATTGGTTGGAATTTTAATGAGCATAGTATATCATATCCTATTTTTAAAGCTCCTCATTGTATGGTACATTTCATTTTGTACAAATTGCCATTGTCTCTTTCCTTTCTTTAATGAAATGTAGGGTGACAGGAACATTCCTTTTTCCAGGCTCGAGTGTAGCCCTTGTTCTTGGTTAATGAACGCAATTAGTTAGATGGTTGGTGACAGGTTTAGTAGATGCCTGCTGGTAGGTGTGTACACTGTGTGAGGTATTGCACTCTGGCCCCTGCTACAGCACGGTGAGTTCAATCAGCTTAATCACCCTTGTAGTTTTTCATCCATTTCCAATAAGACAGATGCACCATCTAATTTTGTTCTGTATGAATTGTCCACCTGCTTGCTCGGTGCACCACCGCCCTTATTAAGCCAAATCAATGAATACCAGAGAAATGTCTACAGCAACAAATGAAGTGATTATACCCTGTACAAAATGCTCAGGTGGAAGCGTTGCATACCAAGCCAAGAAAAAAAATGAACGAAGTTATGTGTGCCTATGTGTTATATATGTGTCACAAGTGTGCAGTGAACTGGAGTGTAATTGTGTCGCAGTAAAGCACCTGCTGTGCACTCTGTCGATAGCATTGGGTGTGATAGAGCAACCATGTGCAGAGGCCACAGATCGTCTGACACATGTATATGTTCTCCATCAGAAACTGTGTAAAACAGATGAGACATCAATTCCCTAACCATAAAGTGTTATGTGTGTGTGTGTGTGTGTGTGTGTGTGTGTGTGTGTGTGTGTGTGTGTGTGTGTGTGTGTGTGTGTGTTTTACTCCTTAAAACATATTCAGTCAAGTCAGTTTGGTGATAAAATTATGCATCTTGTTCCAGTTTGAAAGATATCATGACTAAAAAAGGAACAAAACATTGCAGGGTGGGTGGTTACAGGAATTTAATCAGTTATTGGATGGTGTGATCCCAAAAATTATTATTGTTCAATAATACCTGACACATGTATTACATTTATGTAAGTTATTGATAAAACCACAGCTTGTTGTAGATTTTATAGCTTTACCCTTGCCTGACAATAACGATTTATCCCAAAAATGCTAAATAAATGCCTCCTCACCATATCAATAATTTTATTGTATTATGAGAAGTGGCCACTGTACAGTACATTGTTACTATAGAAACAATAGCACCAAAATGAGAGCATTGATTAAGCAATATTATACAAGAGGGAGTGCCGTTATATTGAATATCAGCACTGTTGTGTAAGCCCGAGTGCAGAAGGCATCAGCAAAACATTTACCACCATAACAGGTCCTCAAGTGTGATATTGATTTCATAAAACATGTTTGTTTATTTAACCAGTTATTTTGCTCCGCCAACTGTAATTAGTAGAACTAGCATTGAGCTGGTGACCGACAGTTAGCGCCCAACATGGTAATTAACAAGGGTGATATGAAGCCAAAAGGTTAAGAGAATAAACCAGGGATTAAATATCATAAGTTTTTCTTTGTATTTCCACTTATTTTGCTTTAGAATATCAGATAAAGATCAGATATCAGATTTTAAGGGGTCTGCTGTTTAATCCCTAATAGCATTAAATGGAAAGCTATTGCACTATGTACAGTAGGAGGATGAATCCCTTGTTCCGCACACCAAGTAGTGCCCTTGATAAGAGATGGATTTGGGATTCAGCCATGTGTTAGAACCGAGTTAACTGTGTAGCCCGTTATAGCAGTGAACTGGACAACGCTGATATTTTAGATGCAATTCGGAATGATTTGAAAGCAGGAAAAAGTGTTGTTTAAGATGACTACATTTTAAGATCTTGCTGAAAGTACTTCCTTGATTGGTTTTGAATGTTGATTTAGACATGCGGCTGCTTTTCCCCCTTTGCAATACTGTGGCCCGTACCAACCTCATGCAGTTACTGTAATTAACGATTATTAGAACACCTGTAAAGCAGAGTGATAAATATAGCTAAATGTCCCAGCGCTGTTATACTCTATATCCCCATTCATGGTATGCCTCTCATCCAATCAGATTTCCCGGCCGGAACTAACTGTTGTTCAATGAATTAAATGAATTAAAATATGTAATGGACAACTTCAATCTAACAATCAATAGCACAATAATATACGAATATCTTTTACTAGGAGAATTAATTCCATGTGCATGTCCCCAGAATAGTTATTTAGAGCAATCAATGCTTCAGTGTTAACATAATTGCGGTGCTGTTCTGTGCACTGTGTACCAGTGAGAGCTTATTGACTTTCAAAGAGAAATTTTAATGTGCTGTAGGCTACCTCAGCAAGTGTCTTGAATTTCTTGCTCATGTCTTGTATCCCCATTTTGCATTCAGTATGAAGAAAATCTCTCAGAGTTTTGATCTGTTGCATAAAACCATGGGATTAAATAATTAATGTGGATTAAATAAATGAGGTTTGATTGGCTGCTATACAGCAAGATTTAATCTATAGAAAGCATAGTTATCCCAGTGAGAATAATAAAAGAATGCATGTTTTGGTCACGGTTAAAGTTTACAATTCAAGTCAAGTCAAGTCAAGTAGGCTTTTATTGTCATCCCAACCATATACAGTTAGTACACAGTGAAACGAAACAACATTCCTCCAGGACCAAGGTGCTACATACATGCAACAACATAAATTTACAACACAAATTTTTTAATTGATGACACTAAAAAAGATGATACCAAATCAAGGTAGATCAGGACTTTTGGCCTTATTCATTAATCTTTGATTTAAGATGTGTGTATATGTGATAAATGGCAAATCATTTTTAAGTTACCAACCATGTATACAACCCAGCTGATTTACATCTTGTGATCCACACAAAACTCCACAAAAGATAAAAAAAATAAATAAATCTGAAACTGTCTAATTGGGAAAAGAGCACATCCTAAGATTTACAGAACGTAGTAAATCTTTCAGCAATGCAGCTCAGTCATTATATCACGTCTTCATGCTTTAAATGGGGGGTGTTTCTTTTGTCCTAATTGAATAGCTCATATTTGGTTTTATGTATGGACTCAGGTTGGATTGCTGGCTTTCAAGTCATAATTTGCAAGGATAGCTCATGTATAACGTTCCGCCATAACATTAAAACAAAGGGTGACTCACATACTGTAATATGGACAGGTTGTGGCCATATTACAGTATGTAGGTCACCCTTATGCCATCAAAGCTACCATATCTCTTACTCATCAAGGCATAGACTTCACCAGACCTCTGTGTGCTGTAGTATGTAGCACCAAGAATGAAAGTTACAAAATAGGGCTTTGATTAGACTTTTGTGTCCAAGGCTTGCCACAGATGTTTGATCAGATTGAGATCTGGACTGTTTGGGGACCAAGTCATCACCTTGAACTTTATGTTGTTTCTTCACACTTCTGAACAATACTTGTAGTTTGGCATGACGCACTATCCTGCTGAAAAATAACACTGATGATCGGAATACTGTTGCTATGAAAGGATGAAACAATACTTGGTAGGTTGAACATGTCAAAGTAGCAGCCAGGATTCAAGCTTTCCCAGGAGAACATTGCCCAGAGTATCACACTGGCTCTGCTAGCTTGCCCTAGTGCCATTTCTTCCCCCGGATAACTAAGGCAGAAGCTGTATGATGTGGCAGAAAACATGATTCATCATACCAGGCCACTTTCTTTCATTGCTCCATGGTCTATAGCGCATTGATGTTTATGTGCCCATTGTAGGAGTTTTCATCAGTGGACAGCGATCAGCACGGGCACTCTGAACAGTGTGTGGCTCCGCAGCCCCATATACAGCAAGTTGTGATGTGCTGTGTGATCTGACAACCATTAACTTTTTCAGCAACTTGTTAGAATAAGCTACAATAAGACTTGCAGGCTAGCCTCCACACACACATTAAAGAGTCTTAGGTGCCCATGAACCTGTTGTCGGTTCATCAGTTGTCCTTCCTTGGATCACTTCGCTTTTTTCACAGTCACTTAGCTCCTTATGCTTGCCATTTTTTTTCTTGCTTCAACATCAACTTTGCGAGCTTACTGTACTGTACACCTGCTGCCTAATATACTCCACCTTAGGACAGATGCCACTATACCGAGACATCAGTGTTGTTTATGTCACCTGTGAGTGGTTTTAAATTTATGGATAATCAGGATTGAAATTGCAGTTAAACATTTAAAAGGTTAACATCAATGAGTCTCCTTATGCCTATACTATAGGGTAAGATTTTATGTACAGCTGATTATCACACCCAAATGTGAGCCTTCTCCAAACTATAGCCAAACATCTGGATGCACATGGTTGTATAGGATGTCTTTGCATGTTGTAACATTACAATTTCCCTTTTGGATCTCAAAAGGCCAATCTTGTTCCAGCATGACAATGCCCCTGTGTACAAATTGAGGTATGTGATGCCATAGTTGAAATGGAAGCACTTGCTATTTTCTTGCACAATGCCTCTGACATCTCACCCCAAATAAACACTTTTGGGATTAATCATAACATTGATGTGTCCCTTCTCCTTAGTTCTTCAATTAATCTGCACTCTAGGAAATAGGATTAACAACGTCATTGGTTTATCCAATTGACTTTTTGATTTTGGGTCATTAAAACCAATCTATGGTTTATGGACTAGAACCATGCAAAATCCCAGCAAGCACACAAAGTCTATCACTACGCATCCTTCAATTATCAGAGTTAGGCAGGAGTAACTACATGTTATAGAATATTCTCAGCAATCACACCGGCAGAGTCACATTAAAATCTGTAATTTCATCTACACTTACACACTAGGCATCAGCCAGTCATCTGTGATGCCACACTGAGATGGAGTTAATGTCGTAATCAGAAAGCAGCTCTCTGGGGCAGTGGTGATGATGATGAAAGTGTGTCTTTTTTTTTTTTTTTTCCTCCTGCCTCCTCCATGCCCTGCTGTGGAGGTGCGGTGGCCAAAGTTGGATTAAAGATCATATCAGTGGCAGTGCGGCAGAGGCTGGAATATGAAGCCTTTGCAACAGGAGATCGCAGGAGAAGTGGGTGTAGTTTAAAACAGAGAATGACTGAGAAATCTCGGCGCCATACAGTGCATCCATTTATAACAAACTGATTAAATGCATATTTAGTATGGGATTTAGAATATAACTGAATAAAAAATGATGTGTTCAGATATAGTAGGGATTTGCCTGAATATAAATACTGTACATTATGTGGATTGAACATATAATGTGTTCAGAAAGATAAAGAAAGATAGAGATAAAAAAAAGGGGTTGCACTAGTTTTTGAGTGACAGAAAGCGTCATGTAAAGACTAGAGGTATGCATAGTATACCATCCTGCAGAACAATAAAAGAGGCAAGCTGAAAGTTTTTATTTACATTTATAGTATGTGGGTGTGAGTGAGCAGTCAGATTTGGTGCTCATGAGACAAACAGTGACCATGTTGCACATGTTTATGATGTGCTCACAGTGCTGTTATTTCTATTTTTATTTTTTTTTTGTTGGGGCATTGTGGTAGGATTCATACGTATATACATTACCAGTTGCCTTCTAATTTCAGTGTCTATCCTGACATTTAGTTCTTTCTACATTGTAACACAAAACTGGAGGCACCCAAAATATGCAATAATTAAAATATTATAAATATATAAAAATGTGTCTGATACTGCTCTGTAAAGCCTTCATAACAGCTCAAACCTGAGTGATCCTGACTGTTAATCTGTCATTTTTTGAGGCTGGTAACTTTCAGTGAACTTCTCCTCTGCAGCAGAGGTAAGTTTTGGTCTTGCTTTCCTTGGAAGGTCTTCATAAGAGCCAGTTTCATCATGATGCTTGATGGGTTTTCTAAATGCACTTGACAATACTGTTCTTGCAAGAACAGCTGACCTTCATGTCTTAAAATAACAACTGACTGTAGTTGTTGTCTTTTTCTATATTGCCTAATTCTATAAAATAGGGGTTATTTCATAGTTTTGAAAAAGAAAACCAGTATTGTTCTATACTGTAGAAAATAAATTCAAATTTGTGTCCAAACTTTGGACTGGTACTGTAATACAAATGAAAAACTCTTCCAGATTAGGCTACACCCACTTTAGGTTTTAATATGATGCTAATACAAATATTTACAACACTAAACAGGTCCAGATAGTGGCATTGCATTATATGCATAATATATACAATAGAATATGATAAACATGAGTAATACAAAATCCACTATAATCCACATAATTATGATCCAAAAAGAATGTTATATCTCGAATTTTACTTAATAAAAAAAGCACATATAAGTCTATAACAGCAGTCCAAGAAGTATTACAGAATTCTGCCTTCTCACATTTTTGTTCTTAGAATATCCCACACTAATGAGCTGATTTTTCCTTCCAAATTAAATGTAATCTGCTGACGGTACACGTCATAATGCTATTTTTTTGGTACTAATTTTCCGCATGAGTTTCCTTTTGGTTTCTTTCCACCTGTCAGTAATTATGCGTAATTGCCCCTCGATGTAAATGTGTGTGTGAGTGGGTATGCATGGTTCCCTGCAATGGCCTGGTGTATATCCCCCCGTCTCACTCCCAGAGTTCCCAGCATTATAGGATGACGTGGTTACTGGTGATGAATGAATTTATGTAAATTTGCAAATTACGCAAGAGATCATTACTGTAGCTATAGTACGTATGTTTGTGCGCCTCATAACATTAACAGCAAACCTGTTTCAGGTGGCCTAATCATAGTATACCATCATGCCATTAATAGTGGCTACATTTCTTTCATTCTTATTATTGATGCTCACATTATCAAAGGGGTCATTTTGTTGAATTTTCGGAGCAGGGTATAACTGAGCAATGTCAAACGTCTGAGAGTAACTGAGAGATGTGAGCCATTAGGGCCTGGTGTGGCCCAGAGGAGGAGGCAAGAGCTAACTGCCATCCATAACCTTTCAGTATCATTGCTTCCCCTCCACTGACCCAACACTAGTGTCACTACTGATCGAGGACACCCTCCACTTAGCCAAGGGGAATAGTGATGTGTGTGTGTGTGTGTGTGTGTGTGTGTGTGTGTGTGTGTGTGTGTGTGTGTGTGTGTGTGTGTGGTGTGTGGTGTGTGTGTGTGTGTTTGTGTGTGTGTGTGTGTGTGTGTGTGTGTGTGTGTGTGTGTGTGTGTGTGTGTGTGTGTGTGTGTGTGTGTGTGTGTGTGTGTGTGTGTGTGTTTATTTATTGAAATTGGGATCAGATCTATCAAAACCCATTTCCTGCTCATAGAAATGGGAAAAAAAAAACAAGAAATAATTTTATTACTTTTTGCAGCTGCAGTTCATCAGTATTTTGAAATACACTACTACTACTATTATCTTAATCTTAATATATATATATATATATATATATATATATATATATATATATATATATATATATATATATTTCAACATTCACTTCTTATCTAAAATGACTATTTTTTTTAATGACATCATACAATTTAATGACCCAATATTTTGACTTAAAATTGCAAACGTTGGACTAAGCTTAGACCTCTGCCATTGGATATTAAGTCAAATGTAATAATTCATAATGCTGCTGTGTTATGCAATTTTATTCAGTCAGTAGAAAATGGAGAAGAAATTACCAAAATATTCCCTGTGTGAACACTGTGATGTAAATAAAAACTTTATACTCCTCTTGATCAGCTTCGCCTTTCTGTCTGTTCTTACGATCAAAGCTAGCCATCTGAGATCTTCAATGTGTTTAGAATTTTTTTTTATTTTGGCACTAGGCCATACTTTGCAATCTTCAGATTTTTTATTATTTGGGGCCCAGGCAGTATGATCTTGTATGTATGGCCAGAACAGATAGTATTTTCAGTTCTTTAGCACAAGCATCAAAAGAGCAAATAAAATGCATGTTAGAATTCATCTTCTTTAGAAGTAACTCACTGGGTAAAACTGTTCTTGTAAAATATTGAAATAGTGCACCACAATCCAATACAACTACAGTGTAACATATTATATTAATATACTATATATATTATATATGTGTGTACAGTACACAGTTACATATTATATATACAGTACTGTAGTATAGATACATCTTGTAGTATAAAACACCATGGTCTTTTCTGATTTTTATTCCTTTCCTGGGAGGGTCTTTATGAGAGCCAGTTTCATCATGGTGCTTGAGGGTTTTGCAAATGCACTTAACAATACTGGTCTTGCAAGAACTATTCCAGAACAGCTGACCCCATGTCTTAAAATAACAACTTACTGTTGTTGTTGTTGTTGTTACTGTACTTATTTCCCTAATGCCGTATGTGTTATTTCATAATTTTTAAAAATTTCAGTATTGCTTTAGAATGTCACTTTTACTCATTCATCATCTACACCGCTTTATCCTGTATTTAGAGTCACAGGGGCCTGGAGCCTATACCAGTAGACTTAGGGCACAAGGCAGGGTACACTTTACAAGCACACAAACTACAGGCCATTTGGGAACGCCAATTAGCCTAATCTGCAAGTCTTTGGGAGGAAACCCACCAAGCACAGGCAGAACATGCAAATTCTATGCACACAGAGATGGGAATCGAACATGGCCTGGAATGGAACACGGACCCTGGAGGTGCAAGGCGACAGTGCTAAACACTACACCACTGTGCCACCCTGTTCTATAATATAGAAAATAAATCCAAACTTGTGTCCACACTTTGGACTGGTACTTTATATAGTATATTAACGTACTATATGTATCGGTTTATAACACAGGGTTTAGATAAGAAAAGGAAATACATTCACTCAGCCACTATTTTTGTTTCACCTGCCTGCGAAACAGCACATAGGGATCACTAAACGTCATCTCACATCGGCGTGTATCATCTATAAATACTCTCTATATATACGCAGGCTATAGATTTCTCCTAAAATGTTCCTCCGAAACTGTATTTTTTTCAGAAAGATATGCAGTAATTGGATAACTTTCTTTGCTATGATGTGGCTCTGATTGGCTCTGTTCTCTGGTAAGTTATGGCTTGGCATTAGCTTGTTTACACTGAAAAAGCACGTTCGAAAGAGAAGCAAAATAAAAGAGGTTTGAGGTATGATGTTTTGGGTGGAACTTTGAAGCTTTTGGAGCTTTGAAATGTCTGTGCTATGTAAACATATGTTAACTTAATCTATGTAAAAAAAAGTGCAATATAGGACCTTTAATATCATATATTATAGACAGATAGATCATTTATCTAGAGTACTTTATTAATAGATTCCAGCCTCTGGGTTTGTGTGCATAGAGTTTGCATATTTTCCCCATGTCCAAAGACCTGCAGATTAGTGTATCTGTGTATGAGATTAGTGTACCCCGCCTTGTGCCTGTCTGGCATCCATCGACCCTGTGTATGGTATAAGCATTATAGACAATTGGTGAGAGTAAGTGAGTAATAATAAACCATAAATAAATAAACATATGAATACATTGAGATGACCCCCTTTGATTATAAAACTGCAGCGTTTAGGTTTTGTAACATATCCTGGAGTGGAGTTCGGCTCAAATGGCTGTTTCTTAGAAACCAAAAGTTAATTTAAGGTGATATTTGGTCTGCTTATCTGTAACTGGATATTTGATCGTCACTAAATTAGACTATTAGTTGGGCATAAGGAGCATTAGAAGGCATTTCACACGACTATAACATAAGTACATACAGTAAGTACCGTATGCTCATCTATGGTCTCTGTATTGTTCTGTGTAAATTGGCAAGAACAAGAATTTACCAAGAGTGCTTGGACCCCACAGATTGTGAGGTTGTGATTTTACTATTTAGATAAATGAATGAGCTATCGTTGCATACTGTATATAGATCAGGTTCATATATCTACCTATGAAATAAAAAGGCTGAGGAAGGTCAAATTAATTGTAGGAATTGAGGAAATAGTAAGAGCTGTATGTTTATAGACTTTATAACCCTACATTTTACCAGATGAAAAACGTGCAATGTTGCTTGGTGTGTCTGGTAAATTAACAGAGTGCCAATTTCGGTCCTTGTTTGCAAAATAATTGCATTGAGACCAATATCTTGCCAATAGTTCCCCCATCCACACCCATTATGTCTGTCACTTAGTGATTGATAGTCACCCCCTCCCGAATCATAGCTATTTCGGCATGAGACTTCTCTGCTCTAATAGTTAAGCTTCTGATTAGCAATTTTACTACCCCATAATTTCCACTGCATTCACTTGAGTTGGTGTGGGGCTGAGTGCCAAAGACATCTCTATTCAGGGTAGCTCAGAAATGTTAAGAATAAGTGAACACATTAATCCACAAGTTATTGCAATCTTGTAATCCACTTGCTGTGTTAATTGCCTGCTATTTTGTCTGGGAATGAGGCTTATGTGAAAGGTCGTTCAATGGCTCAGAGCAATTGACCAGCAGCAGCAGGGCTGCGAGAAAATGGTGTTAGCTACTGTCATTCTTACTGCGAGGTCAAATCTATCAAAGCTGTGGTGTAACCGTTGTGTGTGATTGCATGTGTGTGGGTGTGTGTGTGTGTGTAAGCCTCACTAGGCTTATCTTGCTTATAATGTGAGCTGATGACACATGCCCATATCTCAGTAAGCTATGTAGGCTTAACCTTTCATGCTTGGGTTTATAGTTCTGTCCTTCTCAACATTCTTTGTCTTATGCTGCCATCGATACATTATCATGTGTCATGGGACAGGATACTGTCTTAGATGTGTGCATTTCATGCATGGATAGTGTCGTTTCTGAGAAGGAAGAAGGCCATTGCCTGAGTGACCTGAGTGCTAATCAATCATAACTAAGGGATAGCTGCTATTGTCTAAACATAGATGTTCTATTTACTTTCCAAAAATACACGCAAATAAGTTAAAATAGTGGTTATAGCTATAACTCCGTACTGTAGAGCTCTAAACTGCACCATTATGAGGCTAAAATTATTGCCTGTCAAGTGCACATACCATTAAACAGCATATGTTCATAATTTAAGATTATAGTGTTCTATAAGTTTAATGACCACCTCCGTTTTCAAGAGATATTTTCCATTTGTGAGCTAATATTAACAGAGAACAACTGAATATAATCCAGAGCTTCACAGATCACTACAGAGCAAAAGTAGTATTAGTATCTGCCTTCCTGAAGAAAAACCTTTCACCCATCTGTGTTAAATTTAAAAAATAGACAAGATGTAATGTCGGCTTACTGTTGGCCTATTTAATCACTGCTTGAGAAAGAAGAATCTTACTACTTTTTATTCTTTAAAAGTTTTTTTTTTTTTTTTGCCTCATAGAACTCTTATTGTGATAGTATACGTATTAGTATACTGTATATGTAGTATATGTACACTATACAATGCATACTTTTTAAATGTTAAGTGTAACACAATGCTACTATACACCAATAAGCCATATAATTTAAACTATTAAATAATTAAAAACCACCTAGGCCTCTGCAGAGCCATTAGGTGCTGTGGTGACTGGCTGGAGGACGTTGACAACAGATCCTTTGGGTGCAGGGTGGGATGTCCATAGATCATGAGAATGACCAGGTCTAGCTGGATTCTGCTTCGTGATGATTTGGATATATGAAAGCAATGATGATAACCAGAGGTGGGTATCTGGTGGCTAAAGCCAAAAATTGTACTCAAGTAAGGGTAGCTGTAATTCACAACATAATATAACTCAAGTAGAAGTAAAAAGTAGTCATCCAAAATATTACTCAAGTACTGAGTAACTGTTTCATCGTAATGTTCTGTGTGTGTGTGTGTGTGTGTGTGTGTGTGTGTGTGTGTGTGTGTGTGTGTGTTGTGTGTGTTTTTATAGAAATTATATAAGCAGCCAGACGAAGTGATAAAATAATTCTTACATTTTCAAATAATAAAATAAATGAATAAAAATAAATATCAAAGAACAAGAAACTTAAATTTCTTAATCTCACTTTTTTCACAACATGAAGCTTTTGAAACAAATACCTACTGTAGGTAATATGTATGTTTGAACAGTGTAAACTATTTCCAGTGTAAGATATACTGTATATTCAGTTGCCCTGCAAATGACTCAGCAGATAGAAAATAACATTAGCACATGTGTATAAGAGGTCTCACTTTACCATAAACTGTGTGGATTAAAACAAATGTAAGAAGCTTATATTTTTTAACCTCTAGCTTATTTGCTAATTATATATTTTAACATTGCAACATTAAATAAAACAGCTAAACTAACTGCAACATGTTTCCTTTGCTCTCTACCACACTGTTTTTGTGTGTGGTCATGTGACTACATGCGGTTATTGTTATTGCATCTGATTGGTCAAACAGAGTCATGTGATTATTGTTGGTACATCTGATTGGTGAAACACAGTCATGTGGTGATCCACCTGCTGCATTTCTCTCGCAAACCTAAAGCATATCTAATGTGTAGAATAAATGTAGTAAAGTAACAAGTAAAAAGAACGTAAAGAATAGAGTGTAGCCGAATGTAGCGGAGTAAGAGTAGCGTTTCTTCTTCACAAATCTACTTAAGTAAAAGTAAAATGTATGGTGCAGTAAAACTACTCTCAGAAGTTTTTTTTTTTTTTTTTTAAACATTACTTAACAGAGTAAATGTAACTCGTTACTACCCACCTCTAATGATAACCCTATGTGGACCTCTGGGACGACAGCAACCTTCTAATTAATACACACAGATACACAGATTCTACATATGTTGTATCTGCATCACACTGTACACTGTACATACCCCCCGTTGTTTAGAATTATTTATAATAACACTCCCCAGATTCACCAAAATGAGGACGGGTTCCCTTTAAAGTCAGGTTCCTCTAAAGGTTTCTTCCTCATACTATCCATCTGTGACCTTGCCACAGTCGCCTCAGGCTTGCTCACTAGGGATGATTTTGTCTTTTTATTTAGGACTTTTTATGTTTTGTAAAGCTGCTTTGAGACAATGTTCATTGAAACTAAATTTAAATTGAAAATCATGTCATGTTTGTCCACTGAATTCCATGGGTGCTTGAGTGGATTGGGATCTGGGGAATTTTTAGGCCAGGGAGGTAGCCTTGGGCTCTTTGCCTGCTGGGCCAATGCAAAGTGGGCTGTGGTGCATTGGGGGTTCTGGTGCCTTTCTATCAAGGCCAGCACTGTTTTTTTTGTTTTTCATCAATTTGTTCTGCATTGGCTTTTCTGTGGGGCCAGAAGAGACAACTGGCGTTGGGCCCAGTGAACATGGGTGAGCCTCGGGTGCCCTGATCCTGTCATGAGTTTGGTGGTGTATAGCTAGAGATCAATGTTGATCACTTCACCTGTCAGTGGTCATAATGTTATACTGTAGATGAACAGTGTACTGTATGTATCTCTAGGTCTTTAGCTTTGGAGCTGTATTCAGGTTTAAACCTGCAATCGTAAAAATCAAGTTTCTTTTTCTTTCTTTTTTTCAATGTGTTTTATTTTTTATGCAGCCTACCACTATGTCCCCTGAAACACAGAAGAAAAAGGTTAGAAAGTACCAGCACTGACAATATGGTATGCATGAATTCTAGCTCTGACAGTTCCTCAGCCTTAGCTACATTACAAAATTACATAATTTGTAACTGCATTAAATTTTTTATAACAAATTTATAAATTTATCTGGTTTCATGTTCTAAAACTAATGATTTAATTAGTAGTAATTTAAACTAGACATTTAACCAACCGTGAGTGTGATCAGGCAGTTACTAATAAGGATGAATGAATGTTCAAATTAATGAATGTGGTCTTTGTAGGTCTGAAATTCTTAAATGATTACATTTAAGAATTTAAATGTAATCAAAATGTTAAAACATACAAAAGTCAAGCACAATTGTGATTTTGAATTGTGAAACAAACTTGAAGTAGACAGACAACACACACACTGTGTGCACGGGTGTGAGACCTAAAAGCAAATGGAGCTCATAATGTCCAGAGCGTGTTTGGAAGCGCAGCTAATGAGCAAGCCCATTAGGCATTAATAGTGTTTTAAAGACTTGCGGAGAGGCAAGGAAAGCACAGAAGAGTGTTGGTTATTTGGTACAGGAAGCAGCTATGACTGTTAGGTAGTGTTTGATGAAGCCATGGAATAGTGTGAACACTTCAAATAGCCTCAATAGCCTCATGAGAAAACTGACAATGTCAGATTATCAGTGTATCCTTAGATTTCATCCACATACGTTTAATTTTCCTTTGAATAGTAATTGCTCAGTCTACAAACGACCCTGCTTTTCTGGATACTGATTCTTCACACTCTAACCTCCCGAAACCGCTTTTAAGAACAGACTGTCAAGCGTATGATTCACAACCTGACTGGTGTTGAAATCGTTACCGAAATCCGGTTTTATTTTCTGTGAACAGATCCTGATCAGACAGCATCAGGCATGTTATTTTTTAGGTAGATAACTAGACGGAGATTAGCGGTAGCAACCCCAAACCAGATACATGATTTTAAGACCTTTTATTACATTAAACCACTAGTTTTTAAACATGTTTCTGACATTGCCTGTTTAGTTTTTGTCTGTTCTACCTGCTCCTAGCGTACCTGATTCAACTAATTTATTACAATTTATAAGCAAATTCATCTATCAGCTAATTACATGGCAGGAAAATAACAGACTATTGTGCATGTAGTCTCATTATAGTAACTAAGTTCATGGTTCACTGTAGCTGTATTTTGTATCCTAATTTAATCAAAGTACTTGAGTTTTTTTTTCAAGTATAATAGTGTTCATTACATTTACCTTTGATCTACAGAATAAAAAAATAATCATTTCAGTCTCAAAGACTGAAAGAGAATCAAAAGTTGTAATACATCTTACAAAAGAGAAAAAAAAACTTTTTATTCAAAACTACCAGATTATGTACTTTTACTTGACTAATTTTAATGATCACTTCTTTTACTCAAGAGTATCGTTACTAGAATAGTAGTAGTAATAGTAGTACCTTTGACTCAATGTCAGTTTTTTATACTCTTTGTACCACTGGGTAATTAAGAACTAAAGAGTTAAAGTGGCTAATGGGCATTGGTGCCACAGTGGCGGGCTTCTCATCTGCTTTGTGGAAGGTTTGCCTTCCAGCCTTTCTTTGCTGGGCACTTTTAGGGTTATTCCGACAAGGGATAAGACGAGGGTTGCATTAGGAAGGGTATACCACGTAAAATCCTGTGCCAAAATCTAAATGTGCAGACCCGCTGAGGCGACTCCCAGTGGGAGCAGCTGAAAGAACAACAACAGCAACTGAGTTAAAGTGTGTTCGAACAAGGAAAAATATTAAAATGTGCAGAACTGTGGATACACCAGGGCCAGGGTTGGGATCCTGTGCCTTATACCCTAGCTGACTGGAGGTTCTGTTTTTAGCAAGTGAAGAGGTGGGCTAAGGTTATAAACTCTTCTCTGTCATTCATAGGAGCAGAACATTAAGAAAAAGACAAGGTTTCCGATGCCCAGACCTCACTCTGACATTTCACTAGCCTCTAAGAATGCTGGGAAATGACTAAAGGGGAGGGCGCAGATGAAAGGGATGTTTGAAAGCAGCATCCTCTTTCCTGTCTTGAATGAGACGATAGATTTTAGAGCAGGTAGATATTCTAGCTTAGCTCTGAGTAAAAAGGCATTTGATAACGCTCTTTCTTCCTCTTTCTTATTTAAGGCCGTTTGTGCAGTGTCACAGTTTGCTGGTGGTTATCACTCGATTTTGTGCAGTGTTAACGACTGTGACTTTTCTATAGTGCGATAATTGACCAAGTAAAATAAATAAATAAATAAATAAACCCCTAAAATAAAACCCTTTGGAAACGAGGTCAACTGGACTTATCCTTTGATCTGCTCTGTCCTCTGCTCAGAAGCTGCAACATGAAGAGGAATTTATCATAGCAACTGGCTTTGAATGAACAAAATCACAAACAAACGAAAGGAGAAATCGATCGCAAGTGTCTCTCAGAATGATGAACTGGCACTTCTGTCAAAAATCAATGGCTTTTCTATCTCCCCAGGACCTCGGGTGCATTCATGACTTGGTTCAGCCTCATGCGAGCGCTCTTTCTCATTCTCACCCTCTCGCTCACCCCCCTTTTTCTCTTTCTTTCTGTCAGTGTCTCTCTCTCTCTCTCTTCACAGTGTAAAATTTAACCACAGTGTTTTTCTTTTTCTCTTTTTTTGTTCTTTCCCTGCAGTCTTGAAAATGGCATTTTGATGTGTGGCGAAAGCCTCAACCAATAATGGCCCATAGGATAAGCAATATAAGTAAGTGCAGTTGGATGTATTTACAGTCGTATCGACATACTCCTCCTTTTATCTGTCCTGCTCTTTGTGCTCGTGTGCTTATTGGCTGCATGTCTTAAAATCTGTATCGACCTGCTATGCTTTTAGGCTTTGGGAGGCTCTTGATTAACAGAAGCATAAAACAGATACAAGACGTTCACACAATAAATGCTTAGATCTTCACACTTTGCTTTTGTCATCTCTTACATAAACCTTTACAGCAATGGACACCCGGTTTACTGTTACATGAAAGTGTGATTGACTTTGGGGCTAATTATGGATTAATTCATTTGTTCAGGCACTTTATAATCGTGTTCAGGTTGTTATGCCTGCAAAAAAAAAGTGAAAAAAAGAAACATGTGTCTTTATGTGTGTTAACCACTGCGCTTTATTTTCACAAGGAAATTCAGCTATTGTAGATTGTAAATTGTGGCGATGTGGATAAGTGAACAGCCATTGTATGGGATGTAAGTTTACTCGTCTTGTGACTTACATATGTGTGTTTACATGTGTGGAAATTTGAAATCGACAGAGAAGCATGCTTGGAAAGACATAGAGAGAAAATTATGTGTGCACTGTGTGTGTGTGTGTGTGTGTGTGTGTGTCAGTCACAGTGGCTAGTCTGTCTATGATGTGAGATGTTGGGAAATCTCTGACAGCTTGAGGAAGCTCCTTCAGCCTCCTCAGTGGGAGAGAAAGCTGTCACACACACATGCATACACCACCACACGGATTCACATGTCCATCAAAAACACAGAAGGGGAAAAGTAAGACAGATAAAGTTATTGGAGGGGGAGAAAACAAATAACAGTGTTACAATGTAAAAATGGTGATATATGCTGATATACTGTATATAATGGCTGGATCATTGAAAAATTATTGTTTTAGCATCTAGGGACGGGACTGAAGAACACACTGTAAACCCTAATGCAGTCATTACGTAAACAATCAAGTAATCTTGACTAAATATAACTTGAAATTTTGTATTTTCTACCCATAACTCAAAAATATAAATTAGTTTAACTTCCTTACCTGCAAAATACTTGAACTTAAGATTTAAAGTATTATGAGCTCAATAACAACAATAAATTGATTAAAATAGCTAACTCTGGTCTCCCTTAGATGTGATTGGCTATTTAAGGGGGTTCCGCCTGGCAACAAGAGAACTGATACACTGATTGGTGGATAATTACAAAAGGCGGTCCTTAATGGCTGTTGCTGAAACCACAAAGTTAAGGATTTAAGCTTGTCGTCGTTCGCTATATTAATTTCGGTAAGTAAAATTATGTAGGTATAAACTTGAAAAATAATATTTTAATTGTGAAATATGTTAGTTTAAATCCTAATGATACATTAATATAATAAGGGACAACCCAGCCATTATTTTTCTAAATATTAATTATTAGCAAATTATCCAAACACACATTACATTACATTACATTACATTACAAAGAACATCAGCTACTTGGTATCAGTTAGTAATGTTTTTCCCGGTCAAACTTTGCCAGCATCGCTATTAATTAACAATATTTTCATTATGATTTTGTGCAGATATGATTGAGAAATCAACTTAATTAGACTCGTAATATGCATATACCTTTATTACATACAGCTACAGTTTTATTTTCATTACAGTATTTTTTAAAATATTGTTTAATTTTGCACAATAAATGCATTTAATATGCTGTTCAGTACTGTATGTTTTATTCACGATCGCACAAAGCTGTAACAGTCAAAAGTAGTAAGAGCATTGTCAATTGAATTTATAACTAATTTTAAATTTAATTGTAATTTTCAGGCGATGTTCAGTGGTGTACTGGTTAGCACTGTCGCTCTGCACCTCCAGGGTCCGGGTTCGATTCTCGGCCAGGCTTCTAATTGCGTCTCTGTGTGCATGGAGTTTGCATGTTCTCCCCGTGCTTGGTGGGTTTCCTTCCGAAGACCTGTAGGTTAGGTTAATTGGTGTTCCCAAATTGTTCGTAGTATGTGAGTGAGTTTAATTTTCAAGTTGAGTTAACTTAAATTTCTAAGTGTGTAAACTTAATAGTTTAAGTGCACTTTATAAAACGGTACGTTAGGTGAACTTAACAATTTAAGTACAGGCTACATGAGCACCAAGTTAAGTGAACTTAAATATACAAGTTTTGGAAAATCCATTACTCAATTCAATTGAGGGGACAAGTTTACTCAATAGGTTAAGTTCATTGAATTCATTACGGTTTTCAGTGTATGTAATTGCACTCGTTTATTCTAATTGAGTACTATTTTTGAATATTTGTACTTTATGAAGTGTTACGGAAATAAAGTACTTTTAGAAGAGAAATACATAATTTTCTACTCCTTACATTTTTACTGAAATTCACTACTGTAACTAACCAACTAACATGCAAACAAGAAAACAAACACAAATAATTGAATTAATATGAGTATGCGTTTGACATTCACTCAATATAAATGTAAGGTCCATGCTTCTACTTTTAATTACGGAAGATTTTGGAACATTGATGTTACCTAAGCAATATCACACTCCAGGTCGGGCTGTTATGCTGAATATGCTTCCCGAATATCGTAGCAATCACAACCGGCTGGTTTTGAGTTTGACAGGAAGCTGTCCTCTCCTCTTTCCAATACTGCAGACCATACCAACAAACCTCTCCCTTGACCAACAGTTTAAATCAGTGTAATTGACGATTGTTAGAACGCCTGTTAAATGGAGTGATACATACTGTCTAGATAAACTTCGCAGCACTGTTATGCTTTATACCAGAACTCACGGAATGCCTCTCTTGAAATCAGGTTACTCAGTCAGAACTACCAATTGTATAATTAACTACAGTTTCTCTGTACTTTTTCTACCTCTGTATGGAAGGCATTTCCAAAAGCTGCTTCAGAAATTGTAAGCAACAAAATATAATCATTATGAGGATTTTCTTTAAACTTAATCGTAATGCTGCGCATAACATGTCGCCTTTCTTTACATCAGTCGTGCATGGTGGGGTAGTTTCTCCTCCAGTGTGATCCATCTTTGGCTCAAGAAAAAATAAAAGTAGTATGTAAAATATAATATATATATATATATTTTAAGGCACTGTTTCAAATTGTGTATGACATGTTATTTAATTTATTATGAGCAAACATAATCAGTAGTGGTGTTGTAGTATTTATCATACCACAGCACTACTGAAATCTGGTTGGTCAGAAGATTATTTTTGTATAATATTATATGTAGTTTCAGATGTAATGGCAAATGTTAAAATTAATGCAGTATGTTTTTTTTCAAGGACTGGCCCATCATGCATTAGTCCTTTGGTTTTTCTCTTATACTGACACCATAAGTGGAGGAAGTGTTTTGCTTTGTGTATATACAGTTTTTTATATACAGCAGAAAGATGTGGAAAAGCTATAAAGTTTGGAGGCAGATGCCACCGGATTTCAGACATGTTTACTGTATGGGCTGCTACAGTAGCCTCTACCTCACTGGAGATACTAAAGGGGTTGCAGCATCATGAGGTGGAGCCACAGAGAAAAGCTTTACTGTAATCGATGCTGGGGTCCAGAGTGACAGGCAGAATGAGGAGGAGCAGGTAGCTGAATCAGTAAGGAGTAGTTCACCAGAACAGGGACTTGCAGGGAGTGAAGAGGGAGGTAGTCTATCCTAATGTGTGTGTGTGTGTTTTGAATGGCAGCATATCACAAAAAAAAAAAAAGAAGAAGTAATTTCTTCTGTAATTTAATTCAAAAAGTGAAGCCACAAGCCTTTTTTGTTTGGTTTAATTTGAAAGATTATAGCTAAGAGCTCATGAAAATAACAACTCCAGCATTTCAATATATTAGAAAATTTCCACAATTCCACAAAAATTACTTACAGTACAGAAAGTATAATCAAGTGCATAAATGAACATAATACTTTTCAGAAGTTGGGCATTTCTTAATTGCAAATATTTTTCGATTGATCATATGAAATATTTAAATATTTTAAGATACTGGAACATGATTATCATGAGCATTGAAATTGAAACAAACTTGAGATATTTTGCTTTATTTTTTACTAAATCTAGAATTTGTGTTTCACTTTTTAAATTAAATTCCTAATGAAATAAATTAACTTTCTGTGAAATTCCCTTATCTATCCACAATACTTCTCAAGGTGCTCTGTATGTGGTGCTCGATATGATTCTGGGTTCCAGACCACAAATACCAGGGCTAATTGTCTGTCCCAGTCCAGCCCTGTTAACAATTATCAGTGTGGTGAAGTTTTGGAATTTCTATTATAAGCACTCTTTTGGTCTTGATACTCAGCTTCCCCCTCATGCTGCCCGGCCCATCTAGCAAATTAAACAAAAGCTTTATATGGCGGACATTCCACATAATCTAAATCTATTAATGATCATGTTACCTGTTACATCTATACATATAATAAAATAGTAAAGTTGGAGTGTCTGTATATTTAAGATATTTGCAAAAAATAATTTGGGAGGATGTAAGATGAGTAATACACATCAAGATGGTTTTTGGAATTTTTGGATGTCTGTTTGTTTGTGCAATCATCAGGTAAAAACTAGTGAACGAATTTTAATAGGGTTTTCACAGATGTATTTGGCTGAGCTTGAGGTAATATATAGGCTTTGTTTCATTGCTAAGAGTCCATGGGAAGATAAGATTTAAATGGAAAACTTGAGGGAAAAAAATTATTGTGTACTTTGATTACCACAGGTGTCGCTGGACGTATTTTAAACTTGCTAATAACTGATACAGGTAAGAAAGCATAAACAATCAACCTTGAAAAAATCATGAAATGTCAAAATTTAACAGATGGCACTCTACATTTTTTTATACACGTCCATAAGTGTGCTATTGAAATTGAATTAATACACTTCTCTAATAAAAAAGTAACAGATGGTAAATTGATGTAGTATAAAAGAAATAAAACATATTGAAGAGTAATGAAAACGTATTGTACATTACCTGGCCAAAAACAAAAAAAGTACACTGTAATAACACTGTAATATTTTGCTTGGCCACCTTTAGCTTTGATTACAGTGCGCAATGTTGTGGGTAATTCATATCCAAAAATAGTTCCTCATCCTACTAGAACCGCTCTTTCACAGGTGATGTGATATCCGGGTCATGCAGTACATTCCGAACTTCGTTTTATTGCCACGTAAAGTTGCTAATCCTAGACCTGACCAACTAAAGCAACTTTTTTTCAGATTAGTCTCACTAACAAATGGTCTTTATTTGGCCATACAGCGGTTTTACTCAGGATACTGTGAATTCTTCTCATGTTGCGCTTGTAGAAAGAGATTCAGCCAATAATTATAAGATTATGAGCAAAAAATAATGAGCTGTCTGAGACTTTTTTTTTTTGTCAGGCCGTGTACATTATATTAAAAGACTAAATTATTTTAATGCTCATTATAGTTACGATGCAGTTACTAATTGGAGACAATTCATGATATGTTCTTTATTTTATGCAGGTCAAATCCAGAGATTACATACTACAGCCTGTAATGTCAAATCTCAAATACAATCTACACTGTTATGTAAAATTGTAAGCTCCTTGGTTTAACTAGGCATTTTGTCCACAGAGAATAATTACTGCAATGAATGCTTTACATTTTTGAGGCTATGTTTAATTCGCTGCTTCAAATGGAAAAAGATTAATATATATATATATGCCTCAAGGGGAATGTAAACCAGGAGCTCATAATAGTTGCAGACTTGTGATTTGAGGCTTAAACCTTCCTATTTCACAGTTGGGGGTAGAGATGAAGATGTTGCCCTCCCCACACATTCAGTAAAATATCAATATGGATTTACAAGTCTCATTGCAGCAGGGGCCTGAGCTAATTAAAACTGTGATCAGTAAGCAGTGTAAAAACAGATCGAGGGAAGATGCAGCTGTAAACTGACTGGTGCAGTTTTATTAAACAAAGACAGTTAATTAGGTCAGGATCGTTAGCTGTTGAAGGCGGTCGCTTCTTGTTGGCAAGTACAGGCTCCTGCAAGGAAGGCAAGGCGGAATGTGTTTGCTCCATTTACAGTTTTGTTCAAATCATTACAGTAATTGGCTTTAAGATACCTCGCTTACTGTTCGAAATGTTTAGGGAAATGTCCAAGCAGTTTTCAGCAAGATAATGAGTTCACAAATTTTGCTATACTGTGCTCCTTGCATACCTGATCAGGAAAACTAAACCCAACACATTGTATTAAGGTTTTTCATACTGTGCTTTGATAGCCTTTGATAGCTCCATATACTGTACACACAATTGTTCACAATGACCCTGCCTAAAGAAAACAATTACCAGCTATACAAGCCATAATTTGCTTTTAAATAAGGACAGTTACAATCCACAGATAAGATAAAAAGGCATGACTATGAGGGTCACGACCGTTTTGTGCTTGTGTATTTCGGGTCACGCATCCTTTTAGATGAATATGATCCTAATGAAACACCTGTTCCGATTCATCCAGCCCTACATTCAGTAATTACTGACTTCGTTATTGCACGGATTTTACATGTGAAAAGCGTGTCTTATTTTAGGCTAAATGTTGTTAAAACATCAAAGGTTACAGAGATTTGTAAAAAAAAAAAAGAGAGCATTCAAAAGGAGAGAGTTTTCAAACATAATGACTGATGAAACCATTTTGTAAACATTTGTCTGGTAAGTTCATGTACTGTTTTTTTTTTCTTTTTTATTATATTAAAACTAATTTGCACATTAAAAACCTCACACAGCTTTTTTATCTTCAGGTTAATGTCAGGGTACTGTGTTTTTAGCTGCAGGAATGTTAGTCAATTTTCTCTGTTGCACTGTCTATAGTTTTGCAAATAATAAAATTTGTACTGTATAGTACATTATATATTTACATTAAATACATTTCCAAATGTACTTCAGCCAAACTGAAAGAACATTTCAGGGTATGCTATGCTGTTTACCTTCATTAATCATTTTATCCTGAAATGTTCTTTCAGTTTCAAGTCAGGTAGACCTTTATTATAATGTACAGTATACTGTAAAGTGAAATTACATACTGTACATGTTTTTCCTGTTGAGGATGGAGGATTAATGTTTAATTAATTAAAGGCAGTAAAATAATTAAGCCTTTTTTGTCACATACTCATTACTGCGCAGTGAAATTCTTTCTTTGCACATCGCTGCTTGGAAGCTTGGGTCAGAGTGTGGGGTCAGCCATGTTACAGCATCCCTGGAGCAGAGAGGGCTAAGGACCTTGTTCAAAGAGCCACACTAGTAGCCTGATGCAATTAAGGTTTGAACCGCCAACCTTCTGATCAGGAACTCAATCCACTGAGCGATCTAAATTACTGAAACTAAACCTAAATTAAAATCTAAACACTACAGTAAATATAGTGCTGTACAGCTAGTAAGCCCGCAGATTTCTGGAAACTTCTATTTCGTCATCATCATAGATTGTATTTAACCTTTTCGTTTAAGGTCATTTTAATAGCCATCAGCATCATACGATTTTATATACTATATACAGTACACTGTATATGATTCATATATTAACGTATTTAAATTAAGGGCAAGATTTTTTTATTTAGGTTTGTGTTAATAAGGTTTGATATATATATATATATATATATATATATATATTATTTTTTTTTGTTTGTTTTGTTTTTGTTTTTTGTTAAGTGTTGTTTGTAAGGGGATTGAGAGTAACATAATTTCAATTCTCTATATGTATGCACTGTACATGTAGCAGAATTGACAATAAAGCTGACTTTGACTTCCACTCAAGTAAAATATGTAAGGTGAATAAACATAAATAATGGTAGATAAGGGAACAAAAGAATTATATGTTTATGTTCAATTCATTAAAAAGAACGTTTACACATTAGATTTATTTTAGTACATTTGACACAATAAAAAAAAAAAAAGCTACACAGTGCCAAATAATTAGAATTAAATGCATGATTAAATGCATTTTTTGAGTGTACTAGATTTGAGAAAAGCTGTCACCTCAAGGAGTCTACATTTAAGCTCATGTGTGAAGAAGAGCACAAACATAATATGCACACTAGATGAGGCCTCTGACCGTAGAACATGGGGTTATCTACAGTATGCTTCTCTGATATCTTTTTTTACTGCGCTGACCAATGTTAACCCCCACAGGCACTTCTGCAAAAGCCTACTTTACTTCAGCTCTATTAAGCAGCAACATATGCTGTGTATTTTTCTCATAATGCCTGCGTGCGCTTCCTCTTCGTGGGATCAGGCTGGGTGTTAAATGAATTCCAGCTGGGGACGATAGATGGATGCAGATTTAAATATGTGATATTAGATGTTAGAGAATGCAGGATGCGTATAGAGACTGATGGATGACAGATAGTGTGACAACACTTGCATCAGTCCTGGTTGAAAGAAGCAGGTGACATACTGTCATCTCAATTATTATAATTATGTATATGATGTGTTTGAAGAGACTGGAAAATTTCAATATTGTTACATCATGGCACAGAATGTACTTTGTACAATATCCTGTAACCTTCACGCAGTATTTCACCTGTGACCTCTGATATTCTATAGCTTGATAGGCTCATACAATACTATCAGTCAAAATAAAGGATCATTCAGACATTTCTTTGGTTTTGAAAGAAAAGCATTATTTTCAGTTAAAATAACATTAAATTGATCACAAATACAGTCTAGACATTGTTGATGTTGTAACTGACTCATACAGTACTGTACCTGTCAACTCTTTATTTTAATGTAATATCTACTGTTCATAGACACAAAATTTATTATTTTCAGCACCTGTCACTCCTGTGTTTCAATAATTCATTGTGATATCTAATCAAGATTCATCATCTTACCATCTTACCACATTATCATCTTAAAACTGATCGTTAGAAAATCATTTCGCAATTATGTTAGTACAACTGAAAACCATTGTACTGATTAAAAAAGCAATAAAACTGGGCTTCTTTAGATTAGATGAGTGCCTGGGGCATCAGCATTTGTGGGTATAGACTCTGAATGGCCAGAAGGAAAAAATAAAACTCTCTTCTGCAACTCTTCTTCAGCCTATTCTAGTTCTAAGAAAAGAAAGCAATTCAATGTGAAAAATTGGCAAGAAAATGAAGATTTCATACAATAGTGTGTATTATTCTCTTCAAAGGAATAGAAGTGTGAGGCCATGGTGCACAACTGAGCAAAAGGACAAGTACATCACAATCTCTAGCTTGAGGAACAGATGTCTCACAGGTCCTCAACTGGCAGCTTTATTTGAATGGTACCTGCAAAACTCTAGACGAGACATCAACAATTAAGGGGTGATCTAGGCAGTTGCAAAGAAAAGCGTGGGCCAGGAAAAAGTAGAGATTAAGATGGGATTGACATTAGACAGAGAAAGGCTAGGAAGAAAAGTAAGATGGATAGACAAAGCTATGAGTGAGGTGTTTGAAACACAAAGTAGAACATTTGTGAGATGTAGAAAAAAAAAGCTGCTATAGGAGTTCTTGACATGATCTGTCAGGCTTGGCGGACGAATGGTGATGGTCTCCATGTGCTTTCCCAGTGCTAAAGTGGGAAATTTATACATGATTAAAGGGAACTTAAACAATGAAGGATATCACTCCATTTTGCAATGCCAAGTGAGCTGTGGATGGTGCTAGATTCTACCGTTCCCTCCAAGAACAGGACAATGAACGAAGCAGTCATCTGTAAAGGACTGGCCTGCGCAGTGTTGAAGTGCATCAAGAAGCAAGATTTCCTCTGATTACCTGCACAAATTGACAACTTGAATGGCAAGGGTCTGAAAGGCTGTAATTGCTGCAGACGGATGATTCTTTGGTAAAAATTTATTTTGAAGGACAAAAACCTTACTTCAAGTAAAAATCTGAATTTCATCCCTTATCATTATCAAACCAGCTTGTCTAATGAATAAAAGTATGAGGGTTCCCGGTTTCACAGAACATGTGAAATTGGGTGTGTGACCTACTGTATATACGTATTCACTGCCTGGCCAAAAACAAGTTGCCATTTTAGAAAGGTCAAATTATTGGCCTGCACCAGGCAACAAACAAAACTAAGGGGATTAAATACAATTAAAATTACTGGAATTCTTTTAATAACTGTTTGATGCATTATCCTGATAGGATAATGCTGCACTATCAACTTTATTGAGAAATGTGAATATATTTTTTAAATCAAGCTCACTCTTGCATAAATAAAATCAACAGTAGAAAATACAGCTACAGTATGTTTAATAGTGAAAGTAAGAGCATTTCCAGATGCACAATTCAACAAGGACTCACAGGTTTGGGACTAAACACCTAAATGGATATTGAGAAAGAGAAAACTGCTTGTTAGCATGGCTAATCAGGGAAAAAAGGTTCAATTTGCAAGGGAGCATAAAGATTGGAGATGAGAGCAATGAAAAAAGGTCATGTGGTCTGATGAGTCCAGATTGACTCTGTTCCAGGGTGATGGGTAACACCTTTCTATCAGAACGAGCATTAACCTTTTCAGCAATTTTCTATTGGATCTGACCAGCCTTCACTACATCCATCATTGAGCCTTGGCTGCCCATGACCCAGTCCCTGGTTCCTTGATTTTTCCTTCTTGGAACACTTTTGGTATGTCCTGACTACTGCAGACTGGGACCATCTCACTAGTGAGTCGCTCTGACCGAGTCATGCAATTTGGCCGTAGTTAGAGTTGCTCAAAACATGAGCTTGTTTTCATAAGCCCATTTTTGCTGCTTTTAACACATCTACTTTAGGAACAAAATGTTCACTTAATGCCTAATATATCCCAGCTTATGTTATGGCTGATTGCTATAGGGTAAAACATCTTGTTCATGATAGAGGCCTGAAGAGAATGAACAGACTGATCTGAACTTACCAGAAGTCTATAGTAACTCTACAGTGGCCAAGAAGTGCAAAACAAAATAACAAAACCAAAATCAAAATAACAAAATAAACAAAATAACGAAACCTAAACCAAAATAATTTTTTTTAAAAAATTCAATAACAAACCGAAAAACAAAATAACAAATTCCAAAACAATATAACAAATCAAAACAAAACAACAAAACCAAAACAATACAACAAATCAGAAAACACAACGACATATCCAGAAACAAAATACCAAATGAGAAAACACAACGACAATTCAGTCAAACCGGAAAAGGTAGGTATACTTTGCAAATGAAATTCTTATCGCTGATTGGAAGAGCCATCTGTCACTCAAAATATACACGAAGTACTGTTAAGTGAAGTCAAATTTATTTTTAAAGCACATTTAACACAGCTTAGTTTGCCAAGGTGCTATACAATCCTAAAATACTAAAAAAAAAAATAATAATAATAACCCTTAAAAGAAAATACATCTAAATGTTCGTGAGACTGCAGTACTTCCAGTATATTTTGAGTGACAGATGTTTACGTTAGATTGCAGATTAAATGCTACCGCTAATCTTGAGTGGCAGATGTCTCGTCCAATCAGTGGTAGGAATGTCATTCGCAAGCCACACCTACCTTTTTTCAGCTTGTTGATTCTTACCGCTGATTGGACGAGACATCTGGTACTCAAAATATGCAGGAAGTACTGCAGACTCACGGACATTTATATGTATTTTCATTTAAGGATTAATTTCAGTATTTTAGTATTTTACATCACTTTCGTCAACTAAGTTGTGTTAAATGTGCTTTTAAAATAAGTTTTACTTCCCTTGAAAGTACGGCTTGTATGTTTTGAGTGACGGATGTCTCTTCCAATCAGCGCTAAGAATTTAATTCGAGACCTATACCTTCCATTTCAGGTTTGACTGAATTGTCGTTGTGTTTTCTCATTTGGTTTTTTGTTTTCGGTTTTGTTATTTTGTTTTTGAATTTGTTATTTTGTTTTGGGTTTTGTTATTTAGTTTTTTAATTTGTTATTTTGTTTTTTAATTTGTTATTTTGTTTTTTAATTTGTTATTTTGTTTTTGAATGTTTTTTTTTCTGTTTTGTTTTTTTTTTTTGCACTTCACGACCACCGTATAACTCAGAGAAGGACTGTTTACAACAGTAGTGAGCAGAAAAGCATCTCAGAATGCACACAACAGCAAGCGTTTTGCAAGACGAGCAAAATTTTTAATCTCCAGCACTGCTACTGTACAGCCTTTTGAACTTTTTTCTTTAGCCGACCTGTTGTTGTAGTACAGTTACTAAATTTGGACACACACACTCACACAAAAAATGCTTTATGTGTGCGCACATGATCACAATGATATAGTAAACAGTACAAGCGCACACGAATGTTGACTATACGAGTGACACACTAGCACTGAGACTGAGCATGGGAGATGGTTCCCCACAATGCTGCAGTGAGAGAGAGAGATAGAAGAACCATTGGTTAATTTGTGATCATGTTACATTTGTCAAAAAGGAGGCAAAAGCAAGTGTCATTAGAGAGGTTCCTTGTTAAAGAAGTTTGCAGACAGCAGTGATTCTGTGTGTGTATGCGTGGGTGTGCGTGTTTGCTCGCGGACGCGCATGCGTGTGTGTGTGTGGAAGACGTCCTACACATTAGTCCCCCGCTTTCCAGTCTCATCTTACTTTAGCCTTCCTTTTTAAAGGTAAAGTGCAGGTTAATTTGTTGGATTTGTCTATTCATTATTTTTATATGAATATTTTTTGGTTGTGGAACATGTTTCCATTATTTGTTATGACAAATTCACTTTGATATACAAGCATGCCTCCGGAAAGAAAATTATGCTTGCAATCAATGCTTGCAAAATAGTTATAAGTATACTAAGTACAACTATATAAGTAAATCATTTTTTATTGTTAAGGTTTCCAAGGATGTGATTTGGAATAAAACACGATTTCAGATGCTACATTATGTGTATATCAGCCAAATGAAGATTTTCAGTCTTGCAGTAAATGTTCAGGTTGCCTGAGGCAACTGGAAGAAACAGGAGGAGGTGACGTTCGTTAGAACGGGTCCCTGTACTTATCATGACTCTGTACATGGTTGGAGCAGGCCATATCCAGCTTTGTGTCTCACCACTGACTGAGAGCACACCATTAACAGAGACTGAATTTTGACAAGAAAAATGAGAGACATTTCCTTTGGCCTTGAGTGCCTGGGCAGAATAATGAGAAGGAACCTGTGCTGTCTTTCCCCTGTGAAGATCCAGATGGAGGACTTTCTCTCCTTCTTCCTCTCTCTCTCCCTTAAGGCGGAGAAACAGGGTCAGGCACAGACTGTCTGTTCCTGTGAAGGTTAGACTTTCTCAGACATGAATTAGGTAAATTATATCCAGTTACGTCACCACATACCTGATATAGGTTTTACAGCTGGATTGAGAGTTGGATATGATGTGGGATCACATGTGTGTGTGAGTTATTTATGATATTTAAGAAAGTGACGCTCAAAATAGATGTATTTTAAGGTGTGGTATAAGTTTAATGATACGAAACACACACACATAGGGTTTAGCAAGGTGTTAAAATGGGCTGTGATTTAGTGTATGGATGTTTCCTGTGAGTTGTCTGAGTGAGCAGGTGAAATAGAGACACATCTGGCAAATTTAAAATACTGCCTATTTGCTCTTAAGTGTGTGTGTATGTGTGTTTGTGAGTGTTTGCATGTGTTTGTGTGTTTGATTTAATGTGAACCAGTGGTCATGTGTAGTGTCTCTCTCAGTCTCAATGTGCTGAATGGGTTTTTGTGTGCATGTGCATTTGTGAGTATATTATATATTGCTTATACAGGCACATTTGGTGCGTGTACGCAGAAATAGATCTGGCTTTGGCTCTATTGGTTGTGGACATGGCGATTTACTAGCCGTGTGATCTATGGTTATGGCTCTTCTTCGAGAGCCAATTATGGTGTGTGTGTGTGTGTGTGTGTGTGTGTGTGTGTGTGTGTGTGTGTGTGTGTGTGTGTGTGTGTGTGTGTGTGTTTGTGTGTGTGTACAAGTGCTCTGGGGAACCACAGCGCTCTGCTGGCCACAAATACACACACACACTCACGAACACACACACACAGACATACATATAGAATTCCTCGATATCCCAAGCAATCCCGTTCCCACCTCCCCAGTATGCTCCGAAATGCTATATCAACATAGATATAAAGGAAAATGGAATCTTTGAAAAAAGTTTTAGCCAATTGGGTCTTTCACACTAACACACAGATTTTTTCCATGCATGCATGCTTACAGATATTTGCCTGTAGCTTTAGATTCTCCATTCTCACAGGAATCCATGCTTGCGTGCCTGTAAGTGAACAATCCTCCCCTCCTCCCCTTTGTTTTTTTTTTGTTGTTTTTTTCAGAGCATACAGACGATTCACTGTTGTTGGTTGCACCGCATGTCATCTTCTACCACCATCAGGCAGTCTCCTGCAAAAACATCTGAGCTCTGTAGACAGGTAAATTGAATTATTCTGTTATTTATGTCAGGTTACTATGTAACATATAATATAGTGGAAGCAGCATGAGTCACAGACTTACACTTGGGTTTCCAGTTTCAATTATAGCTTCAGCTTTCCTACATCTTAATTTCACTATAATTTAATTATATATAAGTGCATGAAACAGGGAAGAAACAATGTCATGAATTTATGGCTGTTTTTTCTTCTTCTTCTTCTTTCTTTTTCCCTCGATGCTGACTTTTTTCCCAGAGAAAGATTTCAGCTTGGCATTTCAACATTACTGTATATGGGTGCTGAGCAATGATGATGATGATGAGGACATGATGATAATGAATATAACTGGCATGAGCAGTTCATTATATCGTGAGTTCACATTGAGGGTATAATAACAGTGACATGGGCAAACTTTGGTACATGAACAATTAAACATACATTAGGAAGGCAGTTTTGTTCATTATTCTGAAAATGTTCATGTTCCTCAAAATAACAATCTTGGCAAACAGAAAAGCTTGTATTTTGGAATCTGTATATATGGAACAACATTTGCTTTGTCTAGCTACTTTCCTTATTAGTTTCTCCTCCAAAAATAATTTTGGGTAAAAAACAGATGACAGATGTACTGTAGGTGGCACGGTGGCGTAGTGGTTAGCACTGTCGCCTTGCACCTCCAGGTTGTGGGTTCAGTTCCTGTCTTGGGTCTGTGTGCATGGTGTTTCCATGATCTCTCACTGCTTGCTGGGTTTCCTCCGGGCACTCAGGTTTCCTCCCACAGATCAAAGGCAAACTCGCATTCCGAGATTGCCCATGGTGTGTGAATGAGCATGTGAGTGTGTGTATGCGTGTTCCCTGTAATGGATTGGCACCCTAGTCCAGGGTGTACACTCCTTTGTGCCATAAGTCTCCTGTGACTCTGTATACAGGATTGTCGTAAAAAAGATGAGACCGTGAGTAAGTAAGATGACATATATTATAATCATTGCTGGTGATGTGTCGTGGCTTTACCAGTGACATGGGACGGTCACTAATAGGCTGTATGGAACTACAAACTTTCGTACTCGGTAGAAAGAAATCAGCCTCTGCCTAATGACCATTTCTGCTGCTGTTGCACTTAATCCATGAAAGCCAAAAATAAAACATATTATGGCATTTCTTAACAGAAAATAATCTCATATAAAAGCAAAAAAGACACCTCTGCTTTCTCATTTATACCAGGCGTATTCTATCACTAATTCTGAAATACGGATACTGTTTTCTTCCCTTTGCAAACCTTCTGTTTCGGTTACATGGTATGCTTTTCATTTTATGTTTTCAGCACAGATATGCTAGAGAAAAATGTGTGAAAAGAAAAGCATGTAAAAAAAATACATAGCATTTATAGCATCCAGAGCTCTAAACACATTAGTATGAGACTCGGTGCTGTAGTGAAACGCAGTCTTGTTTCAAGCAAAAGCAAGCTGTTCAGTCGACTCAATGAAGGCATAACCATACGTCTGTTGATACAATTTCTATTTTCAAGAGGATTGGGGAAGTACAATGGCTGCTGTTATTTGATTTTATTATTTCTTTTTTTATTCAAAGCAATTTCGTGATGTGATGCGTCCTCACAAAGGTTAAAATTGTGTTCGCTAAAATTCAGTATCCTTTCAATTTGCTTACAGTTACAGAAATCATTACTGTTCTATCATTTTTTTTCTTATTTAATCATACCCCAGTTTCAAGCAGATGGTACTACCACATGTGCAGTTAAAAGCACATGTACAATTATAAAGAGTTACTTTTCATTTCTGCTGCACAGTATTTGTGAAACCATATCGAGAGCATATTGTTCATGTTCTTTTAGTTCATTAAATAATAACTCCTTTATATTTATTTTTATTATGTTGTCATCGTGTGCACTGGGCAACACACGACATGTACAGTAGGTAGGCTAGAACGTCTTCATAACCTAAACAACTTGAACTTTACAACAAATGATTAATGTTAATCTTATGGTCCAACAAGCACAACTGTAATGGCCATTTTATTTTGATGCATCTCCCAGCCATAATGACGTCGTAGCCAACAGTGGCCCGGTGACACAAGCTCTAATGAGCAGGGAAGAGCACGGGCCTGATGGATGATGGGCAGTTGGAACAGCACAGAGGGGAGGAACAGCTGTACCGTGCGAGAGGGGAAACATTGATAGGAACGAGCATTAATGATTCATTCAAACAGCTGTTCTAAGCAAAGAACACTATCACGCAATGACATGTGCTCTGATTTCGAACCAGACGGAATGCAGGAATCACGGCTGAAATGTTTCAAGAGTTTGGAGTATTGCGCCAGATGTGCTGGTCTGTAAGATATGCCAGATTTGTAGAATTGAACAGAACCAGTGGTTTTTTTTTTCCTATGTGTGGTGTAGTGTGTGATAACAGCCCCGCTCTTGTCAAGTGAGACAAATGCCACATGATTACATCTATTGTTAGAAATGTGTGCATTCACTCACAGTAGAAGAGCAAGGTTGCCACTAATGTTTGTCTTTTACCATATAACCATGCATATCAGTTTACCAGATAAATAAACATACAATATGAACATACAGTAAGGGTTGCATCGGGGTTCCATTCCCGCCGTAGGTCTGTGTTCGTGTAGTTTGCATGTTCTCATCGTGCTTGGTCTGTTTCATCCTAAAGTCTAAAGACTGTATTAAGACAGATCAAGCTAATTGATGTTCCCAAGTTGCCCGTTTTGTGTGTGCGCGCCCTGCGATGGATTGGCATCCCGCCACATGCCCAAAGTTGCCTGAGACAGGCTCTAGGCCCCAGTGACCCTGTAGATGATGAATGAAAAAATAAATTAATCATTTTGAATGACAGAATGCTTAACATCTAAGTTAGGATGTTTTAATTAGATCAAAATGTGAGTTTTAGGGACTGTTTTTGTTCAGTATAATCAAGATGCACAACTCCTCCTTAAGGCACTTAACTCAATATTTTACAGTGGCGGTACAGCTGCCACTACTGGGTGTGTAGCAAGACCCTTATCCCCCTCTACTCCAGAGGCGCTGCCCCATTATCACACTCCAGATTTCTATGCAAATAAATGAAAAAAAAAATTCAGTGTGCTGCACTGTACATGGTTCAGTCATAACATTAACATCACATAACTTTAACACATTAACACTGATTATCAATTATATATCAGTAAACTAGTGATGTCTGCGGGGAAACAAAAGTTAGCTCCCCAGATCTCAATCCGATTGAGCACCCATGGGATGCACCAGACAAGTCCAAACAATGGAGACCCCGCCCCTCAACTCACAGCACCTACAGGATGCTCTGCCAACATCCTGGTGCCAGACACCTCAACATGCCCCAGAGGTCTTGTGGAGTCATGCCCTAAGGGGTGGCACGAAGGAAACCTACACAATATTGGGCTTAATGTTTTGTGTTGTAATGTTACGGCTGGTCGCTTTACCTGTGACAGAAATGTATTTATAATTTTATTATTTATTACTGTAGCTTGCACACAGATGCCATAATTTACCAAAATATCAACTAAGCAGTACAATTTGCTATAATAGAAAAATAATTGTGCCAATAATAAGAACAAAAAAATAAATAATGGTGACATACGAAGCTATTTTAGGAAGCAACATTTACAGTAAATAACACCCTTTCTTTATGTGCTAAAGGTTTTTAATAGCTCTGGTGATTTGAGGTCTCAAATAGACTCCCAGAAGACTTTAAATGAGGTTTGTCACACATGTACTGTATATACTGTAATTGCCCATCAACCTTACGACTAATGAAAAACAGTGAGGAAAGCTTTTTTCATCAGATCAGATGTGTTGCAAATACTACATGTAAAACTGATGTACCACTGTGATAAGTAATTTTGTTCTTCAGACCGTTGTTTTATTACTATTATTATTATTATTATTATTATTATTATTATTATTATTATTATAGACTTTTTATTATTAAGACTTAATTATTCTAATTTGTCACAAAGTGGCTTCTATAATTTTAGCTAAATACCTGGGAAGAGCAATCAATACTGACACATTAATGTATGTGATTAATCAAAAAAATTTTTTTTACGTAAATTAAAAATCATATCCTATGTCCTAGTGCGATCCTAATGGCTTCCCATAATTGCAGCACAGTTACCCGGCTGTTTCGGATAATGGCACGTTTAACGTGGATAATAAGTTGAGTGAGGAAACATCCCCAGGTGTGCTGAACGGCAAGTTTCATTATAAAAAGCTTCTAGATGGAAAGTTTGCATGAAGCCAAAGTTGTGTACTTCCTATTTATTTTGTGTGCTAGGCAATTTCTTTTTCGGATTTAAGGATCCCGGTTCGATCCCCACCGTTGGTAGGTTGCAACACCCCCATTCAAGAGAATTTAACATTTGTTACATTTTAATGTCTGAGATATTATAAAACTGCATAATCTGTTTCCTCTAATTAGTTTGTCATGCATTTCGTTTTTTCCAAAATACAATAAATCTGAGTATTTAAATTGTAATTAATCGTGATTAATCACAGACTATTACTGTGATTAACTAGATTAAAAATTTAATTGATTGACAGCACTAATAAAAAAACCCTGCCCTTCAGTTCTATTAATCTGCAGATACTGTACATTCATTCAGTAACCAGACATGTGATTATATAATCATGCTTATTGTATTGTATTTTACTCCTAGATATTATGAATGCAAATGTCCAAAATCCTTTTTTTATGTTATGATTAGACTTGCTCAAATTTGATTTGCTATTTTTTTTCTCAGGCTGCATCATTTTTAATATTGAAAATTCTAAGATGCTTAAAAAACCTAATCGACTAAATCTGCAATAAAAAAATGGAACAGAAAGTATGTTTGTGGTATCATTTGATTTATTTTTTAGTTCCTTATTTACAGTTGCTGTATTGACAACTGGTCGAGCTTAGAACTGCTGAACGACCTGATGGAATTCACAACACGCTTGTGCTCCATAAACAGGCTGCCCCAATAATAGTGTTTGCACCTGACATTCTTACATGAAAACAGCAAAAAGATTCCTGCTGGCCATTTTCAGGTGTGTGCAAAGGTGTTTAAGTTAGTGTAGTGCTCAACACATCTGCTATAAAAAATAAAAAATGATTATATATTATTTCTGGTAGACAGTGTTTATCATATTATAAGTCTTTTCTTTGTCGCAGCCATTACTGAACTCTCGAGGGAGAATGATAGATTGTGCAGATCTTTCAGAGCAAAACAACAAAAACAGCCCTTCACTCGAGAGAACATAAACAGCGTCTGACAAAATCTCACAAAGGATTCGCCAGCGAGCAACAGCCGAGGCGATGCGCTCGCTCCCGCCGGCACCACAATGCACCCAGGTCTCTTTCATATTTCTCTCGCAATAATGATTTTCAGTCAACGTGAAGAATAAATATTTTGTCCTTCCTGCTCAGACCTTGATGAAAGGGAAATGCGGTTATCTGTCAGAAACAGAATGACTCGCACCTCCCCCTGCAGCTGCGCCACCGCACAAAATAGTAAGCGGTGCAGGTGAGCCTGTTCTTTCTGGGGATCGCAGTAACAATCCTGTTTTCTCTGTTAGAACTAACAGCCGGTGATGGCTTCTCTGATGAAGACGCACTGTTGTGAGGTGTTACTCCTCGTTTGACGGCAGCTGTTAACCTGGGCTGCGAATGGTCCGAAGGCATGTAACAGTGACAGTGTGGGCCACTTTGTCTTTCCATGACTCATATTAAATATAAAGGTCCTGCCAGGACACTCTTTCCTCTCTTTAGCACTCACACGTAGAGCACTAGAAGTCGGTGTAGCGAGCGCAGGGGCATGGCAGGGTTATGAGAAATGTAACAGTTCGCAGACTTACAGGATGCTGCTACGAGTGCTAGAAGAAAAATAAGTCATACACACTCTGTTTCTCAACCGTGTTTCATTGGATTGTTGCATTTTATGTAAGGCTACCTTGGAATATGTGTATATGTGTGGGTGCACGCATTTACTGTATGTGTTAATACCTCAAATAACCTTGTGCACATTAGTATGAAATACAGAAATGTCACATTAGACATTAGTTAGTCTCATTGTGGGTTTTTTTTTTTTTTTTTTTTTGCCTAGTGATGGTTGTGATAACTCGAGCTTAATACAGTAATCAAACACAATTTTTTTTTCCGTTTTTTTTTTTTTTTTGTGTGAGAGAGCTTTTTCCACAAGCTTGCCTGGCTCTGATTATGCCTGTGCATTCTGACTTACTGATAGCTACACTGGCCTTTTATCGGTGATGTTAAAATAGCTTAAAGCCACTGGCATGTTTGATGTTCTCATTATGATCCATTTTCCAAATGCGATCTTGTTTTATGTTTCTACCAGAAACTTTATAAACAGATTTGTTTTTCAGTAGAAAGCTAATTATAAGGCTAACCGGGCCAAGTCAATTTCTTAAATGTTCAGGGTATCAAGAGCATGTGGTAAACTTACGTAAATTATATGTACTGATGATACGAAGGAGAGAATACAAAGGTGGTACAAAGCGATCTCTTTTTGTGCGACCGTGCCTGCCAGGCTTGGCAAACTGATGAGTTTTGCTTATTTCTCCCTTGTTTAACAGGTAGTGAGCAGAAAGGAGAAGAGATTAATGTATTTCAGCTGTTATCACCTGATGCGTAATCAGGAGGTCTTGTTATAAGACTGTGTACCAGAGCTAGTTTGTAAAAAAAAAAAAAAAAAAAAAAAAAGATTTAGGTGAGGCAATGACAGAGAGAGATTCCTTAAGATGCATGCACCAGGCCTTGGCTTTAGTGAAAAAAAAAAACAGTAAGAGTAAAGTGAAAGAGAGAGGAGAGAGAATGAGATAGGAGCCCAGAGCATCTCTCAAGACATTGACTCTTTGAAATGGCACCAGCTTTCCTGAGAAAATAAAAGGCTAAACGAGACAAAGGCATGTGAGGATGAAACACATTTGAAATGTGAGGCAATGTGCGACTGTGGCATTCAGGATCCTTCTCCTGGGGTAAAGGATTGGGAAGAAAGAGACAGAAGAAGAGAGGGAGAAGGTTTGCTCAGGAAACTTGGCCAATGCAGATATGAATAGTGCAGGCTCCACCGTCTGTGCTGTTGCGTTGAGTATGTGGCTCTGCATTTTCCTTCTTGTAAATCAGACCGTTATAAGCATAACCATGGTTTCTCATAAAGTCTCAGTTTCCAAGTGTTGCACATCACTGAGCGAGAAACAGCTACAGATTTTCAATAAAGTGGATTGTTTGTAGCATAGTGGCAGTGGCCATCAAAAACACTGTGGCCAGCGAACCAGTAGAGATATAAATACAGCTTAAATTACCTTACGGTTTTCTTTTTTTGTTTCGTCCAAACAAGAAAAGGATGAAGACTTTTACACCACACAGTGGTCCATTATGACTTACTGTACAGGAGGTGCACTTCATTTCTTTCCCAATTTTTCTTCAGATTGTCCAATTGAAAAATGGACATAAAGCTGACATTTTTCACGTTTTTAAATGTCCCGTTTCAATGAGACTGTACACACGGTCGTCTCAGATTCCTGTTCCTGGCTGAAAAGAATGGAACTCGAAGCAGTCTTCTGTTCTTCTAGGCCATCCACCTCAAGGTTTGACCTGGTGTTTTCTCAAATGCTCTCTGCTCATCATGATTGTAAAGAGTAGTTATCTCAGTTATCTAAGCCTTCCTGTCAGCTTGAACAAGTCTGGCCATTGTCCTTTGACCGTGCTCATCAACAAGACATGTTCACCCACAGAACTGCTGCTCACTGGATGCTTTTGTTGTCTTTGTTGTTTTTACACCATTTTGTTTAAACCTGAGATACTATCTGTGAGAATCCCAGGAGCTCATCCATTTTCTGAAACACTCAACCAGCCTGTCTGGCTCGGTAAAAGTCACTGAGATCAGGCAGAATATTCCTACTTCTGGCATTTGATGTGAACAGAAGCTCTTGATCTGCATCTGCATGATTTTATGCATTGTGCTGTTTCCACACGACTGTCTGATTTTATAATTGCATGTATGTGCCGGTGTACAGGTGTTTCTATCAAAGTGGAACATTTTTATATTTATATATTCTGTTGTAAGATTTTTTTTTCTGTTTTTTAATTCGGTGCAGCCGGCTATTTTTCTTTTTCTTCTTTCTAGTATAATGCACTGATTCAGGCGCAGCTTCTGCACAGCAGCAGTGAAGTAATTAGTGCTTTCCTCTAGGCTTTCCTCTGTGAAGGCTTTCAACAATGCTGCTTAATGTTTTCAGGTTAGAATGACACTATGGCTGTCTTCTTCTGGCCATGGAAGCGCAATTACGATGATCCTGCCACGAGAAATGGAGTTGGCAATGACTAAATTCAGGAAAGCATATTGGGCACAATGTGTTTCAAAAGAGAATCATTCACTGGCATGTACAAACCTTTAGAGATTACTGTGACATGCACACTGGGGAATACAGATACCTGAACAACGCGAGTCCTTCATCTGATGCTCCTGAACTCTCATTCACCTCTATCTGCAAACGTAATTACAAAAATCCATCGGGTGGCTTGGCCTTGTATTGAATCTTGAATGTCTAATAAAGGTCACGAAAATAAACACGTCTCTCTGGGAAAGAAGCGAGATAATACTTGTTTTCAATAGAGCAGACCAACTCAGAGGATTAGTTTACATTCCCTGTCTGTTTTTCCTGTTAAAAATAGCTATATGTTTTTTACTTATTCTTCTGCGAGAAAAAGAAAACCCTCCTACAAGTGTCATTTATTTAGGAAAGGACCGTTTAATGCAGTGCAGTCTAAGAAATGACCACTATAATACAGTATGATCATTTTAAAATCATTACCTTGAACTGCTCAAATGTTTCAGAGAGATTTTATTTCAAGTCAATGCTTCTGAACAGAACAGAAGAGAGAAAACAGAACAATGGTGTCGGTGTCTCCCACCACACTGACTCACCATCAGCTGGATGTTGACCTCCAGAGCAGAGGCACTCGACCATTGTACCATGTGAGACTGCTGGATGCCCCAGTCCCTGTTTTTCTGACAATGGATTATCCACCCATGCCGCAGGTCTGCCTACCACTTCAGAATCACTAACTGTAAATAAATAAATAAATAAATAAAAACACACACACACACACACACACACACACACACACACACACACACACACACACACACACACACACACAGCAGTATTCCTCTGTGGGATAGTCTGGTGGGGTTGATTGTTTAAATGTACTGTACTGTTCCCAGGGGAAGCAATGGCTGCATTATATGTTAAGATGTTCAATCTAGATGAATTACTTTAATTCTGATTGCAGATTCCAAATGATCTGTTTATATGCACACTAAACTGGACACTCTCTAGACAGTTTTCATTGATATGCATACAATGTGAGAACTGATCTGGCATGGTTGCTTAGTGGTTAGTACCGTAAACTCGTACCCTCATGGTTTGAACCCTGCCTTGGGTGTGTGTGGAGTTTGCATGTTTTCTACGTGCTTGGTGGGTTACTTCCAGTTTCCTCCCACAGTCCAAAGACATGCAAATTAGGTTAATTGGCATTACATTATGTGTACTGTATGCGTGTGCCCTGCGATGGATTGGCCAGGGTGTTTCCCGCCTTGTGCCTTAAGTCTCCTAGGATTGGGCTCCATGCTGGTACAACCCTGTACATAGCATAAGTGGTATAGAAGGTATGGAAGGAATACATGATAACTGATCCAAAATTCTGCATGGAATGTGGTTTAGTTACACGATTAACATAACAACCACACGTCTGAGTTTGTCCTGGGTGGCACAATAGAAAATCATTTGCCCAATTGTTAGATCACAAGACACATCTATCTGTGGCCAAAAGTTAAGGTTGGGTTAATGGAACCAACATTAAAGCTAGACAATCATTCTTCCGAATATGTCCACTGCTAGTTTGGCAGTTGTTTTATGCTGAAAAGAGCTGACTGTTTGATAGAAATTGGCTGGTAACCAAAATGGGGAACACTTTGGGTAAAAAAAAAAAAAAAACAGAAACCAAATAATCAACAAAAAGTGAGTGTGGTCAGCACATTAATTTTTTTAATCATGTCTTTAATGCATTCTGCATTATTTGTGTGTCAGCACAATGTCATTTAAGTGTGACGGCAGTGACAACTAAGCATTTTATTTCTGTCCAGCATTCATCAGCAAGGACCGAGCTTGTAGTAAAATAACAACACACACTTTTTCCATCTATTGCCATAATGCATCTACTCCTGTTCTAATATTATAAACATCAAGGCCTATAATACTGTATAACGATCAGCCTAACATTACATATTGTAACATATAGCCTAACATAGTGTATTGTGTTGATTCCCCTTGTACACCAGGGCAGTTTTGGCCCCTCAGGGCATGACTTCATAGGACCTCTGGCACTAGGGTATTGGCAGTGGATCCTTTGGGTACTGTGAGTTGCAGGGTGAGGCCTCTGTGGAATGTACTTGTTCTGACTTGTTTTGTCTGTACTTGTTTGGCCTGGGGTGCACTGAGTGTTCTGGTACCTTTCTATTGTGGCCAACATTGTCTTTTTTTCAGTGATGTGTGCTGCATTGGCTTTTCTGTTGGATTAGGCTTTTGGCCCCGCTTTTGGAACATCTCACGGAGCACAGTTCAATCCATCATCCGAAAAATGAAAAGAATATGGCACATCAGCAAACCTACCAAGACATGGCCATCAACCTAAACTGACAGGCTGGGCAATGAGAGCATTAATCAGAGAAGCAGCCAAGAGGCCCATGGTAACTTTGGTGGAGCTGCAGACATCCACAGCTCAGGTGGGAGAATCTGTCCACAGGACAGTTATTATTCATGCACTCCACAAATCTGGCCTTTATGGAAGAGTGGCAAGAAGAAAGCCATTGTTGAAAGAAAACCCATTTCCCAATGTCCCATTTCTAGTTTGTGACAAGCCATGCGGGAGACACAACAAACATGTGGAAGAAGGTAATCTGGTCAAATGAGACCAAAATTGTACTTTTTGGCCACAAAACACAAACCACGGGCAGAACTACAAACTACTTGTGGGGAAAGTTTGGCGGAAAACTAACACTGTACATGGGGGTGGCAGCATTCACCATGCAGAGTGGAGTGGGATGCTTTTCTTCAACAGAGGCAGGGAAGCTGGCCAGAGTTGAAGGGAAGATTGATGAAGCCAAATACAGGATCTTGGAGGAAAACCTTTTAGTGTGCAAAAGACTTAAGCCTGAGGCAGAGGTTCACCTCCCCCCCCTCCTAACATACAGCCAGGAATACAATAAAATGGTTTAGATTAAGGCATATTTATGTTTTAGAAAGACCCAGTCAAAGTCAAGACCTAAATCCAATTGAGAATCTCTGGCAAGACTGAAAATTGCACTCTCCATCCAATCTGACTGAGCTTGTGCAAAGCTAGTGGAGAACCCCCCAAAGACTTGCAGCTGTAATTGCAGCGAAAGGTGGTTCTACAAAGTATTGACTCAGAGGGGTTAAATACAATTGCATGGCACACTTTTCTACAGTGACAGAGAAGTTCAAAACAATATAGCTTTTTATAAACAATATAACAAAAAACTGAAAACAAAATAAAAAATTTGAAAACATAATAACAAAACCTAAAACAAAATAAATAAAAAAACATAATAACAAATCCAAAAACAAAAGAACAACTTAAAAAACATAATAAAAAAAACAAAAACAAGTGAACAAATTCAAAAACATCATAACAAAACCGAAAACAAAATAACACATTCAAAAACATAATAACAAAACCGAAAACAAATAACAAAACCGAATATCTGTATATTCTTGTGTGATCCTCATATGAGAACTGTTAGGTACTTGAAGACATTGATGAAGTTCATAGTCATCAGGTGCTAAGTAAGAGAAACAGTAGACTCCGGGTTTTAGAAAGATAAACAATAACATTGTGTTTTAGTCATTCTGTTTTAACAATTAGTCGTCAACATTAGACAAAATGAGGAGAATTATAATAAAACAAATTTAAAAAGGAAAGTTCTTGGTGACACAGAAATACAAACATGTCCCTCGTACATCTGAAAGTTTGCATTAAAGACATGTTTTCCACAAATACTGTCAGATCTCCCTCAGATGTGCCAAGTGGCCACTGCTAATAGATTCTGAAGTATGTGTAATTAAGATAATGAATGCTTTGATGTACCGCATAAATCCACAGCTGAGGGGGAAAAAAATAACTCTTGTGGACTGATTTAATATAAAAAACCTCTTCATGCTGCGGTGTTGTCTACAGGGAAATGGAGAAAGGGTTTTCGTTTTTATAGTATGCATCCTCCTCTCCATATTCATTTGACCTCCCTTTCTGTCTTTTCTCTTTCCCCAAGAGTCTGTGGTGAAGAAGTGCACTGCTACTCTACAGCAAATATGCAGTATTGCTTGTGCACACACTCGCGCTGTCCTTCATGGATGATAACCTGATTGTGAATTCCAATTACATATGTATCAACAAGAGATTCATCCAATTTAATCACCTTATTTTGCAACTTCCGTCAAAGTCAAGTTGTTTTCGTTTTATTTTTTTCTTCTCCATCATGCGGGCCGTACAACCCATTTCCATTTAAATTAATATGACGCACGTGTTAATATGACGAATAATTCTGAAAACGAGAGCGAAGGCCGGAGCAAATCTCAATGCTGTACTCGGCTCAACGGAATTGCATACATGGCATTTTCAATGTGTGCTTCCTAATCTAGCCAGGTTAATGTGCTGGGCAAACCTGACCTGGCTTTTTCATATAGATGTTTCTCATAAATGTCAGTGCGGCACTTTTTGATGGTCTCTCCGTGCTTCTTTATAACCCTCTGTCTCTGTCTTTACAGTGCAAATGTTGTTAATGGCTAATTAGTTGGGCTTGATATGGGTACTTTGCTGCTACTCAGTTATTCACTTGACAGCAAATATCTTTTACACAGTATACCTTAAGGCAAGATACTACAAGTGAATAGTGTATTTTTTAATAGTAGGTGTAACAATCAGTCTTATAAGGTTAGTATAAGGTTAATGTTCTTACAAGTATTAAGGAAAAGAGCTGTCATTTAACTAAATGTGCATGAATTCATATACTTCATAAAAGTATAAATCTAGGATTTAATGATGCTTAAACAAAAAAAAATCAAACAGTGAAGAAACTAGCAAGAGCGCTCTTTATTGGAATGTCATTTACTGTATGTTTCATTTTTTTTAGATATCGAAATATAGATATTGATATATATTGATATCTTTATAGGACACATAATACTACACATTGCCACCATAATCTAATTCACGTATGTGTGTGTATTATTATTATTATTATTATTATTATTATTAAAAATACTCTAAAGTCTTACATATAGAAATAAGAAGGAACATGTAACATGTCTTGAATTCAGGTCATCTAGTCCAGACTATGAAGCGAAAATGATTTTGACCTTTTTAAGGAACATACTATACTATAGAACATGGCATGATTTGGCAGAATGGTCTTTTTTTCAGGCTCGACATCATTTCAGATATTAAACTAGATAAATAATTGAGATATACTTTTTGTAATGTAAGAATGCGTGTCTAAAATGGATGTCTAGAAGAACTGTACATTGTAACTATAAAGATTTTACATGCAAAGACACAGGAGCGTTCACACATACAGTACATAACAACTCTTATTGATTTATTGCTGTATAAAAAGCTCTCGATATGCTTTGCCTTGTCCTGTACTGCATTTATCTGTCCTGGAAGTCGTCAATAAAGCTTTCTCTTTCATATAAACCCACATTTTATATATTATAACATATTTCTATATATCATAAGCTTTATTGTTAGGTTTAAACCTAAGTGTGTTAAGTATCGACAGACAGCTTTTTATGTTGCACATCTAAATGGGCAAAGAGCAGCTCAGTATATACTGTAAGTAGGCGTTAAGTTTATTTTTTATAGGTGTTTGAGACTCTTCTTATATGTGTCAGTGTTTGTATGGATTGAAAAAAGCTGGGTTCTGTCTGCATGTTGAAGAATTAATAAGGCTGTCTCATTTAAATAAGAGAGGGTTTGAGACGGGCCATGTAAGTCCCAGTTTCCATATTCTTGACAATGCCTTTGATGAGTGCTGATAACATAGTACCTCTCTCGGGGAACCTGCATCTTCTAATACAGTGTTTCCTGCACAGACCCAGCTGATCTTAGCTATATGTTATTGTAAATCCTCAAAGCAGAAAAATAAGCAGTTTGTATATTTTTTGAATACTCTGTTATGGATGTTTATCCAAACAATACATAGGTTAGACTGTAGAGTGCCTTTGTGGTTTGGGGTACATGTGAAGCAAACTATTTAAATGATGTTTATAATCCTGTTAAGTGTTTGAGTCTTATAGTGGAAGGAAAACATTCATATCTTTTCACAATTCATTTAGATATCAAGTCCCTTAATATTTTGTAGGTATGTCTTTGTTATAAACAACAGCAAGAAATAAGTGCATTTGTTTCCCAAAGACTCAAGCTGATGCATTGCATGGTAAAAAAAAAAAAAAAATCCCCAAGCCATCAGGTTGCATTTTAAAAGTCTGGCTACCAAGCCTGGTCAATCACAGTGAGTGTTAAAGAGATGGGTCGAAAGGGGAAAGGAAAGGAGAACGGGTCACTTACAGCCCAATCAGCAGAATACAATCAAGTGGATCACTGCAGCCAGCGTGACAAATGTGTTAGCTGCCCGTAGAGAGCTATGTTAGATTACTCTAGGCATAAAAAGGTTGCTTTTCCATCACAGAATTCAAGCTATCAAAGCTTAAGTACTATAGGGAAGCTCTAAAGGCTGCACAGCATTGAATAGGATCCCCAGCATTGTGTGGGATGATATAATTATAATACTCTGATACAGGGTGCTTTCAGTGGTTTTTCTATGGGTATTACTATTTTTTAGCATTTTCTTATAATTTAGCATTTTGTTTTGTGTATACTTGGACAGGACATCAACATAACCGAGCACAAATCTGACTATGACTGTAATAAAATCTAATTAATTTGTTGAAGGGTGTCATTATACGCTTGCTGAACACCACTGAAAACCAATTATCACAACCAAATTTCTACAAAAATATAATTAACACTGCAGTTATTAAATAGCTTTTAATATAAACACGCTCTAAAATTGAATAATGGATTTTATTTATTTTCTTCAGTAGAAACCAAGTGCAACTACAAGGCCTGACAGACACAATTGAGGTATGGGCATAGATCCAACAAAAACTTGGACTGTATTTTCATGCTGATGCAAAAGTTAAGACGGTGTCTTGCCGTTTAGGTTGGGCGTAAGCCATTTTTTCACTTGTAATCTAGTACTATTTTTTAACAGACATGAATTATTTTACTGTCAGGCCATGGGTTTGATCCTGCAAAGGGGGGGGGGGGGTATGGCATTTAAAATTCTGACACAAGGTAATATTAAAAAACAAAAACAAGTCATCTGTCTAGACATTCTCTTAGCACAGATGCAGGATAAAATAGTGTTTTTCAGACTTACTCAATCTTTAATGGGTGGTCAATACTTGTCACCTCCTTTCCAACAATATCAGGCTACTTAATCTGAATGTTATAGCAAGTAAATAGAATAGATTTCTCTTGTACAGGTTTCTAATAATACATTCAGTTTAGCTCCTCGTTCAAATTATGATCTCAGTAATTACCAAAAGAGGCACCAACTCTACACCCCGCATAAAATTGAAAATGTTTTAATGTGCGAAACTGTTTTTCACTGTGGTGAATGAGATTACTTACAAAGCTCTTGGGTAGGTGGCTTTAATCCCCTGCAATGTGTATGGGTTCTTTAAAATACAACAGATGTGGGTGAGATCGGGATTTACAGAGAAACTCATCATCCAAGCCTTTAGGCAATGTGTGTTTGATGTATTGTGATCAGACATAATTAGTATGCAGTGTCCTTTGGGCATTCAGCTCCATTCATAAAAACACAAAGTAAGACTTTGGCAACTAACAAGCTATTAAATATAGCTAATCTCCTGTGTTAATTGTAGGCATCTATCGCATACACTATGGAGCACCTTCATCTTTTTTTGCCAACCCGTTAATGATTGTGGATTTTGGATTGTTCCGAATAAAAATCTTGTGTCCAAGCATCTGCAGTAATATAATATAATGTAATATATTATAGCATCTGCAGTAATATAATATATTGTAATAAAACATCTAGAGCCAGAGACAAGTTTTATTTTAAGCTTTAGCCAGCTAAATTTCCCACACTAAAAACCGATTTGAAATCCAGGACTTAAATCAAACTGTAGGTCATTACATTCATGTCATTCTCAGGTCTGAGGTCTTTTGTGTGTGTGTGTGTGTGTGTGTGTGTGTGTGTGCTTCAGGATCTCATTAAAATAGATTCTGAAATTTCATTTGCAATAAGCACGTATACTGTACATATACAAAAATTAAAGCAGACTGGTGAAACATTAACTTAGGCAGAGTATAAATTATTGATGTGAGAAAATTAGTACTTTGTAATTATAAAGCTCCTTGGGGGAAACTTACCAAGAGCTGTAAAGAGGCGTTAATATTGAAATTCTGCACATCGATATCTATGGGCTTAATTTTTGCTTGTACATTTGTTGTCTTGAGAAAGTGCTTTTTGCTTGCCTGATATCTACTTTGTTAGAAAGCTGTATTATGTATAGCAGTGTTGTCTGTTGTCTTTTTTTTTTTTCAACAACAGTTTTCTTCTTAAACATCATAGGGATGTAAATACAGTATATTTCTGTGTATAAGCAGTTGTCTCACACCTCCAGGGTTGAGGACCACTCTGTCTGCATGTTCTTCCCTTCTCTTGGGAATCTCCCAACAATCCAAAGTCATGAGGTCGAGGTTTCCAAATTGACCATAGAGATAGTGTGTGTGTGAGTTAGATTTCCTTTGCAGTGGGTCGGCACTTCATTTAGGGTGCACCCTGCCTTACGCCCTATAAGTTACCTGGAATAGGCTTCAGGGCCCCTTAACCATACACAGGATAAGCAATATACACATTGCATGGATGGATGTTTAATATACTGTAGCACATTTTACCCACTCGCATTTTCTGTACGTTTCTGGCATTTGGCAGACATCCTTATCCAGAGTGACTTTGAGGCCTCTTTTAAAAAATCCTTATACTAGTTCACTAGGTCAGGGACAAACAGTACCATCACTCCGTTAGGTGTTAATACGGATAGAACAGTATGAAAAACACACTAAAAGATGCCAATTTAAGTTCTTCATGAAGAGGAAGGTTCTTAGTCATAGTTCTGGCATCTAGGCTGTGTGACTCTCAATAGGGTTTACTAGGATTCATGTTTTCTAACACAATAGGTATCAATTACTCCTGCATACATCTCATTTTCAAAATTCCAGTTCATCCTGCAAACAAATCTTCTTCATTTGGCCCCCATTATTATTACAATGTGCTGTATAGCACAATCATCTTTTCAACATTGTTCTAGTATCTCATTTTTGTTAACCCTGGTGCCAAAACTTATAGCACTTATAGCAAATAGGTGTTTTTCACTAATGATACCCAGCTGACTTGTCATGATCTATTTAGGAGCTTAAAGACCTTTCCATCACAAGGAGCTTTACCAGTTAACATTTATAGCATATATATCTGTGTGGCATTCATTTTAACAGGAAATCTCTATCCTTTATATTTTACTTACTTGTATTTTGTCTCATGGGCTTTTTAAAAGAGGCAAAGAATGTCCTAGCATAATTTGAGGATAAAATGTCTCTGCACAGAAATGCAGAAGTTCGAGGCTTAGCCAAGCCATGTGCTGGGTGTAAGATTCTCATTGGGGCTGTTCCTTCTCTGCCCATCAGTTTATGCTTCACCACATAATCAGTTGTCTGTGCAGTCATGTACTGAGTCAGACATGCTGCTCAACATTATGTAGTAAACAGAACTCAGTAGTGATGCACAGCCAGTAGCCCAGATGCAGTGACAAGCATTGTCACAAATTAGTAGTCTTAGGCTATGTTCACATTACATGCCACACTGGTCAACTGTGTCAACTTTTTGGACAGATAGAATCTGCATGTGATGGCAGTTCACATTCATACTGTAACCATGAGTGATAATTATATCTGACTCTAATGTCAGACATATTCAAATTAAACCACATCATATTTGTGTGACCACTCAATAATTTCCAACAGTGGATCCGATTTTAGCAAAACTATGTTTTTTGTTGATTTTGTTCTGGGGGGGATGGCAAGCATTTAGTCAGCTGTATTTGTTGAAATCCAGAAGAAGGAAGTAAGCCAGATGCCTTCATTTAGCTGTTTTAGCAGCTGTTGCTAAAACTTCAGCGACATCAGTGAGCACCCTATGGATGCACAGAGGGAAAAAAGTTGCATGAATTCCAATCTGACCATTCTCATTCATGTAACATGATATATCCAGTATACTGTAGGACACAAACAAATTGTCCATATATAAAAGTCTTAGGTCAAACAACCCATTTCAGGCTGTAATTTTTTTTTCCAAGTAGCCTTGGAAAAATAATGATTGTCATTGATGTTTTTTGTGGTTATTTTTGAGGAAAACAATGTATTAAAAATGCAAGCTAGCGAATGGCTAGTCCAGTGTAACTAGCAACTAGCTGGTAGCTCATTGTTTGGCATTATTAATTATTGGACACTTTCTGTGAGCTTCCAAAGTGATTAAAGAGGGTATATTTGGCTATCAAAAAAATTATATTAATAATGTAATACAGACATTATCACTTTCTCTCGCCTAGACAAAAGCCTGGAAATAAGTGACTTATTATTGTGTAAAGCAGGTCAGTCAGAAATGAGAAGAGAAATGTGAAGAAAGTGTGTGTACATTCCTCTTTGTGAGTCTGGTTCTATTGTTTGTTTCTCAGACCAAGCTGTAGTTGCTAAGATTAGGAGTTATCCATCCTGTGCTCAGCAATATATTGAATTTCACCTCGCTTGCAGGATTTTTCTCTCATAAGGCCCATCTTCCCTTTCATTGGCTGTCTGCAGCAAACACTAGTATGTCAGTGTTAGTAATTTTATCAGTGAAAGAATTTAGGTTGGCTGTTTAGTCCGAAGATGCTATTGTATTTTATTTTTCAAAAATATATCCTCTGCTTTTTTCCCCCCAGCATTTATTCATTCATACATAAAGTGTAAAAATACTACACGTGAATATAAAGATTCTGTAACAGGCACAAAGAGGCTGACTCACTTTGCCTGGAGTGGCATTCGATCTGCACAGACAATCATCTCAGCACACATCCAGCAAGGTTGAAGGGCCTTGTGCTATGATGCGAAGCTGCTTTAAAAAGCTTATCCTTCCCACAGTGCTAATGAAATGGCGGCTTTACCTCGGGCCCGCGGATCCTTCCGCAGGCGCTCTAAACTGAAGTGACACTTACAGGCAGGGGTGAATGGCAGATGGAAAGAAACAGGCTCGCCCTGGGATAGGGAGACCTTTGAATAAGTAGATTGACAGGTCTCGCACTCAGAGGAGATGGAAAAGTGCTTGTACCTCTTTTGTGCTGACGATGGTCAGGATTAGATCATGGTGGCGCTGGTTTTTGACATTCTGTCAAGCATTTCACTGCATTTCTGCTCTGCTGGAAATGACAACTGGCTCTATTTCCTGGAAGTGTCGCTCCCTTTGTCCCAGGGGTGTTTTTATTTTGTATAGTGTGTTTGTATCAAATAGCAGCAAGAAAATACTGACAGGTGATCACTTTTGCAAAGTCAAGCTAGGCTCTTGTAAATAAACCAAATATCCTGATTATTGTAAGTAGTATTGGTGCTTAAGGTCTACTTAATTTCAAATTCAATTTTTAAAGCATTGAAGTTATTTCAAATATTAGTTAACATACACAGTTTATACACCGCAGCAATAATTCGTAAATGAAAATAACAAGTGACTTGTCTCTTGTTTAATTCATGCTTTTTAAAGTAAGGTCAAATACAGCACCTCGAATCAACACCTGCATTAACTGAAGTTCATGCCATTAATAATTCAAATGAAGCCCAGAAAGAACAACATGAAAATATTGCTTAATGAAGCCATATTGAGAACACTAAGAATCACGGTCCGACTCTCCCATCATGAAAACAAGATCTTGGAGAGTAATTATTGTGACTCTGGACTGAAATAAATTTTGTGACATTGCCTATGCTTATGAAAACAATGACATGACTGTAATGAAGACAAAAGGTGGTCCAGCAAAATTTAAGTGTGTGTGTATAACATTTTCAGTCAAGGCATTGTACTATATTTGAAAAGGGGTTCTTAATTTTATCTTGAAATCCGAATGTAAACTTCCAAATTTGCAATGGGTGACATTATATTTGGCAAGCCTGTGAAGCTTGATCCCGAGAACATTTACTGTAGAAACAAACAAGATGGCAACTTGGAGAAGAACTGGTAGGGGAGAGCTGAACAGCAGGTTCCGGTGTGTGTGTGTGTGTGTGTGTGTGTGTGTGTGTGTGTGTGTGTGTGTGTGTGTGTGTGTGTGTGTGTGTGTGTAAAGCTGGAAAGCACCTGTGCATGTTGTTTCAAACCTGCATTTCGTTTCCTCCCTTCCTCTGAACCGAGAGCGTGTCACAGGAGCACGTGAGCGATCAACAAGGCCGGAACAACTCAGACAGCAGCTTTCCCAAGTTCAAGTATAATCTCTCTCTCTCTCTCTCTCTCTCTCTCTCTCTCTCTCTCTCTCTCTCTCTTGTGTTGGTTTATATATAAATAAGGTCCCACTCAGCTTGCTTTTTTATTTGTTTCTCCCAAATGTTCTCCTGTTTTAACGTACTTTCTTACCCTGCAACAAAGTGCAACTACAGAAATGCCTTCCCACATTTACATCACTGCCAGTATACTCTACAGAACTTTTGCCTGCAAGACCTAAAAAGTTTAAATATAGCAATTATGACATGAATCTGATGAATTTTTATTCGGTATAGGTTTCAAAACGGCCCTTTCATGGCTGTATTTGTTTGTGGCAACAACAAACAACTATCAATTAATACATGTGCTAACTATTAAAGTTAACTGATGCTGTATATAATTAAGCAATATCACATGAGAAGGAGTGCTGTTGTGCTGGATATCAACATGGCCCCGATGTGGTTGACACTGCAGCCCGAATACCGAAGATATAACAGCCATGCTGATACAACAGTGTGACCTAGAGTGTCACTGTTTATTTTTAAATAAAATTAAAATTCCAGATGAATGGAGAGCTACACCAGATTGTATAACCTAGTGAGCTAGGGTATACAATCACTTGTTCAACACACAAAGTAGTAGGGATTTGGGATTCAGCCTTGTGTTAGAAGGTAGTCAGCTTCATAGCTTGCCTTAGGCATAAATAAACCAAAATGGAGGCAATTTGGAATTTGTAATGGCAATTATTAAGATGACAAAGTGTTGTTTAAAATGGCATTTCATTATCAGATGTGTTTTCTTGCTACAAGTGCGTCTGTGATTGGTTTTGAATGTGGGTGTTCGCAGATAGCAGATCTCTCCTCAGTATGTCAGACCATACTGACCTACTTTCACCCATGCTGCGACCGACAGTAAGTGTAAATAACGATTAAGATGCATACTGTATAGTTAATCATCCCAGTGCCACTACTGTCTATTATAACCACCCATTGAACGCCACTGGTCAAATCAGATTACTCATTAGGAACTAACTATTGTATAATGTTAATTAAGGGAACCTCAATGGATCTTATATAAGTCTATACTGTATATATACTAATCAGCCATAACATTATGACTACCTGCCTAATATTGAGTAGGTCTCCATTTTGTCACCAAAACATTAATGACCTATGGGTTCTGACGCCATTCTATTGGAACCAGCATTAACGTTTTCCTAAGTTTTCGCTACAGTAGCTCTTCTATTGGACCAGCCTTCGCTCTTCATGTGCATTAGTGAGCCTTAGTCACCCTGTTGCCAGTTCTCTGGTTTTCCTTCCTGGGATAACTTTTGGTATGTCCTGACCCCTGCAGCCTGCAAGCATCCCACAAGACCTGCAGTTTTGGAGTTGCTCTGACCAAGTTGCCTAGCCATCACAACTTGGCCCTTTCAAAGTAGCTACCGTTTCAATGTCTCATTACAATAGCAGCTAAAAGTGGGTGCGATATAATAGGCAGCAAGTGAACCTTTTTTTCCTGAAGTTGATGTACTGGAAACAAAAAAATGGGAAAGCTATAGGATTTGAATGGCTTACTGTGATGGCTAGAGGACTAGGTCAGAGCAACTCTGCAGGTCTTGTGGGATGTTCCTGGTCTGCAGTGGTCAGGACATACCAAACGTCTTCCAAGAAAGGAAAACTGATGCACTAGGGGAGTGATGGCCTGTGTAGTCTGATCCAATAGAAGCACTAGTGTATAGAAAGATTAAAAAAAAGATTAAAAAAGTGTCAGAACACACAGGGCATGACTGTTATGGTGGCAAAAGGGGACCTACTCAATATTAGGCCGGTGGTCATAATGTTATGGCTGATTGGTGGAGGCAAATTATACTGTAGGTTTCTGACATTACCAACAATGCCTTTTGATTACTTGCTGCTAGTGGCACCAGTCGGATGCAACAGGCAGATGCAGCAGCTCTTTAATCTGTATGTTAATCCAGCTTTCTCACTTCCTCATTTGTACACACGGCTCAGATCAGAATCCAGAGCATTCCAGCTGATGCTGCCAACATCTCTTCATCCATAGATTGCTAACTAGAAGAAATCATAACACAGCACAACTGCCTTACATAATGGCTACATTGAATTCTACGATTTTGTACTGTCAACATTTGTTGTGTATCCATTAGACTTCACATTAACATGACAACAACAAAACCATGGTAGTATAATAATAATAATAATAATAATAATAATAATGTGTGAAAACATGCTAAAGCATAACTTGTTATGCAGCATAGGCTGGCCTCTTTTTTCTCTCCCTCCAATCCACAAAATATAAGCATTCTCTTATTGATATTAAGCGTCATCTCTCGGCTAATAACAGACATTTGATGCTCACACTGCAGAATAATAAATCATGTCTGCCGTTCTCTCTCTCTCGCTGTCTCATAATAAATTCTCCTGTGGGATCAATTATCAGGATAGAGGTTGTTATAAATGAAGCATTGATAGAAATGTTTGTTTTGAAGCACAGTTCAAGGTCAGTGATGTGATATGATGACTGTGCTAATGACCATTAAAGGAGTTATCCAGTAAAAATTGTGCCAGACAAACAAGATAGCTTCAATTTAGACCAAGTTGACGTGAAATTAATAGATTGATAACATACAGTATGCATTTACACAAATGTGGCTCACACACTGGACACATGGACACAATAAAAAAATCACTAAAGTAGCATTTTTACTAGTTATCATCTTCCCCTTTTAGTACATTTGTATTTGGTTTGTCTGTATGATTTTTCATTTATCTGAACATGAACTGATGTAGGACTGACTGATATGAGCTGGGGTTTCATTCATAAAAGGGAAATACTGATGGAAAGACTGGCAAGTGAATGATGAGTCATTTAAGCTGAATTTAGATTAATAGACCTTGGTCAAATATAATTATTCATTTCAGTAAGTGTGTGTACGCATGGTGCTCAGCTCATTGTTCCTCATGGTGAAGGCAGTGAGCGTGGGACATTGCTTTCTCAGAGCTCGACAGCCTTATCAGTCTTATACCCACCAAATATTATTTTCAAATGGTGACATCCATTACCCAAACCCGGGGCTCTGGCACAAGCATTTAATTGCACAATTAAACTCCAGCAGTCTGGTATCTATTGAGCAATTAACCTTTGATAAACCAATTACTGTTTAGGGTTTGACGGCCCTGGAGGGGTTATGTTCTAGTTTAATAGAATGTGCTATAAAATTGCCAGCGTTTATTGTTTTTGTTTCTGGCATATTGATTTCTTTGCTTGCACAGAGCCATCTTGCAGTTTCCCAAAAATGAAAAACAAACATACAATTAGTGAAAAAACGGAGTGAAAAGTTTGGAGGGAGAGAAACGAATAGCTGCCATTAAAGCTGGATGTGATGAATTATTCAAAAGGAATTTGAGCATGTCTTTAAATGGTGCTTAGAAGCACAAAGTGGGAACTCCATCTGCTTTTGATGTTTCAGGCACTACTGTGTGCAGAGTACACGCCATTAACGGCACCAAGCATCAAAGCAACATCCTCAGGTCTGAAATACAGGCTCAGATGCTGCTGATCTGCCATCCTTTATCGTGGCTGTAAAATAAGTATAAACCTGTCAAAAAAGATTTATAACCTGTCTGGATGTTAAATGGGCAGCCAATTATATCCCACGGGAATTCGTTGGACTCTCTTTGTTTGATATCTGTAATTTTTGTAAGAGAGGACCATGTCACTCAGCATTGTCATAACACGGTCATCAATAGCCACACATAACGTACTGTACCTGAGGTCATTGTTGACACATCGCAGACACTCAAAGAGAGGTCATCCATCATCACTAATGTGACTCTCACAAACTGGACAGCTCCCAATCCCGTTTGTCATCACGAACGTCACACACATAAATTTGTCTTAGGCTGGTCTCCAGCAATATCATTTTGCTGCAGCCTGACAGCTTGCGAGCCTCCCGAATGCAATAATAGAGAATTGATTATATTCTTTATAGAGTGCAGTAGCCCCAAATGCGTTTTGTGTTCTTCCTCTCATCAACTGTAATGAAAAAGAAAAAAGAACAAAAAAAACACAGTGGGTTGATAGATGTGTCTACTGTTCAAAAGGATATTTAAAAAAAAATCATTTTTACATATTAGTAACGTTCTATTTGGGACTTTTTATTCACATCGCAAATAATTTAATAGATTTTCCTATATCAATATTTCCATATCATATGAGTGTTTTTTTTTTTTTTTTGTATTTAAAAAAATTAACTTAATTGTGATGATGGTATGGATATTGATGTTGTAAAATCTCTTTAGCATTTGATTATTTTCAGTCTGAAAGGGAAGAGGTGTGACTACAATATTTGCAAGTAATTAAGACCCAGACTGTGTTCGCCTGCATCCCACCTCCACAATAGATATGAATTGTGGGAGGATATAGCCATCTATTTTTGCACTATGGCATGCAATGAATCAAATATATGGTGAAAAATGTATTTCTCTTGCGCTGCCTCCTTCATATATATATCCGAGACTTAATTTCCTGCTCTTGCCTTGTTTGCTGTTAACATCAGAGGCGATAGGAGTGTTTAAATGAAAGCTACCACGTCCACTCCCACCTGTTCCACACTTATCATGGCAATATAAAAAGCAGAAAGAGCTGAGAAAAAAATAATAATTCACATTCGTCCATTTGGTTTTAGCATAAAATCGATGTAATGAAGCATATGTGGTCTGTCCTGCAATTTTCATGGAATGAGTTTATTGCCATCTAAATGTTGTAATGAATCCGACTGCCACCTTGATTCTTCACAGTGACACTTCATCATTTATGGGATTAGTGCACAGAGTTGAGGAGGTGGTGCGAGATATGATATGTTGTCGATTTCTCAGAGTTATCACACATTCAGGAGAGAGGAGCACATTTGTCATGAATGACACACTTATGACACGATGATCTGATTGTATAATTCATGCCAATTCATTTTTAATATCTGCACAGAGTGAATTGAGAGACTTGTTCTAGGTTAAAAGACTGAACAATGGTTCCAAATGGAATGGAGAATGATACATATAGTATGAGGAAAAAAGAAACAAAAATGGAGCCTAACATTTCATACCACAAAGATCTAAAATAAGCTAATTAATGACCCTGAAATACAATCTCACAGTGTTGATTTATTAATCATGGTATAACAACTATATGGTAAAACGACTATAAAATGTTGTCTGCTCACAAGACTCTCTTTTCTCCTCTTGAATTTAATAATAAAAAAGCATGCAGCAGTGGCTCATCCATCTCCATCACCACCGGTCTACATTCCATCTGCCCACTGAACACTCCTGTCCCTCATTTTCATTTCTTAAAACTGTGAATATATACGGATCAGCCATGGCATTAAAACCCAAAACATTAAGCCCAATATTGTGTAGGTTTCCGTTTAATATTGTGTGGGTTCTGGGTTCTGGCCCCTCAGGGCATGACTTCACAAGAGCTCTAGGAGTGTGCTGTGGTGGCTGGCACCAGCTGTTAGTGGCGGATCCTTGCGTGCTGTGGGTTGTGAGGTGAGGCCTCCATGGACCGGACTTGTTTGCCCAGTTTCGTGGATGTTCAGTTGGATAGACATCTTGTGGAATTTAGTGTCCGGTTTAACAACCTTAAACTCATTGCCTGCTAAACCCCATGGCTGGGAAGGAACTCCACACCTGAATGATCTTAGGCTGCTTTCCTGTTGGCAAGACACAGGACTGATGGTACTGTAGCGCTCACCTTTTCTTCTCCAGACAAGCTTTTTTCCGGATGGCCCAAACAATGGGAAAGGGGATTAATAAGAGAAAACGACTCAACCCTAGTACTCAGCTGTACAAACCCTGTACATTTTGCAGAATATCATTCCGTCCCTCTCAGTACCTTTTGCAGAATATCAGTCTGTCGCTGTTGTTTTTCCTGGCTTTTTTGTTGCCGTTTTTGAAATGTTTGAAGGTGAGGGCTGCCATCAGTCTTGTGTCATGCCAACAGTAAAGCATCCTGAGACCATTCAGGTGTGGGGTTGCTCACCAGCCAAGAGAGGGGCTTTTTTTGCCTAAGAACACGGTTAAAAAATGGTACAAAAACATCCCCCAAAAGCAACTTCTCCCAACCATCCAAGAACATCCAAGTTTGGTGACGAACAATGGAGCACCTTGCCATTAGACAAAACTGAAAATTAAGTGGCTTGGCGAACAAAACGTGAAAATTTTGTAAAACTCCTTTGACACTTTTGAAATGCTTGTACTATAATTAGGGCTGAAACGGTTCCTCGAAGTAACTCGAGTAATTCGATTACAAAAAATGATCGAGGCAAAATCTTCTGCGTCAAAGCTTCTCTTAATTAATTTTAAAAGCTTGCGTTATGTTTTTGCGCAATTAATTGTTTGCGTGACGCAGCGCGCTTCCGGATGCAAGCCGCCGGTAAACACAGACGAAGAAGAAGCGCTTACGTCACCCACAAACCGGAAGGAGATGCAAACAGTTAGCTGTGTATTGATTTGAGGAAGCATTCTGTTGTGGGCTGCAAAATGAAAGGGAGAGATAAAAATATGTTACAATACCTTTTTTATTTTTTTGCATCTGAGAAAAGGCTTTAAAATAAGAATGTATGGCACTGTAATGCACTTAATTTATCTCAGTCAAATTTAAGCTATTCCATTGTGAATAATGACAGTGTTTATTTTTGATAAAATGCTGTATGCATTTAAAGAATAAAAGTTGATTTTTCAAAAAGAAAACCAATTGATCTTTGTTTCTCTTATATATTTTACATTGCTGTTTATTTAAGCAAAAGTACATTTTATCCGATTACTCGAATAAATTTTTGGTAGAATACTCGATTACTAAAATATTCGATAGCTACAGCTCTAACTGTAATTATACTTCATTATACCATAGAAACATTTACTTTATATTTCCACATATTCTGCTTTGGAATATCAATATTCAGAGTTGAATTCCAAATAGTGTAAAATGGAAAGCGTGTGTGTTAGCGCAGCCCCTTGTTCCATATACCAAGTAGTGTTTAGAGAGGGGTTTGAGATTCAGTCTTGTGTTCGAAGCTAGTTAGATGTGTAGCTGCAGTTGTAGCAGCCATGAACGGTGCGGCATGGATGGTTCAGATTCAATTCGAATGACTAAGGAGACAAAGCACTGTTTAAGATGACAACGATATTAGATGTGCTCTGGTCTTGAATGTGGGATTTGGCACACAGCTGGTGTCCCTTCTTACCAGTACTGTGGATCATTCTGACCTACTTTCCCCAATGCTGGTGACCGACAGTTAATGTAATTAATGATTGTTAGAGCACCTGGGATTCAGCATGATACATACTGTACATACTGTAGTTGTATACTGAAATGTCCTTTATATCACCACTCAAGGAATGCCTCTTTTCCAACCAGATTACTCAGTCGAAACTAATGGTTGTATAATAATCAATATATAGTTCATTTAATCCCTAATTTTATGTTTATATTGTGTATATATCGTGTATGCACGGCTTATATTTTACCTGTGAGAAACTCTGAGGTATTAAGAATGACTGTTTATATATCTTTTATTCTTCAACTCTTATTTGCACTCACACCTGAGCTCACACACCGTTCATCAGGAGGGTTCTCAAGCTTGAGAAAGAAATTTGTGTGTAAAATGGATTTTGTACTGTTCTTGTGTTGCTGTAAAGTATAAAGGAATAGTCTGGGTCAGTAAGACATGAATTGCGATAGAGGACAGAATATGAACATAATACAGTACATGTTGGCTTCCTTTAGAATTTCTTACACATCTAATTTAGTGCTGTTGTGAAATTCAGATTTTCACTGTTCTGGCACTGAGCAACTGAGAGCTCCCACTCACCATCTTCCTGATCTGGTTGGCTGAGCTGCTTAGAGAATGAAACTCTGTGCTGTTTGGATTCAGCATGTCCTGTTTGGTCAGAAACTCATTATGGACCACCATCTGCACACAATGAACACAATCCAACTTCTCATCATCTCCCACTCCATAAAACAAGAAACAGAGACAGAGAGATCAGGCTCAGCCAGCACAAAAAAAAAAAAAAAAAAACCTCTACAGTACATGCAGCAACCAGGAGTTGCTTAAAAAGACTTATTTAAAAATAAAAGATTTTTTTTTTTGCTTTAAATGCCATCTGCAGTTATTTTAAATATCTTTCCTGGGAAGTGCTGAAAGTGAAGGGGAAAAGTATAAAAGTGTTACATATAGATATAACCTTTAACTACATTATTATCGGTGAAGACTGCATAACAGAGACTTTAAATCATATTTTCATGATTTTCATCTGACTATAACAGTTTTTGCCTATACAGTTAGGTTGCATTATATGTCTGGATCTGTGTGAGATTAAGGACTGAAGGAACGTAGGGGAGGATTTCCCACAGCAGATGAGGAAGATTTGAGCCTGGGAAGCTGAAGATTGTGCAATAATCTTTCTGAGAATTACAGCAGACACTTCACTTTGCCCTGCTTTGGTTTGTGTGCAGATATGAGCCATGAGGCGATGGAATATACTGTAGTGCTTCTGTTTTGTATTGTGTTTTGCAGGGGATGTAACTGACTACAAGTACATTATTCAAAATGATCAGATGTGTTCAAAACAGATACAACAACAGGAACAGTTGAGGCCAATGGTTTACTTACTGTATAGCTAGGCTCACTGTATAGCTATGGGCAACATGAGTGGCCATCCAGGGCTGAGGGTCCACTGTATTGTGAAAATACAGCGTTCTTCAAGAGGTTGGTACGCCTCTCTTTAAATTAAAAATGGAAAGATGAGACCAAAATGGAGTTGTTTGGCCCTTAATGCCAAGTGCTAGATTCGGGGAAAACCAAACAACATTTCAGCAGAAACACCTCATACCCACTGGCAAGCACAGCGATGCGGGTGAGGATTTGTGCTTGTTTTGCAACCTTGGGACCTGGGCACCTTGCAGTCAACAAGTCAACTATGTATATCAGTATTCTAGAGGGAAATATGAAGCAATCTGTCTGACAGTTAAAGCTTGGTTGAAATTGATTCATGCAACAGGACAATGATCTGAAACACACCAGTAAATCTACATCAGAATGGCTATAAAAAAAGAAGAATCAAGGTTTTGGAATGGCTTAGTCAAAGTCCAGATGACAACCCAATTGAAATGATGTGGCCTTATGAGAGCTGTGCATATGCAAATTCCTAAAATCCTTAATTAACTGAAGCAGTGTTGTAAAGAATGGGTCAAAATTACGCCACAATGATGTGATAGACTGATAAATTTATAGAGGAAATGATTGCTTCAAGTTATTGCTGCTAAAGGTGGACCTACCAGTTATTGAATTATGGTGCACAGTGAAAAACATTATATTTTATCGTTCATCAAATGTTGCATTTGCCAAATACTGAGACCCGCTACCATGGTTTTTATTGGAGTTTTTTCATGTTTTACTCTACTGTATAGTTATGCAGACATATTTCAGTCTTCTGTCTTGTGTGAAATTCTAGTATTCTCTTCTAAGAATAGGCTAAAATACACTGCCTAGCTAAAAAAAAAAAGGCACCACTTGTATTTAACTAATCATGCTGTGAGAAGCTTCTCATTTCTTAAACAACCAAATCAGAAGATATATCCTGTAGTCCTGGCAAAGATGTTACTCTGATATAGAAAAGTCAATTTATTGGCCAACATCAAGAAAATATAACAGCTCAGGAGATTGCTTAAACTACTAAAATTACGTTAAGAAATTAGGTCAGCTGACTACATGAATTTATCAAAGGATCAGGCCATCAATTTTTTTTTTCCCTGAACTTCCCTGGACAGGATTCATCTTGTCCTTAAATTGTGAAAGAATGGTTCAGAGAACATATGGATTGGCCACTACAGTGTCCAGACCTTAACCCCACTGAGAATCTTTGCGATGTGCTGTGGAAGTGGTCACAGTGGTCTGACTCTCCCATCATCAATACAATGTCTTGGATAGAAATTAATTCTCCTCTGGATGGAAATAAATTTTGTGATATTGCTTAGGCCTCTTTAAATTATTCCAAAGATGTAATCAAAGCAAAGTCCAATGAGCAAGTAACGCTCTGGTGCTCATCAGAAAATAAATAAATAAATGAATAAATAAATAGGGTCAATGCCTTTAGGTGTCCAGTTTAGAAAAAAGAGAAAAGAAAAGGAAAAACAGGCAAAAGACAAAGGTATGTAGCAATGTCATCACTTTATGAGCATAATATTATGTATGTATGTAACGTATGTTTGTTACGGTGGCACATTGCTTAGCATTGTGGCCTTGCACCTCCAGGGTCGATGGACCAATTTCAACCTTGGGTCTGTGTGCGTGGACTTGGATGTTCTTCTTGTATTTGGAAAGCCATATACAAAGACATGCAGAGAAGGCGGAATACATTTGTGTATACTTTTGTGCACTGTGTTGGATTGGCACCCCAACCAGGGTGTACTCAGCCTTGTGTCTCAAGTCCCCTGGGATAGCTTTCAAGCATCCCTTATTCCTGTATAGAATAAGCTTTGAGTGGGAATTTATTATATATATTTTTTACACTCAAGATCCGCCACTGCCTAGGCTCACAAAACTTTGTTTTCCTGTTTGTTTTTTCATACCTCCACAGATTTCATTTTATTATGCATTTATTTTGGCAGGTTAGGGCACATAATTTGTTCCCATTTGAGGTCATTAAACAGACAGCTTCTTTTGCAGCTTTAATTTACTATATCAGAATTCCAGTGGGAATTGCCAAGTTGACTGTTTCTTTAAAAGGCCTAAAAGATTTCAGAAATTGGAATGGTGTTTAAAAGCTCCTGATTAGTTAATCGCCATAAACTGGATGTTCACCTGTAGCTGTAAAAGAGACTACACTTTTAGTCTTCCCATGGAAAAATCAAAGCAACTCAGCCAAACCTCATAGAAAAAAGAAAGTGCATATCCTCATATTTCCAAACAACGAGTTTGGAAGTCACTAAAACATCCGGAAAATCAGTTGCTTGCAAAGATAAAACTATTGGACAACATAGACTATATAGCATTATCTCAGGAATGAACAAACTTTGATCTAAAAGTTTCAATTCCAAGGCGTTGGTGGCATCATCTATGTAAATCTACTATCAGAGAGCCCTTCATCATCATGGCCTGAAAGACTAGCATGAAAGGAAGAAACTCCAACTCTATGGCCGTCATAAAAAAGGTAGATTGAACTTTGTCAGCGATCACCTACATTTTGAAGGAAGGTTTTCTGGCCAAATGAAACTTAAATTGAATTCTTTCATAATGATCAGCACTACGTGTGGAAGATGGTGTGCATGGGGTGGCAGGATCATGTTGTGGGAGTGTTTTGCTGGAATAGGAACTGCAGAAAATATTTGCCCTCATGAGAAAGCAGGATTTTCTAGAAATACTAAAGCAAAACATCAAAGCAGCTAAAGCCTGGTCACACCCGGATCTTCTAGCAGTACAGTGATACTAACCATGCCTCCAGAGACATTTGTGTTAAAATAAGAACCAACTGGATATACTACATGAACTCCAGGTGGTCCCTGCATCTCGTTCTGAGAGCCGGTAGAAAATCTCATGGACAGGAACAAACAAAACTAATAACTCCATTTTCCCAGAGTGTCCCAGAGGCAGCTCAGAATACATAACAATACTGAATAAGAAGATGTTGAGCATTACAATAACAATTTGTATTTGTATAGGATAAAGCCTGGTTTATGCTTCTGTGTCATGTTGCTCAGCAATTACAGGATACCACCAAACCACAAGTTGATGGCTGGCATTTCATGCCGCCATGCTGAGTCTCTTCGGCCACTCTCTAATGAGTATTTTGTTGTTGTTGTTGTTCTTGTTGTGTAGATCTTATTGGAGTCTGATCTAATAGTTTACTTGCTTTTGGAGTACTTTTACCTTTCATAAAATTAGAAACACAATGCAGGAAAGAGAGAATACAATATTTACGAACGTCTTCAGGAAGTGTTTTTGCTGTGATCCATGATTATTCAACTTTCAATTCAATAAAGAAAATGGAGGCCTAGAAGGAAAAATATGAAAGGAATGTGATGCTACCAGGTGGTCGAATCACAGCATATACGGTCTGCTTTGCTGTGATGTGAGGTAACATTTCTGGGAAGGCAACACCGTAATTGGGACGAAGTAGAGTGTACAGCTACAGTACTGTATGTGAGAGTGTAGACTTGACGAAGCAGCATAAATCAGCCTTACTTTTCATTCAAAAACAAAGACCTGATGTAAAGCATGATGAAAATGCATGCTTTGACAAGATGTCTTAGTGAAAGGGACACCACAGCTCAAATTAATCATTCTAAATCCTAATGAAACCTTGTTTCAGATATCCTGCATTGAAATCACAACAACATGTCTTATTCAAAAGCAATAATCCCATCACAGTGTTGTTTCTTTTCTTCAGAAAGTTTATTATTAATTTCCATTGAGAACAAAATCTGCATACTAATAATTCAGGGAGATCTTGAACACTCTACCGAAAAGTCTGACTCAGGATTTCTGGCATATCCAGAAGTTTAATCAATTTATACTGTAGTTATTCATTCAAGTCTTAAGCTTCCTAAGACAAGCTTGTGATGTTACTAAGAAACAACTTTTTCAATGAGCTTATTAATATAAACTACTATCTGAGCCGCCATGTTCATATTGAAAAATAATCAATTACAGTACTGTATGTGTAACAATGAGCAGTGGTGGCTCAGACAGATGAGGCACTGGGTTGCTGATCACTAGAGGGTTACAGGTTCACTACTGGGTCACCACTCTCATGTCCTTGGGCCAGACTGTTAATGCTCCATGCAACCCAGCCAGTGCTTTTCCCAAGCCTGGTTAGAAAATGGGAGGGCTGTGACAGGGCATTCGGTGTATAAGAAACACCTGTACCAGTTCTTGCGGGTAGAGTGATCTGACATGGCGACTTCTAGGATAAAAGGGACAAAGCACAGAGAACAAAAAAAATAAAAAATCAATCAAGTACAGTGTAACCATTTTGAAGGGAGAATTCAACAGCATTATGATATAATACATTTTATTAGATGTTACTGTGATATATGAAGCAAAGACTTGCTGAAATATTCGTACAGTAGAAAGATTTACAACTAACACGCTGCCAAAGAAACATTGCTGTTTGGATTTAAATACAGTAAGCAAATTATTACAGTGATTTATGATATGTTTTAACTGGCAACAATTCTTTTGTTAGGATTTGTATTTATTCATTTTTCGGGCAGGCAGTGTACTATAAAGCAAGAACCGGCCGACTGGCTCTGTCCTCTAAACCATATGATTGTGCTTGCTTTGGGGTTTGCTTTCAGTAGGATTAAATGGCTATGCTTACATACTTTCAGAAGGATTAAATGGCTATGCTTACATCTTAGCCTTCAGCAACATGGCAACGGACCCTCTTGCTGTCGCCAGCTTTCTACTTTGTGTCACATTCACATATTAACAACAGTTTAGGCATAATGGCTGATTATTCTTTACAGATTACACATAAAGGAGGCTTTTCCCACATTCTCGAAATCAATCTGTGTATGTATGTGTTCGAACTGTGAGATGCTCTTGCATGCTAAGAGAGCTAAAGTGGATCAATGTCCTCGTCTCTGTATGCCCGAAGCCGTGAGATGCAAATCTGAATTGAAGTCTTGGGAGATTTACAACAAAGGAAAAAGGAAAATGATATCAGGCGGAACACAGCAAAAATAATTAAATTAGCTAAGTGTGGAATGACATTTGATCTAATCAAATCTATTAAAGTCAGGGAGGTCAGGTCAAAAAGAAAGGGCAATCATCTAGTTAACGACTATTAGCCGGGACGGCTTAAATGTCTGTAAGGAGGCGAAAAAATGTCATTCGAAGAATAAAAAGCCAGATAACGTCCCTCTGTTCACCTTTGAGGAAGCACACTGAATCCAAATCATAAAAGTCTTATTAAATTCGACTCAGAAATGGTCTACATTTTCGCTACTGTCCCTACAGTCTACAGTTTCATACTGGATATGAAATGGTCACAATGTCTTAAAAAATGTCTTAAACCACCCAATGAAAAGACACATGGGGGGGGGACAGGGGGGGACAGGGGCACAGGGAAATTTAATAATTCGTTCTGGTTGATATTTTGAGCTCGTTTTCTGCTTGTACATCCTGTTATCCTCTGCTCTAGCTTGCACATTATTGTGCTGTATCTCAAGTTTCAATTCAGCTATTATTTTATCATCCTAATCCACACCCTGGGAGATGCTCAGAGTGTGTGTGTGTGTGCTTCGTGTGCTTTTGAATAGATCATTGATTAAATGTTAATGTTTCAGGCGCTCATTAATCGGATATGCTATGCAAACTGACACCCACATTAAAAAGCTGAGCCGAGGGAGGAGGCGATGTATTATGAGGGCCTCAGACCTATTCATCCTTCTCCCCTTGGAAAGGCCCTCATGCATGTTATAGTCTTCTATTTTAAGTATCCTCCTTCTGAGTAGCACCCAGAGTGAGATGAGCCAAAAGTTTTTTACTATCTGTCTCCCGCCGTGCCGACAGCAAGGTGTGAGTGACGCACAGATTTAGTTGTCTGTCCAGAAGAACAAAAGCGTTTTCAGTGCACACACAAACGCAGCCGGAAGAATCCCTGGTGGTTATTCAAAATGCCAAAGTCGACTCAAGTTATGGCTGTTTATTCGTTCAAAGTGAAATGACATTTAAACTAATGACATCTTTAACAGTTCCCAGTTTGTTAGCTTAGTGCTGGAAAAACACACACACACACACACACACACACACACACACACACACACACACACACACACACACACACACACACAACAGAGATAGAGTTTCTTTTTAATGTATTGCTGGTTTTTAAGTAGATGACTGTGTATTATTCATTGAATTATGAACTTGATTAGCCCCATGAGAGGTCAAAGCCTTTATTTATTATCTTCCATAGCTCATGTGCACACTCATACCTTTTCACTAATTGGACAGTCGTTTGGAATGAAGCTAAATGATTTATCATTGACCATTTTAAACCTGCTCTATTTTTACTTGGTCTTAGATCACTGTCACCTGCTGTGCTAAATGAGAATAACTATCCTGGTCAACCTAAAGGACTAAAGGACTAAGGTGCAAAACTGAGTTTTTTTTTTCTTAGATAAATGACCCTGTAATAATAGAAACACAGAAATTTCTTTTTTTCTTCCTTTAGTATAATAAATATTTTATACAAAGCAGTCGACAAACCATCAATACACTGTCCTTAACAGTCATGTGGCTGTCATTAAGCCATCTTGTCCTGAAGTTGAGAGTGTTTTTTGTACTTTGAATTTGACATGCTAACAGCATTGATTTACAACCAGAGGTCAAAGTTCTTGCCCGAAAGTCAGAATTTTTTTTTTTTTCAGACAAAAACTGAAACAAACTAATAGATTACTAATAGATTAGATAACTAATAGACTTTAAAGTCAGTCTTTGGGTCTGTGTGCATGGTGTTTGCATGCTTGGTGAATTACCTCCCACATTGCAAAGTCATACAAATCATATGAATTGGCATTTTCAAAACTGCCTGTAGTGTGTGTACGTATGTGCATGCCTTGTGATGGACTGGCAACTTGTCTAGGGTGTACCTAGACAGGATAGGATAGGCTCCAGGGCTTCCGTGACCCAGGATAAGATGTATAGAGATTGAGTGAGCGATTCTTGACTAGTTAGTCTAGTTAGAGTCAATTTGACTCTGAGTTATAGCATCATTGCTAAAATATCCTTACCCTGCCCTTGTATTTGCCTCTGTGAATGGAGAACATTTTATGTCACAGTGCGTTAAAACGATATGTTATCAAGATATTATTGGGACAGTAAGATCATATCTACTAAATGTGTTGGTTCACCAAACATTGAGAAATACCTTATGCATCTCTACCACTCGTTTCAAGAAAATCTCAGTCGTGCATTACAGATGTTCCCAAATCAGACCCACACTCAAATAAATGATTTATTTTTTATGTTAATTCTTACTGACTGAATTACATTAAACAGAAATGAATTGCTTTTTATCAAAATAGCCCTTTAGATTAAGCACGATGAACTTATATTGTCTGGTTGAGCTGCTCAGTTAAGGTAAAGCAATTAGTAAGCATGATGTGTGTACTAGTAGTATGGTTTACTTTGAAAGCTACAAATTATTATAATATGCAATAATTAAATCTAAATATTAACCATATACTTTTCCAAGTTATGGAATGAAATTACAATCAAACGTTTTCAGGTGGTTAGCCTCCTACACACCATGTAGAACTACAGTAGAACATGAATATCACCTTAGGTAAGATTATTACTGTATATACACTACATATCCTACTTGCATAACTGGAATCTTTCCTACATATTGTTGTGAAAATGTCTGGGGTTGGGAGGTTAGTGTAAATACAGACTTCACAATCAATTTTTAATAAAGCAAGGGAGGATTCAGGGAGAGCTGTGCCTGGATCGTAGCTGGAGTGGGAGGCCATCTAGTTTGCCTCTGTAGGATTCTGAGCTGTGGAGATCAACAGCTTGAACTCCACAATGTGCTGAGCAGGAAGCATGACTTGGAGTTGGAGTGCAGTTCAGAGAGACCTCACCCTGGACACATTGGTGTTCATCCTAAGGCTGAAGTAGGGCATGGGGAGCCTCCCTGTCAGCCTCACCCTGGACAACTTGGCACTCTGTCACTTGCTGACTAATCTGCCAATGCACTAGAGACTACCCACTATTTGCTCCTTCTCCAAATTAATTCTTTAGAAGGCATACATACAGTACACCTTAACAGGAAACATACTCGTGGATAGCTACCCAAATCCTGCTACATTTCCCAGGCTTGGATGTTGCTGTGCCATTACCAGTCACTCCCACAGATGAGGCGAGCCAGTGAGGCTCTGGTTTGGGATCTGCCAAGCCTTCTTGTAGAACTGACACTTGAGGAGAAACCCCTTGGGGATGTAATTGAGGCTGTCATAGGGCGCCATTATGTTCATAAGCTTCAAAAGCTTCGTCTGGGGGAAGCAGATTGAGCCCCCTGCCGGCAACTCTTATGTCTCCCTGATGTCATTCGCTACATTAAATTTGAGGAATGTTGATCTGTCAGGGATTTGGAGAACTGGATGTAAATGCAGACTTTCCTTTATTGAACATATTTAAATAAGACATGAGCAAGAACCGGAACTAGCGTATGAATAGTGAGGCTATGAACACCTAGCATGACAAAAACACCACAGACCTAGAACCAAAATACACTGAGCTAGACCAAATAGAGATAACAATGTTGCCCTTTATGGGGCACACATTTAAGTCCAGGGCAGTCCAGGGTGAGTGCATGTAAAATACCTGACCATCAAAATCAAAATTGCTTAGAAGTGATGGTATGAACATTCATGTGTCTTCTTTAAAATAAACCACTAATAACCTACTTGCTCAACATAAACAACCACCTAAACCACTCACTCACTCACTCATCATCTATACCGCTTAATCCTGTATTCAGGGTCACGGGGGGCCTGGAGCCTATCCCAGGAGACTACGGGCACATGGCAGGGTACACCCTGGACAGGGTGCCAATCCATCGCAGGGCACAGACACACACACATACACTTTGGGAACGCCAATTAGCCTAACCTACATGTCTTTGGACTGTGGGAGGAAACCGGAGTACCCGGAGGAAACCCACCAAGCATGGGGAGAACATGCAAACTCCATGCACACAGAGACGGGAATCGAGCCTGGCCGGGGCCACCTGAACCAATAGATTTTAATTAGAAAAACTAACCTGAATATTTTTACTGGGATTAGTTAATATTTTCACCTCTGAAATAACAGCGCTAAAGTGGTATAAGTCAATTTTAACACACGATTTTTAAAATCTTTATCCAATCTACTTTTTCGATTTCTCATCTGTGATTCACTTTTCGATTACAACTTAGTGTAAACAAAGCGTAAAATACTCAACCTTACAATTTTATTTTAATTATTATTAATAAGTTAGTTAGGCAGAGAGTACAAAAAGACAGGCAGATCTGTACTCTACGTGGTCTTCAACCTGAAATAATAATATCACTGATTTCATTAAAGCCGATCAGCTTAATTTAAGCGTTAATTTTTTTCTCTAAACTCTTTATCCAATACCGACATCAGCTTGGAAAATTCTAGAAAATTATGTCATTGCTTTAGAAGCAAATAGAAATAATTTGAGTCAATTGGAAGTGTATCTGAGGATGTATTGTAAGACCTACCTTCAAACTCAGAGCCTCTTTGTTTGACATCATTGGAAAATCAAAAGAAATTAGTCAGAACAAAAAAAAATAGTGGACCTCCAAAATTCTGGTTAATCCTTGGGAACAATTTTGTAATACCTGAAGGTAGCACATTCATCTGTACAAACAATACTGCACAAGTATGAATACCATGGGCCCATGCAGAATTCATACCACTCAGGAAGGAGACATATTTTGATACAAATAGTACAAATCAATCCTAGAACAACAACAAAAGACCTTGTGAAGACACTGGAGAAAACAGGTCTGTATCTGTCTCAACAGAAAAATGACACCAATTTCGACATCACCACTATTCCAAAAACACAAAAAAGCCAGCTCCACATGGATGGCGTTGTGTCTGTAGGCAAAGAGGGGAGGCTTGCAAACTGCATCATCTTTTTGGGTGCTCTGCTTCAGGAGGGACTGGCATAGTGAGGAATCATGTGGACTGTGTGGATATATTGAAGCAACATCTCAAGATTTCAGCCAGGAAGTTAAAGCTTGGTCACAAAAGGTTCTTTCAAAAATGGACAAGCATACTTCCTTGTCCATACGTGTGACAAAATGGCTTATGGACAATAAAGTTGAGGTACTGAAATGGCCCTGACCTCAATTTAATAAAAAAATTTGTGGGCAGAACTGAAAAAGTGTGTGTGAGTAAGGAGGCCTACAAACCAGAACTAATCACACCAGTTCTGTCAAGAGAAATGGGCTAAAATTCCAGCAACTTATCATGAGAAGTTTGTGGAGGCTACCTGAAACTTCTGACCCAAGCAAAAAAAATTTAAAGGAAATTTTACGAAATACTAAGTGTATGTAAGCTTCTGACCCACTGGGAAATAAAAACTAAAATAAATCTTTCTTTTATTGTGACATTACACTGTCTTAAAATAGTGATTCTGATGGCTAAGGCGTATGTAAACTTCCAATATAAAAATTTGCAAAATTAATATTTAAAAAAAAATTTATATAATCTATCTATCTATCTATCTATCTATCTATCTATCTATCTATCTATCTATCTATCTATCTATCTATTTATTTATTTTATTTTATTTTATTTTATTCTATTTTATTTCCACCAATATGTGTTTTTTTTTTCATTGAGATACTTGTACTGGCACTTGTATAAGTTACCAATCATGAACTACAGTAAAAACGAAATATAGGCACTTAAATAAGGGAACCAATCAAGAACTATACAAGAAAACCTGAAATATTTTTGCTAAATATGCCTCATAAACCTGACGACTGTGTTTCATTAGTATGGGTTTCTTTTTAATTGCTTTCTTTTCAGTATATTGTCATTGTGGTAATCCTTGTAAAACAAGTCTATCATTGTAAAACAACGATATACACACAGTACCTTGTAAGAGTAGAAATCTACTCTCTTTTGACATTTTATCTTGTTTTTCTTTCTTGGATTGAGACACTGGGAGATATTATTGCATTGAGTAATTTGGATGTTAATAGTAAATTTAACTAATGTACAATCATCAATCATCAATCCAAACAAAAGGATAGCTGCTACATCTCCATGGGTGTGTAATGAGGCACTTTCAAGCAAAAGGATGCAGTAACTGTCATTTCCGATGTCATGCACTAAAATTTCCCCCTTCCACAGACTGCTCCCCCTTATCTCATAATTATGAGATAAGGATCTCATAATTATGAGATACTAAGTTATAATTATGACATCTGGATCTCATAATTATGAGATACTAAGTCATAATTATGAGATAAGGATCTCAAAATTATTAGATAGTGATTATGAGATAACATCTCAATTATGAGATAGTGAGTCATAATTATGGGATAAGGATCTCATAATTAGTTATAATTATGAAATAAGGATCTCATAATTATGAGATACTAAGTCATAATTATGAGACAAGAAGTCATAATTATGAGATAGTAAGTCATAATTATGAGATACTAAGTTATAATTATAAGATCAGGATCTCATAATTATGAGATACTAAGCCATAATTATGAGATAAGGTTCTCATAATTATGAGATAGTAATTATGAGATAACATCTCAATTATGAGATAGTGAGTCATAATTATGGGATACGGATCTCATAATTAGTCATAATTATGAAATAAGGATCTCATAATTATGAGATACTAAATCATAATTATGAGATAGTGAGTCATAATTATGAGATCAGGATGTCATAATTATGAGATAATTCCTGTGATTTTTTTCCTGTGAATGCAATACGCTTCCGTATTATCTAGACACCCAGAATGAAGTGCTAGTCTTACAAACCTAAGGGTTTCCATAGCAATTAAATAAATATAATAAATTATGTCAAAACCTTTCAGTGTAATCAGTTGAGTTGAAGGAAAAAGTTGAAAATGTTTTTATAGACACTTTATATATTGAAAACTACAATAAACAGCCTAAATCTGTGCATATACAGAGCAGGATATTTTTTGAAAATTTTCATTGTTAAACATCACTTTGTTTTATGAATCACTGTGACAATACATAACCATTCCTTCTCACTGCTCAGCTGAGTGCTTTGTTGAAAGGGAGATAGAGGTCATTTTAACTCTATTCCAGACTGAGCATGATGGGACAATACTGACTGAAACATTTGCCGTCTAGACAAGAAATAACGTGACATGACCAAGTCAACCGTCTACTTCCAGTGCAAAGAAAGCTGTCTGTCAAAAACAACGCATTGAGTCATGAGATGTATGTAAAGCTTAAATGCTCCCATTTTGTTTGAGTTGTATGCCTTAGGCAGTGAGTGGCAAGACTCCTGTCATGAGCTGTACATTTATATGTTGATGGCTGGAACAACTTAGTCATCAATCTGTCACAGATCAGCAATCAAGATCCACTGAGATTATACAACATGCTGCTCATGCATGTGTCAATTGACTCACCAGCTCATGTTCCAAATGAGTCCCCCACACCCCACACCACCATACTCCCAACAGCCCCCTCTTCCTACCTAATCCAATCTCCCTCTACCCCCCAATTTAATTGCCCTTGTTACCTTTTGGAATGAGGTTGGCTCATAATCTGCTCATCTCCATATTATTTCCGGCGGCAAACTATTCGTCGCAGTTTATTCTCCTTCCCACACCGGTTTTCATGCAAATGAGGCATAATGAGGCTGATAAAATCTTTATTGTGTTATATACACACTTTTTTCACATACCAGTTGTTAAGCTATATAACATGCAGTATATGCGAGGTATTTGCAAACTTTTATTTTCCCTGATCACGTATTAGTATACATTAGATTCCTTGTTGAAGTGTTAAAGAGACATAAATAGAAACACTAGTTACACACATATACCTAAACATTTCTAACATATTGGCAAATAGATCTGGATAAATAGACATGCAAATAAATAGGAATAAATACTAAATTAATAGCATACATAAACATTGGAGATTGTTTTGTTTTGCCCAGCTCAGTTTCATTCACATCTAAGGATTGACAGTGTCTGTGTTCCTCACTCCAACTCTTCTAAATCTGTGGAGTATGTGAGGTGAGCTGAACAGAAATGTGCTGTGACTGACAGGCAGTTTGTGCGCAATCAGTCCCACGTAAAAGCATCCACCTCCCGCTGCCGTCGCTTCATGATTTCCTCGAGCTCTGAGTTTCCATTGCTCCTCTGAGAAAAGGGAAATGAGAAGAGTTTACCAACCAAATCTGTAAAATGCAGTAATGTATTTGACACAGAGTAGCGTGTGTATCATAAGCATTAGTAATAATAATGTAGCTGTAACAGTGTAGTAGTTATGGCTTTCGGAGTGACTGACCTCCATCTGTGCTTTCTGCACACTGATCTGGCTGAAGACTCGAGAGCCCTCATCACCACACACTGCCTTTAGTTCATCCTTACTCAGAGAGAACAACTGAGCGCCTGACAGAATGCCCAGACAATCTACTACCCTGATCCAAGACACGGAAAAAGCTTTCTCAGATGGAATTGTTCTCATTGAGCTATGTTCAAAGTTTAGCATGTATGATGAAAAATGCATAATGAAATTATACTCATGTATTCACTGAACAGTCAAAACATTAACACATTAACATTGATTACCAATTATATACCAGTATTCTAATGACAGGATCATGGGCACCCAAGGCTCATCAAATTGAATCTAATGTCTTTTATTTGGTGCAATAATCTGTAATAAAAAAAACTCTATGGCTTTACCAAAGTAATGAAAAATGATTGTACACTTTCTTATAATGAGCATGAAATAAGTTTTTGGCTAAAAAATTCTAAGCTTCTGCTGTGCAGTGAGTGTGGTGTGCCAAAAACAGAGATGTTCGTTAAGCATCTGACTTTTGAACATTATACTGTATACTTTGATGAAGACCTTAATTATTTAAAGTATTACTGTATGATAACAATGTAATGATCACAACACTATTTAATTCTGAATCATGACTCTTTCGACTGTAAGGAAAGTTGCTAATATGTTTAGGTTTATTATTGGAATGAGTCTCCAGGCTTAGGACTTTGAAACAGTCAGAGGTAAAGATGTCTTTATAGGGTTGCAAACATGGCATACACCCTCAAATCAAAGAAAATTCTAGCATTTTAGTTTTTTTAGGGATCTGCTGATGTGCAAAGTTGGCGAGAGAATGCCTATTTCTTGCTTGTTTCACAAACATTTAAGTAAATCCTTTAATAAATAAAGAACTCCTGATGTTGGCAATTAAATTGCTGTGGTGGTATATAGAAGTTTATAAGGTTAAATTATAAAACACTTAGGAACATGCAATTCTAGGAAAACAACCAACGTTGGTTGGTAATGGAGCTCATTAATAATAAAAGAATACCCATGTACAGTAAATATATCCTATTTATATAATTTCTCGTACAGCACGGTGCGGTGGTGGTTAGCACTGTAGCCTCGCACCTCCAGGTTCGAGTCCACCTCTGGTCTGGTCTGTGCATGGTTTGCCTGTTCTCTCCCAGTGTACTCCAGTTTCCTCCCACAGCTCAAAGACATACAGATTAGGATTATTGGTGTTATCGAATTCCCTGTAGTGTGTGTGAGTGAGTGCATGTGTACTTGTCAGGGGTAGCTCAGTAGTTTAAGTATTGGAGTTCGGAAGGTCTCAGATTTGAACCCCACACCCACCAAGTTGCCATAGGTGGGCCCACAACTGCTCAGATGTATAATGAGATAAAAATGTAAGTTGATCTGGATAAGGGCATCTGCCAAATGCCGTAATGTAAATGCTTGTGGGTCCTGTGATGAATTGGCAGGATGTAGCCTCCATGACCCTGTATATGATAAGCAGTATAGAGAATGAACGAATTCTCTATACAACGAACACAAATGAATTCTCTATAATGATTCGATCAATCTCTTTTGTCTTTATGAAAAGGCTAAGCTCAACTGATCTCATAAACAATTACTTCACATATATAATTACTTTGACCTTTTTGTCATAAACCTACCTCTTTTGTGAAACATCGTATAAATCATGACTCATGTTGTCAGTCTTTTTCACCTGCATCAACATTTTCGCATAACTGTGCCACTATAAAACGCCATGGCTCTACATATTGTACTTGTTGTTGTTGTTGTTGTTTTCTTTTTTTGAGTGAGAAACTCCTACACTTTTAATATTTGTTGCCACCATATTCAAGGCCCTGTCAGAGTGATATGTGATTTCCTCTTTGGTGCTTGACTGACCATTTTTATTCTTTTGCAGGTGGTAAATATAGATTGCAGAGCAAACACAATGAGCACACAACCAATATGACCTCTGTAAAATAATAACATTCGCTCATTTTAGTTATTTTTCCAAAAGGTAAAAGCAAACCTTGATCTTTTATCCATGTTTGGTTGGATTGCATATGGCTGGTTATAGTATGAATTATAGTCTGTGTGCAGGGGTCTTGCTTTATTTTATCTTAAGTTTATTAAAATTATTTATTATTATAGTTAATATTTAATTTAAAGATAAATCTACAGTATGATAGCTAAAGTTACTGAAATAAGCCGCTTGTAATTTTATTAAACTATTAAATCTTATTAAAACATTAAACTTCATAATTGTTGTAGTAAGTCATGCACAAACTGTAATAAATAAATAAATAAATAAATAAATCACTTAAATATACTTAGAATCAGCATAGTCATGTCAACCTTATGTTGATTCATTATTGGAGCTAATAATTGACCCTACAAATCAGCAGAATGTTAACTGGTTCAAGATTTGTGTTGTTGCCGAACAAAGATCCTAAATGGTACTGTATTAAGCAAAATTCTCTCTTTTTTTTTTTTTTTTTTTTTAGACATTTGGAAAAAACAAATACAAAAAACAAGGGAAAGAAAATTCTCACTGCCAATGCTCAGCTTAGCTCTCTCAATGCTCTGCTGTTCTTTGTAATGTTCACTACTGTAAGAGCTACAGTAAATAAGGCTAGCCAGCTCTTTGTTGTGTTTTATCTTTTATATTGCAAAATGTTCAGGAAGTCATTGTGAACTAACGCTCGTAGATACTATTTTGTTTGTTTGAAATGTAGGAGGGAAAAGCCTGAAAATAAGTGGGAAATGTTTGTCCTCATTCATTTAAAGCTACAGACACTGAAACAGTGCATTTGGAAAAGGAGTGAAACAGAAAGAAAATAAAGCAGCCAGAATGCAGGAGTGTTTCAGAATGCAGGAGTATTTTAGCTAGAAAAGACCTCTAAGGCTTGTGAAAACCTGTTTTATATGTGACTATTTAAAGACCAAACCAACAACTCCGATTTGCTCTCTATGATTCACTTTGATGGGTGTGTATTTATAAGAGCTCCCAGGCATCAGTCTCTTGGGGGTGTAATGCCATAACAAACTTTATAAAGACATCATAAAATTGCATATTATACATATGGATGTCTCATAGCTGGAGTGAAGCAAATCTGCAATGATTAAACTGGAACTATTCATGCTAATCAATGTAAATATATTTTGTACCATAAATAGGATTAATGTTTATGTTTCTCCATTTGTATTTAGTATTTGTTCATCTTTGGCTGCTGCTTCATTCTGCTCAGGATCAGGGTTGCATCAGGAGCCTATCCCGAAAACACTTACACTCACACACAAACACATGCCCACACCGAAGGGCAATTCAGAATAGCCAATCCTACCAGCATATTTCAGAATGTTGACTGAACCTAGGCTGCTTTAATACATGGGCTTACCTGGGCTTAAGGCCCGGGGCCCATGGAGATCCAAGGTCTATCATGGGCCAATAAAAAAATCATATAGTTTTGTAATTTGTTGAATTTTTGGTCCATCAATTGATATTCATGTTTGTGACTTTTAGATTGATTTAAATTACATAAATTACAAGTGACCCACATGGACAACATGATACAGCACCTGATTCTCAGTGATTCACAGGGCCTGCCATGGCCAAAGAAGAAGCTATTATGTTTATTTGTTGCTTATGTGCTGTTATTATTAGTATTTCTGCAGTATTTCTGTTTTTCTTTTGATGATATAGAGTGGAACATTCATTCATCTTGGTTTTTTTAATCACCTAGTCTATTCTTTACTTTATAAGTTACCGTGTGCGTGTGTTATTACAAGTGTCTGACTTCCGTTTTGGTGTTCAAGTAGACTGAAATAATTTGGTCATCTGGTAATATAGATGTTGTTGCATTATTGTTGTGTGTGGTGGGAGAAGTTTGTCAGGTTAAGACAGGTCTGGGCAGAACCCTGAGAACCTGGGGAACACCCCAGAGAATATCAGGAGAATATGACAAACTCCACACAGAAAGTAGCCTAAGCAGAGTATATAGTATATAGATACTGCAGTGGTATACCACTGAATATCTATATACTATATATATACAGTACAGACCAAAATTTTGGACACACCTTCTCATTCAAAGAGAAAAAAGCAGCTAAGTGAAGAAAAAAACAAGTGGCCATCATTACTTTAAGAAATGAAGGTCAGTCAGTCCGAAAAATTGGGAAAACTTTGAAAGTGTCCCCAAGTGCAGTCACAAAACCCATCAAGCGCTACAAAGAAACTGGCTCACATGCGGACCGCACCAGGAAAGGAAGACCAAAGCACTATTTGGACGGGACTAGTTTTACTGGGGGACGTTAGAGAAATTTCTGTTTCACAGAGGTACTTTGTGATTTTAATCCCGTCTGAATCTGCCATGTCTGTCTTTTTCTCCCACGACCTCTGTAAAACTTCCAGATCAAATTACCTACTGTTTTTCAGCAAACTCGGCTGTCCTCAGAGAAATCTAATCCCGTCCGAATGTCTGTGTTTGCCCGAAAAAAAAAATTTCCGAAACGTGTTTTCTTGTGTGTTTTGGTCAACGTGAACCACCGTACAATCTCTAGCGTGCCGGTATTCGAGTTTCTGCTTTCTACACTCCAATAGAAATCCTCATCCTCAACACGTGGTCTTGTGCAACGCCCACATGAAAAACACAGACACGCCTACAACACGTAGATATTAGTCCTGTCCAAATCCATATATGAAATAACAGATGTCGGCTGAAAAAAATTTAAACTCAAATGTCCCCCAGTAAAACTAGTCCCGTCCGAATAGTGCTCAAGCGTCACCCTGCTGCGGAGGATAAGTTCATCCGAGGCACCAGCCTCCGAAATCTCAAGTTAACAGCAGCTCAGATCAGAGAGCAGGTCAATGCCACACAGAGTTCTAGCAGCAGACACATCTTTAGCTTCTACCTTCATGGTAGAATATCTGCTAGGAAACCACTGCTAAGGACAGGCAACAAGCAGAAGAGACTTGTTTGGGCTAAAGAACACAATCAAGAACACAATAAAGAAAACTCTTTGAATGAGAAGGTGTGTCCAAACTTTTGGTCTGTACTGTATTTTTTTTTTTTACATTTTGTTTTATAATTATCAATATTACTGTATATTTATTTAAATAAACTAATTAAAATTTAATTAGGCTAGATTTTTTCCTTTTTTCAATTAATTGTAATTTTTTGTCATAAATGACTTTAATTATGCTGCGTGTCATACCTGCAGTCTGCTTGATCAGGTGAAATTGTTATTGAGCATAACCTGTTAATGGCATAATCTAAAAACAATTCAAACAATTCTGCCACAAGAAGCGTTCTACTTAAGAAATACCTGCCAACAGTGCCCATGATAATAATAATAATAATAATAATAATAATAATTAAAAAATCATCATCATCATTAGTCAATCATTTAAATGGGCTCACAACATTTGGACCTCCCTGACCAGTATAATGCTGCTACTAAACGTTTTCACTCTGAGGGCCCAATTGCAAAGACATCAACAAACAAATGGGAGCTCACGGCCTGGAGAAGCCCTTGGCGTTGAGCCAGCCGCGGATCTCGAATGGCTGAGAATCGTAAGTGATGGGCACAGTTCTGATGGGGTGTTCCACCCGGAAGTTGCGAGCAGGAGGTTGGACCTTGCTGTCCGTTATCCTCTTCAAGAGCTCGTCGTTCATCTCCTTCTGCTGAGTTCGGTCTCAAGAGACAAGTCAAGAGAAGAGAATAAGAGAGGATTGTGTGCCGCATTGCTATGGAGAGAAACAATGAGTTCTTGGCATGCAGCCTACGTATATACAAGCTCTCTTGCTGCATTTCTCTGCCTGACTCACTCCTCACTCTATCTCACACCCACTACACAGCACAGATAAGAGCAGTTACGCACTGTCTTTGTCCCACAAGGATTTATTCATCTCCACATTCTCAGCGTGATTTATCAAGGCAGGTGGAGAAGTAGCTTTGTAAGGATTCACAGCCTGAAAAGAGAAAAAGGTGTGAGCGAGTGGGTGAGGTGAAGAAAAAGAGAGTAAGACAATACCTGCCACTTGGAGGTGACTGTGTGTTTGCTAAGCTTTAATAATAATAGAGAAGGCCAGTAGATATGGAGATTTACCTGGTTGTTGAAGAACACAGCACGGTTGTATGGTGTCTCTCCTGTTTTTAGCTCTTCCAGCACATTGCAGGGCACATACCCTGTGTGACCATTGCGGTTCCTCACCAGCCACCACTGCTTTTCACCGTCCAGCACCTGGAATGCATGCGCACTTGCTCTCACCAACACACACACACTCTGTAGCACCTTTCATCTTTATGCTGTTATTAAATTTTCAAATGACACTTGAGAACCAGTGTGACTTAATATTTCAATTATAAGCCAATTAGTTTGGCTAGATCTGTTTTTTTTGAAGGTGCAGCACACAGCAGTAATTTAACCCTTATGTTCTGTTTTAGTCTAAAGTAACCTTCTCCTAAATGTATTATTTTCAGAATCACATATAAAATATGTAGCATATTTTCTGATGAAACTTTGATGGCAAATTATGTCCTGGGAACAATGAGAATAAAACAAATCCGGAATAAAGCAATGAAATGTCAGGTCTTCTGTGCATCCATTCGTACATTTTCCATACTGCTTATCCTGCGTATGGCTGCAGGGACATGGAGCATTTCTCACACAACTCACAGCACCTAGATGGGGTGCCAACCCATCACAAGTTACAAGCACACATACATTCACACACCCAAGCATACAGTACACCACAGGTATGAAACACCAATAAGCCTGTGGGGATGAGCATTCAAACTCCACACACACAGGCCAGAGAGGCTCAAAGCCCCAAGCCTGAAGCTGCAAGGTGCCACCATGTCTCCATTTCATTTTTAGGTAAACAGAAAACAAAAATGTGACTGTGACATCCTCTACAGTACATCTCTTGATTATATCTTCTGTGCATCTCACAAGGAACAATATTCCAGACAATTTCTAGGTACTTACTATAACATAATATCAATGCAAAGAACACTCTAGAATCTTAACACCATAACAGAACATTTCAGACCCTGAGTGCATTATAGGACAGTCTAAAAATTAGTCCATGGAATATGCTAGACCCTGCATTCAATCCAATTCAGTTCAGTTAAATTTTTATGTATGTAGCCATATGAACAATGAACACTGTCAAAAAGCAGCTTTATAGATATGCAAGGATTTAGGTCCTCTTGGTGATCCATGATATTGAGAAAATTAATAATTACCCTTCCACAAGTGTATACTGTATCTTAAGAATAATTTACTTACTTCAGTATAATTTAGGTGTTAATTATCTAATATCTAAGTGAAGTTATCCACTGTATAATATCATAAAAAAAGTAATTGTTTTTTAATCGAATTGAAAAACGCCAGCTCAGAGAACATTCTAGATCTTGACCCCACCATAACATCAACCTAGAGAACATTCTAGTGCCTGACCATAGCATAACATCAACCTAGAAAACATTCTAGTTCCTGACCCTAGCATAACACCAGCTCAGAGAACATTCTAGTGTCTAACCCTAACATAACACCAGCTCAGAGAACATTCTAGTGTCTAACCCTAACATAACACCAGCTCAGAGAACATTCTAGTGTCTAACCCTAACATAACACCAGCTCAGAGAACATTCTAGTGTCTAACACTAACACAACATGGTTGCCCAGAGAACATTCTATACCCTGACCTGAGTATCACACCATCCCAGAGAGCATTCTAGACCCTGACCCCAGCATAACATCAAGCTAGAGAACATTCTACTGTAGTGTTTGACCCTAGCATAACTCCAGCTCAGAGAACATTCTAGACTCTGACCCCAGCATATCATGAGCACAGAGAACATTCCAGACCCTGACTCCAGTATAACACCAGGAAACTCCCAATACAGGGCAGGGCAGCTCAGAGAACAGTACCCTAGAGAACCCTGCCCCCAGTATAACATTTGCTTAGAAAAGTATATTACACTATATGCATAACATCAACCACTCATATCATGACTTTGGGTTATCAGCACTTGTGAGGTTGGAGGGGATTCCCCCAACCTCACAAGTGCCTATTATGTTTTCTTCCTGTTCCCACCACTCTTCTTCTCTTGTTTCAGTCTCATCCATACCTCTAGCACCTCACCCTTTTGCACGGTCAGCTCGTTCGGATTGCGTGCCACAAAGTCGTAACGGATCGTCACACATTTTGGTTCAATGGTAGACCTGTGTAGTGAGAACAGAGTTAATAGTTGTGCAGCAGATGTTGCTCAAAAAGAAGTAATGCATTTCTGAAATTATGCAAATTAGATTTTTTTATGACACTAAAACACTTTGGAAGTTAACTGCTAGTACACAGATAGCAGAAAAGATTAATGTTTTTAGGATCTTTGGTTGGCAATCTTGATTCTCCTTGATCTTGATCTTGATATTCCTCCTTGATTCTCCATTCATCATTTCATCATTTACAACAACTTGTATGGTGGATGCTCCACATGATCTAGGATTCATAAATAGACTTTAAACTTAAGTTTTGCATCACTGGAGAGTCTTCCAGTTTTTTAGATGACAAGCTTTTTTTAAATATAACTTTAAAAAAGAAAAAGGGTTGTTGAAAGAGCATTTTTTGTGGCTGCTATAATGTATTGTAAACATTGTTGTACAGATGTTACACAATATTTAAGGTTTAAAAGTATGATCTGGTGACAAATGTCTGTGATATACTGTATGATGAGTAAAACTCTTGACTGATGTTACTGAGTAATAATTAACTTCATGGTGGTAACAGTGCGATTGCATTATTTGATCCTTTATTTTTCTATAAAAGCACACCCATTTTGTTCCTAATGTAATTTTTCAATTTAGCAGTGCATCATTTAGCCTTCTGTGATGTAGTGGGTTTTCTATTCTGCCCTAAAAATATGTCAAAAAAGTAAACAAAAGTACAAATGAACAATGGAAAAATGAGCCCCTTAGGTTAAACAATGGATTCTCTCTCTCTCTCTCTCTCTCTCTCTCTCTCTCTCTCTCTCTCTCTCTCTCTCTGTTTTCCACTGTGTTTTCCAGTTTTAATATTTGAATTCCATCACCAAATACAGCAGGTTGCTTAGTATTGCCATTTTTAAACAAAATAAGTCAGAAACATTGCTGCCACTCAGAATCATCTCTTCAGATGCGAAATTCACGTTCTCAAGTGCATTATTCTCTATCATCATCTGAAAAGTTTGTCTGCACAAAGTAACTTGAGATGAGTTTTATTTACTTAGCCACTCATACTAATTTGCTTCCTGGAAAATAATACAATTCATCAGAATAACACAAGTATTCTGGCTACACTTTAAACCCAAAATGAATTATGTGTCTCTCCTGATCCTGCAGATTATCAGTACTTTGCAATATGATGTAAGCCTGCACTGGAATGTGAAAAGGATAGCAAGTATGCTACATGCGAAAGAGTGGATTTCAAGTATTATAACAAGCAACTTACGACTTGAACATCCTTAATCAGAAGAGCCTGTGCTTGCTTTGCTGTGAGCCCCTGCACCCTCTTTCTCAGTGGAAGGAGATTAAGTCGATGTGCCGCAGCCTTCACACGCAGTGTAGGCCATGAATATTTTAGTAGGCCTGCACAAAGCGTGGAGAACTTTAAACTCGACACACTGGTCCCCATGCATCTTTAATGTGCACACCTCCTCCCGTCTTTTTGTCCAGTAGCAAGGGGAAGAGGATAAGCACTGCCTCCAGTGTCCGCCTCTGTCAGACTGTCTATTTCTCTCCCCATAAATAAATTACGAGCGTGAACACAGGAAACCAGCACGCCGTTCAACTACACACAGATTCGTTTTCGCCTGCAATTGCAGTTTTGTATAACAGCCCTAGATGTGCAAATATTATATAAACTTCTTAGCACTGTTGCATGTTATGGCACTGTAATGCATACACACACACACACACACACACACACACACACACACACACACACACACACACACACAAATAAATACACTACCTTCAGGCAAAAAGAGTACAGTTTTGTAACAATAAATGTCAAAGGTAGACCATGATATTCAAATCTTAAGTACACTCACTAGTCACTTTAATAGGAGCACCTGTACAACTGCAGATTTAGGCAAGTATCCAATCAGCCAATCGTGTGGCAGCAGGGCAGTGCATAGAATCAAGCAGATATTTACATTGCATGGCAGACGCCCTTATGCATAGCAACTTAACTTTTTTTTTTTTTCATTTGAGCAGTTGATGGTTTAGGGCCTTGCTTGAGGGCCAAACAGTAGCAACTTCAGTAAGTGGTGTTGTGGTTTGAACCTGGAGACCTTCCGATCAGTAGTCCAATGTCTTAACCATTGAGCTATCCCTGCCCTGAGATACTGGTCATGACCTTCAATTAATGTTCACATTAAATCATCAAAAGAAAGAAAAATCTGATCTCAGTGACCTGGCATCTCAGAAACTGCTCATCTCCTGAGTTTTTTTTTTTTTTTACATGTAATGGTCTCTAGATTTTTTACAGAATGATGCAAGAAAAAAAAAATCCACTGAGAATCCATTACAGTCCAATACAGTAACTTAAATAACCACTCTTTACAACAATGGTTAGAAGAAAAGTATTTCAGCCAAACCTTGAGGCAGATGGAGGACAACAGCAGAAGACAACATTAGGTTTCCATTCCTGTTAGCCAAGAACAGAAATCTGAGGCTATAATGGGCACAGACTCATCTAAATTCAACTGAAGATGCCACCTGGTCTTTTTCCAATCTTCATTACATTCTGCTAAGGCTTGAAATCTTCAAAAAGTGAAAAAATAATGAGCAGGGTTCGACAAGTTTTACACTTTTTTGAGAAAATACAATTCACCAATACAATTCACCAGATCAGTTTTAGTTTGCTTCGGCATGGATTCAAAAAATCTACATTCTAGAAGTGGAAAGATGAACGCCATTCTTCAGAATGATCATCTCTAAATTTGTGGCTTTCCTATCATTTTGAAGCTCATATCATATTATTTATTCCATTTTGTCTAATTGTACACCTGTCCAGAAGCATCTGAACCTGCAATATTTCTTCACTTATTTCTTAACGTTTTTTCATTTAATGTGCCGTCTTCACTATGGGAAATCATTCCCATTAGGTTAAATTTTACTATCCTTGAAAACACAACTGACAGCAGCTACACGCATTAATATGACCACAGTGGTAGACAGATTTAAATTTTGTGACGCATAGCCAGAGGCCACACACGGGTTCCATTGGCTGTTAAGTATTTCCTTCTCACTAAGCCAGATTTCACTTGTACAGTGAATAATGACACTGTTAGGTGGCATTAGCTGTAAATGTCAGTAACTGCATTTTTGTTCCCATGGGACTGGTCAGTGAAGGTTCACAGAAGCTGATTCTTAAATAGTCATTTTCAGAATGTCATTTTTTCTCATGCTTCAGGCTGGAGGCTGTTCTATAGCAAAGAATTAAAGATGAAAGATTAAAGGTAAAGATGTTAAATTTGTACAAATAATACGGTACTTTCACTGAGTGTTGCTGAATGGATGTGCCAAAAGTGATTAAAAAAAAATAATGGTAAAGCAGAAGTGACCATTCCAAGTGGCGGTGTAGTAAAAATTATGACCAGATCATGGCCTCATTGTTAATTATAAATCGCATGTTTTACAGCTTGCTAATGATTACTTGGAAAAACATGCATGAGTGAAAAAAAACTATTATTTTTCTGTCAAAACACAAATTTATGAGCAAATTAACTTTTCATTAAGTTTTCCATGTTGCACATTACTCACTGGTGACTGTAAGCATAAAATATAATTGTTTAAGAAACCATCCAGTAATATAAATCATGTAATAAATTACCATCCTAATAAACAAGAGACTGTTTCCTTACTACAGCTGTGTTACACACTGATTTACAGTATTATTAAAATGTCAATTTGATACATTTTCAGTAAACAAACAAAAAAAGAGCCTTGTTTTTTTTAAGTGGAAATTAAATAAATAACACATGTGGAACATTCATAGGGCAGGTGTATTTAAGATCAAAGAATGAACACTTCTACAGTATTTCAGCAAACAAAATCAGCTCTTTCTCGCCTGCATGTCATCAAACAAATGAACAATAGTGTTTACCAAACGGCTTTGTTGTACAACATACCCAGTTATTAAAATGGCATCTAATTAGAGGCATTGAGCAGCCGTTTTACATAAGATTAATTGTGTTTTTTAAGAGCACTTTCTCTTCATTAACATTCCGCCATGTAAATGGTTCCCCTGAAATATTCACTGATGCATATTCATTTCCTGGAAGCTTGCAAGTAGTTAGAGAAATGTGGATGTAAGGTGCATGAAACGCATTAGGAGAAGAAAGGGGGAAAAAATGTGTGGGGAAAACTCTATGCAAATGAGAAAGAGAGACAAAAATAGAATTTCGGAATTGGTGTGTGGAAATCACTTTTTAGAATAAGTAGTTTCAGACCAGGGTCAAAAGTGAACACCACAGAGAGAGAGAGAGAGAGAGAGAGAGAGAGAGAGAGAGAGGCAGAAAAGAGAGAAAGAGGGAGGGAGAACAAGATAGACAGATTCTACCTTCTACAGTAAATCTTCTGTGCTGTCATAAATAATATGTGCTGCTCCTTGGTTTGATATTTCTTTTCACTGTACTGTAAGAACTGTTATCCTGTCCTTCTCATATTGGAGATTAAAAAACGTAATTTAAGACATAAGCTTAATTAATGATACAGAATATGCTTCTGAGTATACACACAACTTTCTGTCAGACATCTGTTTTTGCAGTGTGGAACATCAATGCAAAGTCTTTCCTTTTTTAAGGACATCATCAAGAACATCCAAGGCTTGCTGAGACATTTCAATGTCAAACGGGTAAACTGTTTTATATTTTATATTCATAAACCGTATTCCAATCTTTTTTCTGCTTTTTTTGGAATTTAGTTTCCTAACATGGGAAATCTCATGGCATCTTATGTGTCAGTTATTTGATAGTAAATACTATTTAATTCTGCAGCATAATTCTGAATTACAGGACTTGGAATCTGCAAGAATAATTACAGGCTGAAAGTTATTCCACATAGCTACAAGCAGAAATGTCAGTGAACAAAATAGTGCTCATTAATTAAGGACTGATTGCTTTACAAATGTGCTACAGCCTCATTTAATTCTGTCGGGGTATCAGTCTAAACAGTCTTTACTGAAGGAGAAAATACCCTCTTTTTTTTTTTTTCGTCTTCTCTAGCCTGAAGAACATTGCTAAAAATCTGATAATGCTGTTCTCAGAAAATTTCCCATTAACTATTCTAAATGGCAGTGATCAAGTCTATGGAAATTTAAAGCTGCTTGGAAATGTTTGAATCCTTCGCACTGTAGTACATCCATTGTTTGCACAATGATAGTCTGAATATAAAAGATAACTGTCTCCTATTATTGGAAGTACACTTAAGTGATTAACAGTATTGTGCAGTGCAGAAAGGAGCTTGGCTCATGATTAAGAATCATTAACTTAATAGGGAGGCTAAGAAAAAAAGGAATGGCAATCTTAGAGCAGGTCATAATTACATAATGTGATAAATCTGCACCTACAAGTAGTCCTTTCCTCAGGCAATAGTAAGATTTAATTTATCAGATGCTAATGATTGCATAAAAGTAAGCAATGTGGAAATGAACCTCTGGAAACAGACACCACAGAGACTATTACAGCTGACTTATTCTCTAGACTACTATCTAGTGTAGTTTTAGACTAATCCCATAATAGGCAGTGGAGAGTCATACAGTCTAGCATCTTATAGTGGTGGTTCTAGACATACCTTTTTGCGACTATGTCTGATGCAGGAGGTGTATTTCCCATCACAACGTTTAAGACTCACACAGAAGAGGTAATATTGTTAACCAGGGTCGCCAAGTTTCAGCAAATTGTCCAGCCTAACCACATCTAAAAAACACACACACACACACACACACACACACAAAAGACCTGAAACAAGCCCAAAATTTGTCCATTAGAAAAACACAGACACTTTTTTCTCAGCCTTCAAGTGTGAAATAAGGTCACGGCAGTGCACACGCAGTTTTGATGTTTTCAAATCCACAATCATCCTTTCATTCTCCCAATGTTTTCAATGATTGTGTTCATGATAGACACACTGTCTGCACCTACACTGTTCCTTTGTTTGTAGAAATGTTTTTTTTTTCTGATCAATTTCTATTCAGCAAATAATAAAAAACCCATTGAAATAAGCATTTCGGTGCATATCATACAGTGTGGATGTGTATTTGACAAATAAATTTTGAATTTAAATAGTATTTAAATTTAAAATGTAACCACCAAATATAAACTGAACCCTGTAATTAATTGTCCAAAACACTGTTGCTTCTTAAAAGAAAATGTCCAGCAAGCAAGGGCCCGTTAATAAATATAAATGTAATATACAGTAAATATGCGCAAAATATATACATATTCTATTGCACATTTTTATGTTTAAAGAAATGTGCTTTTAACTTTATCTGTTTTTTGTTTGTTTGTTTTTAAATTTATATATTGGAGAAAAAAAATATATTACCCTAGACTGGTGAGAAACCATACTGTACTGTATATGGTAACCTTGATTTGCAATATAAAAGTGAGGACAATAAAACCCTGTGAAAAAAAAATCACGAAAGTTAAAAATATATATATTGGAATTTTTTTTTTTACATTTTTAATTTCCAAGTACAGTACTTAAATAAGTGACCTAATGGAGGAAAAAGAGACTAGAGAAGTTATATGTCCTCATTAAATATTCATCAAGAATGCATCTGGTCTTTGAATGTTGGCCAGACTCTACTGAGAGGAGCTGGAGTAAGGCCACTGTCAGGCTTTTCATTCGGATTACATGGATCGCAATATGCTAGCCCACTGTTTGTCCAGAACACACACTGATTTGGATCGCCATCTTTGGTTAATAAGGTTGTGTGAGTGCATCGTATTCACTGCCATGTCTATCAATTTGTAGTGGAAGTATCGTACAGTTCCACACTGTATATTTTGGGATTTCTCAAATACAGTGTGCATTTTTAGAATGCACATTGTTTCTGTGGTTCGTTCACCATACTGAGAACTTTATTAGGAAGCACTATTGCACAGTAGTAAGAAATGTAATGACTTCTAGTATTTATACAGTGTAAAATATATATATGCTGTATATTCTTTGTTACCACATTAATGTACAGTATGTGAAATATGAGAAAATGGCTCCAATAAAGTTAAGAAAACTAGTTTAATGCTTTATTCTATGGAGTCTTCATTAGAAATAAAGAACAGATTGAAACACGGTTGCAGCAGATTCAGCATGCTGGCACGAAAAAGTAGATATAGTCAGGACATTTGCCGAAGGACAATGACAGGGTTGCCAACAATCTTGCTTTTGGCATGGGACTCACACTTTCAGGTCCTGTCTCACACTTTCACACCACTCAAACCCTTCTCATGCCAATTTTGAAAAAGATCACTACCACTTTAAGAAAAACCTTCTGTTAAATTAAGAGGGTACTCAAAAGCTACTTAATTTGAGTGTAGATTTCAGTTGATAGCATTTGATTGCAACTGATAGCATTGCAAATTTCATGTGGTAGTTTAACAAAAGGAGCTTGTGAAAATGTAATGTTGTAGATCATATGGCCAAAAATATGTGGACACCTAATCATCATACCTATAGATGCTTTGTTAATGATAATAACTTTCATATAATAACAGAAAATCTTCTAGCAATTCTTTTCACTAGAATTTTGAGAACGGCTTTGGGGAATTGTACTTATTCAGCCAGTTGGGTGCTGATGTTGGGCGAGAAGGTCGGCCACTTGATCCCAAAGGTGATCATTGGGGCTCAGAGCAGGTCACTCGAGTTTCCTCAGTTCCTTGAGTTCTGCTGGAATAGGTTTGAACACTTCAGTCGTAGTTTAATTAATTGTAATGCTAAATCACACGGAGACATTATAAGTGTTTGCTTCCATGTTTTTCCATGCTTGTTGCCTATTTTAATAAATACTTTTTGGTGATTTACATAACATTATTTTAGAGCTAACTGGTTTTGAAATATTATATGTGCCTTGACTGAGAACATACACTCCAGGCCCAAGTCCAGACACAAATATTTGAATCCACTTAACTGAACTTAACTGGACCTGTACAACGATTGGTCCAAACCAAGCTTACCCAGAATACCACCAAGCATGTGAATCTGTTATCAGCTTCAGCCATCAGATCATCTGTAGACAAAACTCCAATTCCAGCAAGAAATTAATATAAATATCACTTAAAGTAATTAATCTATGACTCATAAACATACAAAGGACTCGAAATATCCTCACCAACGTTCCACAGACTTCTAATACTGTGTCTTGACATAAGACTAAAAATGCAACTAATGTTAGTATTTTTGTAATCTAGAAGCATATATAAAATTTTTGCTTAAATTGCAATTAAATGTTTGATAAAAGCTTAAACAGCAAAAAAAATCTGTAGCGCCTGTAACCATTTAGCATTTTAGAATAATACACTTTTTCAGGTTTATGTCATTTTATGTGAAATTTTATGTGAAATTGACCAAGCTTCATCTAAATGACAATTAGGGTCATTAAAAAAAATGTATTTAAAAAATGTTATGCACATTACCTCAAAGGGCATGAAATTGTATTTTACAAATGTGTTTCTTTTTATCTGATATAAAATTAATATAAATGTGTTTGCATATTTATGAAAAACAAAGTATGGATCATGATATAATAATCATTAAGTATTATAATGGTGTTATATGATCACTCTCTCCACTCACTCACTCATTCTATACCGCTTTATCCTGTATACAGGGTGCCAATCAATCGTAGGGTACACACACATAGTACACACACTCACACTCACACACTCATTCAGACACTACGGGCAATTTGGGAACGGCAATTACCGTAATCTACAGGTCTTAAGACTGTGGGAGGAAACCCGAGTACCTGAAAGCGTTATGTGATCCTATCTGAAAATTAACTTTTTCATTTAGGTGAGACTTTTTAGCACTGATAGCATGTTTTGGTCAATAGCTTCTCATCTGGATCTATGTTGCTGTTGTTGTTGTTTTTAATTTCCCGTAAACATAGTTTAATGTTATCCATATTGCCTGACATAGTGCAAGGTGTGCTAGTGGCCCAGTAGTGACTCTCTTCATATTTTTGCTAAGATACAGTATCTCAGAAGTGCAAAGTCTGAACAAGTTTGGGAAAATAACAATTAGCTGTTACAAAAAATTTGTCCACTTTTTCTTCTGAGACATTTCGGGCAGAACATGTATAATTGAGGTTAGTTTTGTTTTGGTACTCGGAGTAAAAGGAATAAATAAAGAGAGGGCCTTTGACTGACAAACAGACTTTTCAACCTCGGCCTTCGGGGCTTTTAGAGCAAGAGAAAATTAAGACTGTTCGCGAGTCTTCATTTCTTAGAAAGAGAAAAAAGAGAATTGCTGTTTTGAGACTGCCATGGACTTTTTTCTCACTAAATGTGCTGAGGGGAGATAGTGCTTTTTCATGTTATCTGCCACTGGATGCTCACCCTGTAGCCATTTTCTCATCAACACACATCCTATAAGTCACCTTGGCCTTTTTTCCAGAGCTTTGAAGGAAATAGCATGCACCCACAGATTTCCCATCATAGACAGAGAGGAATGGGGCATAATTTTGGAAGCAGTATTTGAAAATGGTCTATTTGCTGACTGGCTGCTGATGAATGCAGAGTTCAAGAAAGCACATAAGTGGATGTGAATTTGCTGCTTTTTTAAACTTAAACAATTGACTACCTTCCATTGTTTGGATTATTGAGTGACATTACAGGATCTGCAAAATATAGAGACATACACAAATGCACTGAAATACACAGACATGAACAATGGGACAAAATGTTCATTTTAGTGCAGAGATGAGCAGGCGGTATCGCAGCGGCCTCCAGCTCTCCAGGCCTCCCTAACACTGTAATCTGGGTCAAAGTGCTAACTGGTGAGAAGGGCCTATGAGAGGTTCACTCACAGATAAATCATTTCTCATGCCTCCAGTCCTCATTATGTTCACTGCAGATATAATTTCAAAGCCTTTCATGTGTAACACTGTCCTTAAAGGTGGACCTGCAGCTCTCAGCCTCATGGTACTGAGAGAGAGAGAGAGAGCCACTCGACATGGCACCTTTGGAACATCACACTAGCACGCAGCTCTGAAAATCAGGTCATCCAATGCTTAAACCACAACACTTGAGGGCCTGTGTAACACAGTATTTGAAATATGCCACTAATGGACTTTGGAGAAAAATGGAGAGGGCATTGTAAGTAGCAAGGTCTTTTTAGACACGAATCTGAGAGGCAAAAAAGGTTGCTTAAAAGCTGAATATTCTTTTAATATTTCTAGGGACAGAAATGACTGGCTGGTCTAAAACCTATCAAAGATCATTCGAATAATATGTTTAATTTGTTAATCAGAGGCGCAGACATGGAGGCTTTCTCAGTTTGTTAATTGTCAGCTAAGTAAGTGCTTTGCATAGAAGAATCATAAAGCCCTCATCTGCAAGTGATCTTGGACAGACAGGCCATTCATATGATTAAAAAGTTAACTAAATATAGAGTTCACTTTCAGGCAGAAGAAACAGTGAGAGTTGAACATGATTGAGTTTGTCATGGCTGTTGGATATTGTATCCTTTGGGTGCCATGTTTGTGAGCCTATCAGTCTTGGAGTTGAAGTTGTAGTATACTGCAAGTTATAACAATATTCAAGTACAGTGCCATGGCAAAGTATTTGTCTCTTCCAGATTTTTTTTTCGTTTTTTGCATATTTGTCACACTTAAATTATTGAGATCATCAAACAAATATTAATATTACACAGAGATAACCCAAGGAAATACAGAATGCAGTTTTTAATTGATGGCTTTGTTTATTAAGGGAAAAAAGCTGTCCAAACCTACCTGTCCACTATGTGAAAAAGTAATCGGCTAAATACAAGGCTTTGAGATACAAGTCGGCGTCTTTATGTGTCGGAACACCAATCCTGAATCAAACCAGAATGGACATCACCCAAAGACTGGGTTATAATGTTTGGGATGAAGGCTGTAGAGACAATGGCAGAGTTAATTGCTTGTTTTGCACTTCTGTGTACTATGTTGTATGTTTTGCTCAAAATAATTAGATTTTTCAGACTGGAACAAGATAAAGTCATATGGCATAAAAACAGGAATTATATAAAACAGAGCAGCCCAAAAACATTATACAGAATTCAACCGTTGCTATCTAAACCTTGTATTGAATTATAGCAGCAATGTGTAGTATTATATTTCCTTAGTAGTTGATCAGGTGACGTCAGAATACAGGCATATACTTTTCATGTTATAGTTGGTATATACAGTATATATATTTTTGGGCCCATCTGTCTTACAGTGTATGACAGTTTGATGGTAATTCTGACTGGATGAGAGGCATTCCATGAATGGTGATAATAGAGCACAACTCAACTTTCCACTTTATTGTCATTGTTATAAATAAAATAAATAAATCATGAATAGACTGATTTTTGGACAGCTGAGTTAAATTTTACTTGCCACATTCAGGTCTGAATACTGCCAGACCTTTTGAATCAAGAAATCACTTAAAAAGTATCTGTCCGACAAAGTGAAGTATACTAAAAGATCTACAAAGGAACACACCCTAATGACATTCAGCAACAAATGAGAAACAAACTAATTGACATGTACAGTATCAGTCTGGAAAAGGCTTTGGGACTCGAAAGCGAACCATGGTGAAGAAATCTTCAAAGAAATCCACAAATGGAGAAAACTTTTTGGTGAGCCGTCCCAGGAGTACAAAATTTACAACAAAGACTCATTCAGGAGCTTCTAAAAGCCCAGAACAACATCTAAAGAACTGCAGTCCTCACTTGCCTCAGTTAAGATCAGTGTTCATGATTCAGCATTAAAAAAGAGACTGGGAAAAATGGCATCCATGGGAGAGTTCCAAGGCGAAAGCGTTGCTTGAACCGTGAATTCTGTGCTCTACCAGAAAATCTTGAAGGAGAATGTCAGCCATCAGCAATTGCGACCTCAAACTCAAGCGCACTTAGTTTATGCAAGAGGACAATGATGCGGAATACACCGGTAAGTCCACCTCCGAAAGGCTCAAAAAATACAAAATTATGGTTTTGTAGTGGCTGATTCACTGTACAGACTTAAGTCTGATTGAGATCCTTAAAGTGGCTATTCATGCTCGAAAACCCTCCAATCTGGCTGAATTAAAACAATTCTGCATAGAAGAGTGGGCCAAAATTCCTCCACAGCGATATGAAAGACTCATTGCCATTCATCATAAACGCTTGATTGCAGTTGTTGCTGCGAAGGGTGGCACAACCAAAGCCTTTAGGTTTAGGGGGGCAATTACTTTTTCAAATTTGGCCAGGTAGGTTTGGACAGGTTTTTTCTCTTAATTTGTATTTACTCAGGCTATCTTTGTGTAGCATTAAAATTAGTTTGATGATCTAAATCATTTAAGTGTGACAAATATGCAAAAACAAACAAACAAACAAACAAACAAGGAAAATACTTTTTCACAGCACCGTATTTAAGTATGAGAATAGTCCACTTTAACTAATGCTTCAAATAATGTTTAATCCGTTAGTTTGCTAACTAGTTTCTTAAAATGATTTTATATATAAACCAGTCGAAAGTTTTTTTGTTTTTATTTCTTTATAATAATCTCCTTTGAACAGTTGATGTTGAGATGTGTGTGCTACTTATCCTTCATAATGGCTCTAATCTGAGGTGCTGTTAAAGTTTTAATTTCTGAGGCTGGTAGCAATAAATTAACTCCTCTGGAGCATACACACACACACACACACACACACACACACACACACTGTGCTGCTCCCAGACACCGTGCATTTAGATAAAAAATAATAAAAATGTCAAGTTAAACAGCAAGCACTGAAAACTGAGCTAATAGCTAAATATTCAATATATTACTTATATTACTTATATATTACATCAGATTCTTTGTGTGCTGTGGGTTGCAAGGTGGAGTCTTTGTGGATCGAACACACGTGCCGGGCTATGGTGTACTGGGTGTTCAGGTGACTTTCTATAGTGGCTCGCATTGATTTTTTCAGTGATTTGTGCTGCATTAGCTTTTCTCTGGGTATGGACAGGATGGCTGGCCTTTGGTCACCGTGATCATAAGGGAGCCTTGGGTGTCCATGAGCCTGTCACCAGTTTGCTGGTGTATACAGTAAATAGTGATCAATGTAATTCTATTCAGCTGGTGGTAGTGTTAATGTTATAGCTAATTGGTGTATGTTTTCTATCCCAAACAATGAACTGCATAGATTAAGATTAAGATTCAATTATCTGTCACATGCACCAAGGTTTGTGTGCATTTTTTTGTGTTTCCTTGTTCACCACTTTTTACAAGGTTGTACAAACATATTATATGTTTACAGTGTAAATTCATTATAAATTAACGGAGATTTATGTATTTTTTCCGAAAATATGCTGAACTGTGACTTATAAAACTGAGGTATGTAACATATTAAAAATCATATTCTTCCTCCTCAACAGCCCTAGTGAATGTGGATGGTTTCGTTAATTAACCCATTCTCACTTTTAATGCTATTAGCCTTTGTGAGCTGCTGTTGTTGTGTCTGTGGCTCATTTACACAATCTGCATGCTTTTATGCGTGTGTCTAGACAGACAGCATATATAGAGCATCTTTGTAGTCAGCATCAAGGCAGTGTTTCGCAGAGGCAGCTCTCCCTTGTGCAGCTGGGTCTTGCTGCAGGCTGGACTGTGCCCAGATCTACAGCAGCAGGATGGAGTGGCTCATACATCAAAAAAAGTTCTTTCTCATAATCACTCACTACCAGAGGGAAAATAGGCTAAGGCCAAGTGTAGACAAAGAAAATCTTCATATTAGTCATCTCTGTAAGAGATAGCTTAATTTAAACATGTACTCAGGCACAAAGCACATTTATGTAATTGGCTGCCATAAAGAAGCTCTTCATACCTTTCCCTGAATTAACATGCAAAGTACATAGGGAAAATCATGATGGTATGTGCTTACTCACTCATCGTTTATACAGTAAGTACACGAACATTCGAGGTGCAAAATTTCATAGATACAATCGGACCGCCAAACCAAACATTTGTAAACGTTGCTAACCTGTTTTCTACAAAAAATACACACTACAGTGCAACAGATACCAATATTTACAATTATATACAATGTTTTCATTGTGTAAGTGAATGTAAAAAAATGTCCAAAGTCCAGTATGTTGTATTTGTGTGTGTGTGTGAGTGTTTCTAATGAGAAATTAGTAGGCCTCACCAGTTTTAATGAATCAGTCTCGGAGCACAATATTAGAAAATGGCTGTGCTGTAATGCTGTCATGATGGTAAATAATCCTAATTTCAGGAAAATTCTCAACCTCGATGAGACGAGTTCACAGTCCGAAACAGCTCTGAGACAAAATAGCGTCCCTTCAAGCGCACAATGAAATTGTCCTCCCCGACGTCTTCCTGGGCTCCCTTTAAACAAGGTCAGCTGACCCCACTGAGTCACCCGGGTTCCCCTCACGATTTAAAGGCCAGTCTCACGAGAGTATAATGTGGAGCCAAACATATACACATTGTATATTTGTGTTTAAGACTCACTTATGAACACATCCGACTTACGAACGTGGTCATGGAATGGAACTCGTTTGTAAGTTGGAGAATTATTAAAGTACCGTATTAAACTGCATACAGGGTTGCTGGGGGGCCTGAAGCCAGGATATACCAGGAGCACGAGTCAGGGTACACCCTGGACGGAGTGCCAATCTATCGCAGGATGGATGTGCTGTTATAGGAAAACTAAAGTTGAATATTACAGCTGTGTGGTTTTTTCCTCTATGTATCTCAAAGTTTACCAGTTTTAAAATATACGCAGGTCAAAAGCTCCAATTAAATGTCACATCGAACATCAGAATGAGGAAATAATGTGTTCTTAGTGACTTCAACCATGGCATGGTAGTTGGTGGCGGATGCGTACGTATTTCTGAAACTTCTGATCCCTTTTTGTTTGAAGCTAAAAACATGAAGCCATTTCCTCACCAGCCTCTCTCTTTCTACAGCTTCACTAAATCCCTTTTACAATTCCCAGAGTAATTTGTTATTATGAGCGGTGTTCAAGTCAAACCAGGATTTATGGTGGAATTTCTTGTTAATGAACGCATAAAACTGATTGACATTTACAGAAGACTTTAAGCACAGTGCCGTCTTGAGACAAACATGTTGAGTGAGTGAATGAGGTGGCTCAGAGCCTACTGCGGTCGTTCCCTTGAATGTTCAGCGAGTGGAATGTCTGACCTTTGATAACTTGTCACCTGATAACTTGTCACCAACTTGCTGCAGCAGAGGATTATATAGAGAAATAAAAGTAGTTTTTACTTTCATAATATGTGCTTTTATTCTGGTCCTTGTACGTATATAGTACATTAGACCTAACACGTCAACACAAACCTGTGATTTGCCTTGCAGACAGAAATACTTTTAGACCTAGTGGTATAGAAAAGACATATTCTGACTGTTTACAGTTGAGAATTTAACAGCACTGTGTTATAAAGACCAAATGTGGTTGGATGAAAGGTTGCTCATTTAAAATGTATTCAAAACCATAGGAAATGAATACAAATGATTTGGGTTATGGTTATTTGGCAACATGAATTTGTGTGTGTGTCTACATACTGTATATGTATGTTTATTTGGGCAACACTATAATTATACTCTCAAATACACGGTCTCAGTATAAACCTGATGAAGAGATAATAGCTCCTAAATAACAGCTATTAGCTATGTGTGCAGTATACACCCTTTTCCCCCCCAGCAAGTGCCGAGTTTTTACATCAGGTGGATTGGTGCTAAAATTACAATGATTTAAAGAAACAGGCCAGGTCTGGTCAGGCCATCTGAGCAGCATCTGCCCCATGGTGTCATGCTGAACAGGAAGCATTACCATTCCATTAAATACCTTTTCTAATCTAATATCAGCAACAGAGCATACTTTACTTGTTTATTTTTCAATTTCTTTCCGATGTCATCCCCTTCCTTAAGTGACTATTAAAAAAATTATTTCAGTTAAGTTTTGCAGTACATCTTAACAGTTATGTTTTATGCCACACACTATAACTAGAAATGCGTGTGTCAGTTGCCATAGATTCTGTGTTGGGGGATGTTCTTTTTTAAATTAACTAATACATTACAAAATTAAAAAGTAATCAGTTACATTACAGCATTGCCTTGTGATAAAAGTAACTGGTTAGAGTACTTTTCCATTGCAGAAAATGGAAGCTCCTTTGTGATTCCTCATGCGTGTTTTTTTAGTCAAGACCTTTCTAACTATCCTACCAACAACACTCAGTGAAGTTTGGCCCATAATCTGTTAAGCAGTGTTAAACAACTTATAGCATGGTACTTTTAGTGGCAGATCACCTGAATGAGAGTTTTCTCTGGTTTGTATTTGTGGTTATAAGCTCATGCTCTGAAAAAACATCATAAAACAACTGACAGCATGTGCAATTCATGATGCTGCTATTGCTGCTGCTGCTGCTCAACTCACTGGCAGTAAAGGAGTGGGCAGGAGCTCTGACACAATTCTCTAGATTACACAGTGTGTGTGCATACATGAACACAAGTATGCACACGCAATAGAACACGCACACGCACACGCACACGCACGCACACACACACACACACACACACACACACACACACACACACACACACACACACACACACACACAGCAAGAGCTGCCGACAATGTTTACATACGTGTGAATGTTTACATATGTCAGGCACTCTGCTCGACGTGTTTCTCCAGAGAGTTTATAGAGCATTTTTGTGCCTGAGTACTGGGTATGACAATAAGAAAAACTTGTAAGCGCAGGAGATGCAGTGTCAGTACCTTTTAAACTAACATACACACACACACACACACACACACACACACGGAAAGAGAGAGCCTGAGCTCTTGATATATATATTTTTTGTTAATTTCTACTGATTTCTATTGTCTGAATGCATTCTATTGACATGCAGCTAATTAATAAGATGCAAACTCCTACTGTACTATAAATCTAACCATAACCTCTTTTTTCCCCTCCTATTATGGAACAATTGATCCCCACCACAAACATACATACATAAATAAGTAAATAAATAAAAATAATGAAGGTATAAATAAAATTAATCTATAGTAGTTTCTCTGTTTATCCGTTACTGTAAAGCTGATGCTTATATTGTTTTTTTTTTCCCCCCATGTCTACTCATGATTATTATATCAGTGAACAAATTGCACACATATCAGGCAACAAACTGTATAAATCCCATATTCTTATATTGAAACCTTTGGTTTAAGGAATTTTCAGTCGTAAATGTTCATATACAGGTGTTGGACAATGAAACTGAAACACTGGCCAGTTTATTTGACCAGCCTGGTGGCCGATCTTCATTGATTGCACGTTCCACCAGTAAGAGCAGAGTGTAAAGGTTTAATTAGCAGAGTAATAGCACAGTTTTGCTTAAAATATTGCAATGCACACAACATTATGGGTGACATATCAGAGAGGACAAATTGGTGGTGCGCGTCGCGCCGGCGCATCTGTGACCAAGACAGCAAGCTTTTGTGATGTATCAAGAGCCACGGTATCCAGGGTAATGTCAGCATACCACCAAGAAGAACGAACCACATCCAACAGGAGTAACTGTGGACACAAGAGGAAGCTGTCTGAAAGGGATGTCCGGGTGCTAACCCGGATTGTATCCAAAAAACATAAAACCACAGCTGCCCAACTCACTGCAGAATTAAATGTGCACCTCAACTCTCCTGTTTCCACCAAAACTGTTCATCAGGAGCTCCACAGGGTCATTGTACATGGACGGGCTGCTATAGCCAAACCTTTGTTCACTCGTGCCAATGCCAAATGTCAGTTTCAAATCTTGGGCTGTGGACAATGTGAAACATGTATTGTTCTCTGATGAGTCCATCTTCACTGTCTTTCCCACATCCGGGAGAGTCACAATGTGAAGAAACCCCAAAGAAGCGTACCACCCAGACTATTGCATGCCCAGAGTGAGCATGGGGGTGGATCAGTGATTGTTTGGGGTGCAATATCTTGACATTCCCTAGGCCCAATACTTGTGCTACTGTAGATGAGCGCGTCACTGCTAACAACTACCGAACCATTCTGGAGGACCATGTGCACCCAAATATTGTATCCTGAAGGCAGTGCCGTGCATCAGAATTATAATGCACCAATACACACAGCAAGACTGGTGATGGAGTGGTTTGATGAACATGAAAGTGAAGTTGAACATCTCCCATGGCCAGCACAGTCACCAGACCTAAATATTATTGAGCCACTTTGGGGTGTTTTGGAGGAGCGAGTCAGGAAACGTTTTCCTCCACCAGCATCACGTGGTGACCTGGCCACTATTCTGCAAGAAGAATGGCTCTAAATCCCTCTGGCCACTGTGCAGGACTTGTATCTGTCATTCCCAAGACGAATTGATGCTGTATTGGCCACAAAAGGAGGCCCTACACCATACTAATGAATTATTGTTGTCTAAAACCAGGCGTTTCAGTTTCATTCACTGTATATTCCTTTAACATTTAGTTAAAGCTTCATGAACATTATTAACATTATTAACATTTCCATAGAACTAGTGTTTATCCATCTATGCCTTTGGTGACCGATATTCTATTAACCATGTAAAGCCTTATTACAGTATAAGACTACAATAAACTAAATATACTGTATGATTGTTAACACTATTTTTCAGTCATGCTCAATGTTTAAGCATTGATGTTCAGAAAAAAGGAGGTTGTTTTATAATAGAATAAGTGATATTTAGGCCAAAAAAGGAGATAGAAAAAACATAAAAAGATAAGCTGAAAAATATTATACTGTAATTTAATTTTAATCATACTGTAAATAACATAAACAATATTAGACACTTTTGCTTATTCTGTTATATAATGAATCTTATTATATTAGATAAATTCATCAATAGCCATGCTATTATGTATGATCTAATTTTTGTAAATTAATACAGTCATTCTATCAGTCCATGTCTGCTCAATACTTACTAAACATTCTGTAACCCCTCTAGCTCTCAACACACACACTTTAACACCAGTGCCATTAATGGGTTAACAATGGGTTCAGTGAACCATAATTAAGCATTAATAATTAATGTTGTTGTTACTGTAGTCACTTCCTGAGATAATTGCAAATGATTAATCAATAACCTGATATGAGCACGTCCTATTACATTACTCACAAATTAGCAATAGTGCCTACAATCAACATTTTGCATCAGACATGGCTTTTCTTTGTGAAGACAATATATGTATTGATCACGGCAAAGGATTTTTAACATTATTCTTTTCTTTCCAGAATGTTCTGTATTATTTCAAATATATGAATGTGTTGAAACATTCTTATCTCATACACCGCACAGTATTTATTGGCATTTTTCTGCTCTTTTTTGGCGAAGAAAACCCTATTTAACTGGCAGAAGCTGTGACACAAAGAGAGTGAGGGCTGCAGGCTTAATTGATTATTTGCGCAGAGCTGTGTATCAGCGAGGTGCAGCACACCCAGGGGAAATAATGTAAAACAGATAACAAGATCAAATGGTGGAGAATTGCTTTCTCTTGCCAGCTTTATTAATCTGTTTCTTTCACGTTCAAACTGGCTTTCCCACACCTCACTCTCTCCAGGTTTTTATATTAAGGCAGGGTATGCCTTTGTGTCCTAATTAATCCAAGAATTTCTCACCCGACACAGGGTTTATCGGTCAACTTGGAGAGAGAGTCCATTAGACAAGATTTTTCAAATGCCTAAAAGTCTGGATAATATTCGTCAGAATTTTTTTTTAAAAGATAATCCATGTTAGTGCTGCATTGTATCATAGGAACACTGATTACTATCAAATAATTTATAAAGTCATAAGTGCTTGTAATGCCGGTAAGGTTTGTGCTGTGTTACTAATAGCTTGCAAGCCTAATAATAAATCTATATAAATAAAAGAAATATGCATTAGCATTAACAATGGCACAGCAGACCACAAAATGTGACTGAATGAGAGTTTTCTCTGCTTTGTGTCTGTGGTTGAGATCATGCTCTGAATACACGTACAGCAACAAAATAACTGACAGCATGTGCAATTCATTATGCTTATATAAACAAAAGAAAGGTTTTGTCTGTACAAATCAGTCAGAGCTCGTTCTTTCAATGATATCTTTGCGTTTCATACACTGGAGGACCTGAAACCAGTCTGTATGTCTGTATGTCTGTCCAGCCAGATTTTGTCACAGCATCAAGCAAAACTGGCTGGACAGAATTTAATCCATCTTTGCAAATTCTTCTGTATTTGTCTACGCCCTGAAAGAAATCTAAATGATTATAAACCGCAAGTTTTGACAGCGTACTGCACATGCATCAAACTGTGGGTGCGCGTTAAATGGACCGCTGGACAGAATTTAATGAAACCTTTGCAGTACTTAGGCATCTGCCTGAAGTTTAACCTGCGCTATAAATTAAATCAAAATGTTTAATAACAGCGTTAAAGTTATGAACAGTTTTTCATAACGGATTAAATAATCTACTTTAAAATAATCAAGTAATAAGCTCCTTGCTCAATGTAAACAAATACCTCCATTGAAAGATCTTAATTAGGAAATCGAAACTAAACATTTTTACTGCGATTAGTTCATATTTTCAGCTGTGAAGTGGTATAAGTTAATTTTAACACACTGGAGTCGTTTTAAGACAAAACGTGCAGTAGTATTTATCTGATCTATGTCAAAAGTTTGGACACGTTTGTCTACATTCTAGAATATTTTTTTAAATTATGAAATAACACAAGACATTAAGTAATTAGTGAAAACAACAGTCAGTTGTTATTTTAGGATGTGAAGGTCAGCTGTTCTGGAATAAGTACATTTACAAAACCCATCAAGCACATAATTGAACTGGCTCTTATAAAGACCTTCCCAGGAAAGAAAGAGCAAAACTGACCTTGTCCTGACCACAGATCTTCTATGGATGTAGGCTGCCTCAAATCCTTCTGTCCCTTCATGTAATCCCAGACAGACTACAGGATGTTGAGATCAGGGCTTTGTAGGAGCCATGCTATCACTTCCAGACTCCTTGTTCTTCTGTATGCTGAAAATCGCACTTAATGACATTGGCTGCATGTTTGGGGTCATTGCTTTGATACAGAAAAAAATTGCATTCAGTCAGACACCTTGTAGATGGTATTGCGTGATGAATAAGTATTTCTCAGCATTGAGGACAACATTAAGGACAGACACTGCCCAAATCTCCAACTCCAGTTGCAGAATTGCAGCTCCAAATTTGCAAACAACCTTCTATGCTTCACTGTTGCCTGCAGACACTAATGATTGTGCCGCTTTCCAGCCCTTTGGCAAACAATCTGCCTCCTGCTACACAGCCAAATATGTAAAATTTTGATTCATCAGTCCAGAACACCTGCTGCCATTTTTCTGCACCCCAGGTCACATCTTTTCGTGAGTCTTTTAGTTAAGTCACTTGTTTCCATGTCGAAGGTATGGCTTTTGGGAAGCAATTCTTTCATGAAGACCACTTATAACCAGACCTTTCCAGGTGGTAGATGGGTATACTAGGGTCCCAGTGGTTTTCGCCAGGCCTTTGCTGATGGCACTGGGAAGTAAGCATGATGGGTCTTTTATCTGCTGGGTTAAGTTTTCTTGACCAATCATTGTGACTACAGTACAGTCCACGACATGCCTGTTTCTTTGTACCTCTTTAAAATAGCTTGAATCGGATCTTCTTGAACCCCAAGTCTGCTTTGAAATCATTGCCTGTGAGAAAGCTTGCTAATGCAGAAACAATACCTTGTGTCCTGTTGCTGTGCTTAGTCTTGAAAAACATGAAAACATGTGACATGAAACTCTGTCTTCCACAGCCTTAGCATAGTAGCAGAGGATGGATGTTCCTCACCCAGTTTGAAGCTTCCTACAAAGCTGTTTCTGTGTCAGTTAATGACTGTATTTCAACCTACATTTGAACATTGATGATCCTTAACACCTAACATAATCATACACCTGACTTTGTGCAAGGGTGCAAGTGTAAGAATTTGAAGCCATTGGGCAGTTACACCGAATATTAATATGAATTACATTTTTCTTTCTGTTTACCTGCTTTGTAAATTAAAATAAATAAATAAAAAAACATACAATCTTGTACAAAAGTTTAGGCACCCCTTGATAACTAACAGATTTTGGTGATTTTTTAATTGAAAAGATGTTAATACAGTCTCTCTTGGAAATGGAAAAAATGCACAATATTTTCAGCAAATATTGGTGCATAGTTACTTTTTATGTCATAAATTGAACAAAGAGAAAGAATAAAAACATTATTGTGGCACTGTGCAAAAGTTTGGGCACCCTACATAACCAATACTTAGTAACACCACCTCTGGCAGATATCATAGTCTTTCAGTTCTTGTACAGTTCTTTTTCTCCCATTCTTCCTTGCAAAAGGCTTCTAGTTCTGTAATATTCTTTGGTTGTCTTGCATGCAGAGCTCTTTTAAGATCTACCCACAAACTTTCAATGATGTTTAAATCAGAGGACTGTGATGGCCATTCCAAAACCTTCAGCTTGCGTCTCGTGAGGTTTTCCATAGTGGATTTCCAGGTATGTTTAGGATCATTGTCCTGTTGTAGAAGCCGTCCTCTTTTTAGCTTTAGCTTTTTTACAGATGGTGTGATGTTTGCTTCCAGAATTTGCTCGTATTTAGTGGAATCCATTCTTCCCTCCACCCGTGCAATGTTTCCTGTGCCACTGGCTGCAACACAACCCCAAAGCATGATAGATAAACCCCCATGCTTAATAGTTGGCAAGGTGTTCTTTTCACGAAATGCTCCTCATTTTTTTCACCAAACATGCAGTTGCTGATTGTGGCCAAAGAGTACTATTTTAACTTCATCAGTCCACAGCACTTGTTTCCAAAACGCCTCAGGCTTCTGTAGATGTTCTGTTGCATGCTTCTGATGTTGGATTTTATGATGGGGACGCAGGTAACGTTTTCTTCTGCTGACTCTACCGTCGCTGCACAGTAGAACGGTGCACCACCACTCCTGAGTCTGCTAAATCTTCCTCCAGGTTTTTTGCAGTCAAATGGGGGTTTAGATTTGTCTTTCTGACCAGTATACGAGCAGTTCTCTCAGAGAGTTTTCTTGGTCTTCCAGATCTCATCTTGACCTCTACAGTTCCTCTGAACTGCCATCTCTTAATTACATTTCTCACTGTGGAAACTGCAAGCTGACAACTCTTTGCTATCTTCTTGTAGCCTTCTCCTGCATTGTGGGCATCAATAACTTTCATTTTCAGAGTCTTACACAGCTGCTTAGAAGAACTCATGTTTGTTGAGTGCCCGCAAGAGTGTGCACAAGGTTTGAAGAGTCAAAGTATTTTTAAAGCTTTGAAATTTCAATTTACTAATGACAGCTGTTGCCATGCATCAGATTCAGCGATTTACAAGGTCTGAAACCTTGTAAAAAGAATCTAAGATCCTGGAACTTTTAGGGTGCCCAAACTTTTGCACAGTGCCATAATAATGTTTTTATTTTTATTTTATTCAACTTATGCCATACTTATGTGTCATAAGTAACTATGCATCAATGTTCGCTGAAAATATTGTGCATTTTTTTCCATTTCCAAGAGAGAATGTGTTAACATTTTTTCAATTTAAAAAATGACCAAAATCTGTTATTTATCAAGGGGTGCCTAAACTTTTGCATAAGACTGTATTGTTGTTGTTGTTGTTGTTTTTTAAGAATTCCTAATTTATAGCACCTGCCTAAAACATTTGCACAGTACCTATAAAACTATACATATACACACATACATATATATGGTATGTGATAATATATATTTTTGAGGCTGGTAACTCTAAATGAACTCCTCCTCAGCAGCAGAGGTAAGTTTTGGTCTTGCTTTCCTGGGATGGTCTTCATACAGTATACATAATTTGCTAAAATTGTTGCCCGTACCCCAGGAATAACATACTTAAGTATGTGCTGTACAGGGAAACCAGACCCATATTGTCATGATTGTGATTATTTTTCCTTAACAATTTATCCTATTGTGTTGTATCCCTTTAATCATTGATTCATACTTGTTCTCGTTGTCCTTTCATGTTAGAAAAATAAAGCTGAGTACTAAATTTGTTCAGTCATCTGTTTAGATTAGTCAGTGACTTCAGATAATGAGTACAATCAACATGCAGATGAGCCAATATTTGGGCAACCCATATGGATTTCCTATGATCGTGTGTATTCAAATGAACACAGTCCAGATGAGTTACCTCTCTCTATAGTGTACATGCTTAATTTGCCATCGCAGTGTTTCCTCTGAGGTAGGTGATGAATGGTTGAACAGACATTCCCTTCAGAACACGCCTCTTCAAAAGTGAGGTCCTTGGCAGACAACAAGGAGATGTAAGCTCTGCTTTCTTGCTCAATCTGGCCCCTGTCAGAAGCAATTAACTGTTAAATTCTACGATGTTTGAAAACCAAAACCAAAAGCTTCTATCAGAGGATTTGTTTGTTCAAAATTGTTTTATTCATGGCTAGTAGAGTTCAGCTCAATTGAGTTTAGTGATGACTGATATCACCACAGATTTATACATTTCTAATAGACATTTTGCAGTCAGCCAGAGGCCATGTCTAATGAGGATGGAGTTGTGAAAGGCTATCTGAGGGGGTGAGAAAGCTTGACACATATAATGTATTTATAAATAATTTCCCTTCAGAAATAAAGAAATTCCCTTCTTTCAGAAAATATAAAACATGCATCTCCCTTGCCCATGATCTATTGCAATTCTACATGCAGGATCTCTGTTTTATTCAGCAATGTGTCAACCTGTTATGTTCTCTGCTGTATATGCATCATATTTTGAAAGGTCTGTGTAGATTCCTGCCCCAGTTTCTCTCACTGCATCAGCAGTAAAGTGTGAAGTGACGTCTCTCAGTGACCTCCTGAGGAGAAGTTGAGTCCACCTGCAGCCTAAACAGCTGAAAGGAACCAGACCCACCATTAATCTGTATTATCGTGACGCAACCCCAGTGCCACTCAGATGCAAAACAGCATGAACTAGAAAATTTAAAAACCATCCAATTGTGTAATTGTACAGTAAACCTCCATTGGTCTGGCAAAGTGATTTTTTTTTCTCTATTTATTAACAATAGAGCACTTGGGGCGAGGAAGGAAAGACAAGTTCAAGGTGTAGCACTCAAGAATGTGTCCAGGCATCCATCAAATACTGTTTTATAGAAATCCTATGAAGATCAAATATTTTAATCTAAATATATCTATGTAGAATATTCACTAAAGTATTAATGTATAAGCTGAGTTTGTATCTTTTTGTGGGATCAAGTGTTTCATGTTATCAGAGTGCCTGTTAAATAAGTAAGGATTTTAAAATTCAAGCCCAACAAAAAGCAGATTACTGTTATTACCCCAAGTTGATCATTTTCCATTTTACAACATGCGCTAAAGTGTCTTATTCCTCCAATACCAAAGCAGTTTCACTCACTCACTCATCATCTATACCGCTTAATCCTGTATTCAGGGTCACGGGGAGTCTGGCGCCTATCCCAGGAGACTTCGGGCACATGGCAGGGTACACCCTGGACAGGGTGCCAATCCATCGCAGGGCACAGACACACACACATACACTCACTCATTCACACACTACGGGCAAGTTGGGAACCCCAATTAGCCTAACCTACATGTCTTTGGACTGTGGGAGGAAACCGGAGTACTCAGAGGAAACCCACCAAGCACGGGGAGAATATGCAAACTCCATACACACAGAGACGGAAATTGAGCCTAGCCGGGGATCGAACCCGGACCCTGGCGGTGCAAGGCGACAGTGCTAACCACTCCTACAACTATGTTTATATTGTACAGAACCATTTCAGTTGTAAGATGTATGGCAAATAATGTATTTATAAAGTTGGCACTGTGCCGTAGTGGTTAGCACTGTGGACTTGCACTGCCAGGGCTGAGGAATCGAGTCCAGCCTTCGGGTCTGTGTGTTTTCTACGTGTTTGGTGGGGTTCTTCTGGATTCGGGTATTTGGTCAGTTGGTATTTCCAAACTTCCTTAAGTGCAAGTGAGTGTGTGTGTATATGCTTGTGCATTGTGATGGACTGGCACCCCATCCAGGTTGTACACCGCCTGGAGTCCCCTTGGAAAGGCTCCAGTCCTCCAGTGACCCTGTACAGGATATATATAGATATATAGAGAGAGTGAGTGTATTTATCAATTGTATAATAATAGAATGTCCATTCATCAGGAATGCTTGAGCACCACAGTGACCTTGTCTCGAATACAATGACTAAGAAAGGTTTTTTTTTTTTTTTTTTGGTACTTTTTGAGATGTACTGTAGTTGGGCTGGATTTTGATTGAAAGTGATGACCTATGTTAGTGATATTAGGTCTTCTGTTGTGCATGCTAAGATGCTTGTCTACTCACCAAAGATTTAAAGAGTGATTTTAGATGCGCTGTTTCTAAACTCTAGAGACTGTTGTGTGCAAATCCTACGTAGATGATCAGCAGTTTCTGAAATACTGGAATCAGCCTATTTGGCACCAACAACCAATTTTCCCCATTCTGATATTCGATACTACCTGAAGCCAATGACTTTTATCTGCAAAGTTGTATGCATTGTGTTGCTGCCACATGACTGAATGTCTGGATAGCTGCCTAAATGAGCAGGAACTGTATATATATATATATATATATATATATATATATATATATATATATATATATATATTTTTTTTTTTTTTTTTTGTCTTCTGTTAACGTCACAAAAGTGTGTATTTTACTTACTAAAATAATTCATGCTGGGCAAAATGCAATAAAGTCTGCCATAAGGCTAACAAAGGATTGGAAATAGTCTTGATGGCAATTCCACCCAGGAGACCATTTGTTTTGATGGCAGATGACATATAATAATGTTTCATCCCATGTCCCACTGTGTTCTTTTAATGCCTAATTCTCAGCATCTATAAAAGATTTAAAAGTATAATGAGAGCTTGAGCAAAGGGCAAAAGAGCATGGAGAACTGAATCAGCTTTGATAATTGACCATCACATTGCTAGCACAACAGGTATCCAGATGTTTTCTAAAGAGCTCCATTAAATATCATTAGTCAGTGAGACGTGATATTTCTATAGGTGTTGAAATGGGCCATGGTGTTGTTTGGGCTGAACATGTTAACTGCTGTTAGTGCAGACAGCAATTGACTGGCCAATTCCCTGGTGAAGCAGACTAGTGGTCAGCCCGATCGATACCTATTTGGCTACGGAATCTAGCATAGAACTTTTTTGTATTCCATTAGTGGTCCCTTGTGGTTAGCAAGAGTTATACTGTAGAAAAAAGGACTAAGGAGATGCTTTCACAAGAATCTTCAACAGCACTTCGCATTTTATATCTATTTTTGGCTTGTTTAGTGTAATTTACCATTGGAAAAACACCCCAAGCCCACATATTGCACATAATGGAGAGCTTTTAGGGTTTTTTTTTTTCAAGCAAAAAGGTGATAACGATTGCATCCACTCTTCCTCGAATGAAGGCTACTGAGAACAAAATGGCCCTCTGCTGCTAGGGAAATAACCAGACATTTTATCCTATCTTGCTTCATAGTGCTATTTTTCCATTTCTTCCTGTCCTAGGTGAATGAAACGTGTGTGCCTCTGTGTGCGTGTGCGTGTGCGTGTGTGTGTGTGTGTGTGTGTGTGTGTGTGTGTGTGTGTGTGTGTTCCTTTAGGGACCTGTGTAGTCCAACTAGGGACGATGGCAGACAAAATACTGTGTGTGTGTGTGTGTGTGTGTGTGTGTGTGTGTGTGTGTGTGTGTGTGTGTGTGTGTGTGTGTGTGTGCGCGCAGATATACTGTACATATATAAATACACAGATTCAGTATATACAAAGTCAGCAAAAAATATATATACACACTTCAAGAAAAGAAAAACTTGTACTAAATATTTTAGTACAGTATTAAATGTATTCCTATACATGACGTTATATACAGAATGTATGTTATGATCATATCATATGATATACAGTATGATAATATTATTATTATGATAATGTTATACTGTATGCATACTGTATAACAGGGCAATTCTTAGCAAATGCTTAGTTAACTGCTAAAGATGCAGACTTTAGTAAGTTTGAATAACAGATGCTTAGTGTCAAGTTTGCTAATACAAAGTGGGTCGTAATATTAATCCTATCATACTGTTGTGTTCGTATCTGATCTTAGTACAATAGCTTACATGTAGCTTATTATTGTCGGGTTAATTTGAATGTAGTGCCTGGGAAAGTGGCTTTATAATTCAAGTGAATTTCTGCAGTGCATTGCCCTACAAACAAATAGATTATACTCTGTTTTCTGTGCAGATATGCAGTGTGAGCATGGGGATAATTCTCTAAAGACATGATTGTACAAGTGTTCTGCAACAATGAGCTAAGCCTCTTTTCATGACAGTATTTGCATCTGCCATTTCCAACACCATCTTAGACTCTGTATAGACAAGACAGGATTGGGCAGGGATTGGGATTACTTTATGGAGAGCTGCTGATTTACACAGAGCCGGATTTTTCCACCCAGAACTAATCATTATTATTCAGTACCCATTACACCGTTACATCTTACTGATGTAAAGCAATAATTTTAGCGTTTTCCTATGCTTAAAATATGGCATTCTAGAAGTATCATATTAAGTATTATGGTAATTCTGCACTGACGTAGCTTCATCTCTCTCTCTCTCTCTCTCTCTCTCTCTCTCTCTCTCTCTCTTCAGATCTGAGTGGTAGTGTCTCCACCATGAGGTTTTGGTTGAAGAACCTGGATAAAATGAGATGTTTACGTAAGCGCTCCACCATCCCCTTTTTGGTGATTCTCATCACCTTTCTGCTCTTCATGAACCTTTACATGGAAGATGGCTATGTTCTGGTGAGTGCTTTTACCTTGTGGATAGTTACTGTAGCTTTATCTCACATGGAAAATATGAGAGAAATCCAAAGTTATTATTTTAACAAAAGCATGTGGTAACATTACTTGAACTCCTACATTTAGGGTTTTATGATGTGCTACTGCTTGATGAGTTTTCTCTTTACAGAAAAAAAAAATCTGTGTTCACACCTCAATACAGGTACCTGAATTTAGGGACTAACTCCTCCCCAACTCATCCCACTGTTTTTTGAAGGGCTTTTAAAGTCAGTTAGAAAAGATGCGGTCGGCTGTCGTCACGTGGTTCAGAGGAAACACGTTATAGTCTCCGGCACTCCCGACTAGGTGGTAGTAGCCTTAATGTGGAAGCCCCCTAATGACGGGGAGGAAATGAATACGACTCAATTAGGGAGAAAATCGAGACAAACCATCAGAATACAAACCTGTGCACCATGCAGGGGAAAAACATTAATAGAAAATGATATGCTTTTGAAAAATGCATCAATAGTGTCATGTAGACATAGTTTCATAAAAATTGTATTTTTCTGTAGCATTTAAATTTGTGTGTTTGTTAGATTTTTTTTTACTGACTCAATAATGCAAAAGTGATAAAAATACAATGTAACAAAAACAATTTTAAAAAACGGTATTTGTATTTTTTAAACATTAAGGTTAATTACAGGTTAATTTTAAAATTAGGGTTAATTACACAATAGTACTGCAGTTTTCAGGGTTTTCTTCTGACACACCTTATAAGTTCATTGCTTGTATGATGGTGTCATCAAATAGCAGGTGTGGAAACCTGAAATTTTTTTTTTTGCTATAATAATATTTTTTTCTATTATAATAATTATATTATAATTATTATTTGCTATAATAATAGTTATTTCTTGGCAAATTCAATTTTCTCTAACCTCTTTGTCACATTCCAGTCAGGTTGTTTTCTTTTTTAGTTATAATAAGATAGTGAATATGGCCATTTTTTTTATAGCTATTATGTGACATACTGTATGAAGACCAACAAACAAAAATAACTAAGGGAATTTGGGAATTAAAGAGAAATTAAGGGAAATTTCCCCAAATGAAGGGAATTTGGCCTTGTGCCCCTATGCTTTAGTTACAATATGTTTTTTTTTTCTCTATAGGTGTAAATAACACAGATGACAAACACAATGACGTGGGTTTGTAAAACGTAAAATCTGTTTCTTGCTAATGATTTTGGTTTGGCAGTATAAGTGTATTTCATTGATGAATCAGAATTAATTAATAACTAATAACAAAGCCATTTATTTTCTTTACCAAGGGTGTCAGTAATTTTGGAGCCAACAATATGTTTTCAGTACAAAGCTAACTTGATATGTTTTCTGCATACAGTCCAGTCTTTGTGGCACAGTTACTGCACCATTTTTAAAGGGCATTTCCTTGTGTCATTTATAAATGGTCCAGTCATATATAGGACAGGTCAGACCAATTACAGTCAGCTCCAAATTTTTGAAGACTAAGTATGCAGACGTTGTTGTCTAAGATTTTTTACATGCAAGCAGTTGGTCAGACTGCTTCGTTGAACCTATATATATTTCATTTTAGATGTTTTTAGTTGCTTTTTTTTTTCTTAAAAACATGTCTGGTAAAATTCTTGAGGTAAATAATATTTGAAGCTTGAAATCATTTTATATTGTGTAAAGCACTTCCAGACTACAGAAACTGCATTCAATAAAAAAGTTGCCTCTGTCATAAAGTTACGATAATGAATCATCCAAATCAGCTCAGACAGGGTTGAAACAAAATCAGTGTTGTGCAGTGGTAGTTTTATGTTTCTGGATTTGAACTTTTGAATTTGTCTTTCTGAATTTGTGAGAACAGAATGCGCAACCCTTAAAAATATAAAGGAGTTGAAGATGTTCTGCCTGAAGGAGAGCCCACAAAGTGTTGTCCACTATGTTTAGGCATTTTAGTACAAAGTGCTTGACTTCTGTTATTCTATACAGTGAAGGGAATAACACCTAACACCTAATGCATTTATACACTGTTAACATTTGCACTAGCTAAGCAGAATAAAAAAATAAGCACAGGCAAGAGTAGCAGTCGGGATATACACAATCTAATAAACAATTTTAAGTAACCCAGGAGATTCAATGAAACTTCAAAGTAAATAAAACACCCAAAACATGTGATAGTGAAACAGTGAAGCAACAACCCTACAACAAACCAATAAATGTGACAATGTGATACAACAGTCCAAAAAAAAAACACACACACACAAAAACAAGCACATGGAGGAACACTGGCAGAACCATTTTCCTAAGGCATGTCTCCTGATGCACAGAACAGGTAGCCCCAGAAACCAGTTTATTATACAGTGTCTAAACATGCAGACTGAAATGGGGGAACAAAGTTCATCCAGAGATTTCCGCTGAGGTGGAACTAAACATGGGAGCTTCTTGGCATGTAGCTTGAGCCAGAACTTTGTGTGCTGGAAATCGTGCTTGGTACACTGGAACTTGGCAGCAGCAAGGTAGCAACTTGGTAGCAACGGATGCTGTAGCAGAGCAAACACCGGGACCAACCACCTGAAGCCAGGAGACTCCGTCCTCATAAACCCAAAATTCTGTTTGTGTGGATGCTATAGGCACTATAGTGTGGTGGACATACGGCAGTCGATGTTTTTAACCTGAAGGCAGCAGGCAGCATTAGCTTTTATGTCATACTGTTAGCATGTCACAGGTGTTCCTAAGCGACTATAACAGTGTGCAGCGTCATCCACTGTGTAACAATAGACAGTGTCATCCAATGTATCAGTAGACAGCGTCTTTTATGTCATAATGTGAGGTAAAAATATAGCTGCTGAAACATTGGAGCAGTGTCAGAAGTGGCAGTCATGTGACCACACACTCCATTCGCAAGTAATTGTAGCAAGTTAGCATCAGGCTGCATAGATATGGGAAGGAACCTCTCCTCCGTAGCTCTTCTTTCCTGATCTTGGTCAGTTATTCTGTTAGGTATTGATAGAAGATGTACAAAAGCCACTGTCCTGTTTTGAATTTTTTTTTTTACCACGGGTGACAGTAACTCTGGAGCCATCAATATGTATTCAGTACAAAGCTAACTTGATATGTTTACTGCAATCAGTCCAGTGCATGTGGCATAGCAACAGCACCAGTAGCGTGTTACTGAAGAAAACATGTATCACACATATTTACACATCTAAAACAGAACCAAACACAGAGAAGCTATTACCCCTTAACATTTGCACTAGCTTTCCAGAATCAAAATAAGCATAGAGAAGAAGAAGAGTAGCAGACAGTATATATGTAAACTAAAAAATGAACAAACAATAACTGCCACCAATGTAAGAAACCCAGGCGCTTTTATACTGTGCATAAGCAAACAGTCGACACCTGTGATACTGAGTCAGTGAAGCAGGACCTTACAATGAAAGACAAATGCCACAGTAGGCGTCCTGAGCCCACACCAGTCCATAAAAAGACAATAACAAGTACACGAGGGAAACCATCAAAGGGGGGAATCAGTAATCTTAAAATGATTGAGGGTGTGGTTGTGGGTGTTGTTTTTATAGTTTTTATATCAAAAGCTTTCAGAATTATCATTTCTTAGTAGTTATTAATTTTTTATAATTCGGGGCATTGATGTTTATGAGTTGTAGACATAATGATAGAACTCAAAAAACATCATGGTTAAAATTTCATGATTACAAATGCAAGAGACTTGATTAATATTTATGAGACCAAATTAATGATAAAATCTTTGTGGTAACAAGAAGTCATGTGTGATTGTCTTTTGAATTATTTAAAAGATTTTATTATTATTATTATTATTATTATTATTATTATTATTATTATTATTTAAAAAAAGGATTTTATGAGTCATTATATATACAGTACACACATAATTTGTTTGCACATTTAGAAAAAACAGACAACCATTGTTCAACTGTCAGTTGTTCCGGGCTTGTAGTCTTAGATTGTTGTTGCTGGCTGATAGGAGAAAAACCAGTGTGGTCTTCTAACCATTCTGGTCATTTTCCGCAGTTTAATTTTAGTGAAAAGATAACAGAAAGCTAAATGATCATTTATATATATAACCTGCATTAATTTGTGCTCCTCATCTGCATCAGTTTGTGCTGACTTCCTCCAAACCCAAAGGGATTTTTTTATTGTTGCTGGGTTTTTTTTTTTTTTTTTTTTTTTTTTTGATAATAGTCTGGTTTGGTGAAAATAAGCATTCTTTTATATAACATATAGAATAAACAAGCAGAAAGTTATTGCAAAATAGAATGTCCAGTATTATCAGTTGCTCTGTAAGCAGAATAATGCAGCCTACTACTGAAGAAATGATATTTGAGCTTGGATAACATGGCATCTGTTTAAGTAAAACTAACCATTTATCAAATTCGGGCCTCAAGCTGTTAAATATACATTGTGTGTCTGAAGAAAACCCTATTACAGGAGGAGAACACATCATGACCTCCTTCTTCCTGCAATATGTGAACTAATTTTTGCATCTTCTTTCATAAAGATTATTGTGGTGACACCTTAGTGTATCAAAATAACAACTACCTAATTTCAGTTATCTAATATCATGTGTGGTATTATACTTATTTAGAAGAAAAAAAATTATCAAGTATTGTTCTAGAATGTAGAAAAGAAATCCAAGCTTGCATTCAAACTTCATACTAGTACTATATAGTGTATTAAATCCATTTTTCCTGATTATTCTATACACAATAATAAGTAAAAATGTGTTCAGAGAAGTTTTTGTTAATTTATTAAAAAAGAATAAAGACCGCTTACATCTTCAAACCCCTTGCTTAAAACTTGGTTGCAAGTAAAAGGTTCTTTAGCAGCAATGTCAGCCTGCTTTTGAATGAGCTTGGCACACCTTACTTTTGCACCTTTCTTCTATTTTTTATGACAGAACTATTCAAGCTTATTGGATGAGTAGTGTTTGTGCACAACCATTTTCAGGTCTCTTAAAAAGATGCCATGTTGGGCTTTCACAGGGTTTTTCTCAAACCCCTCCTGTTTTTTCTTGGTGGCATGCTTTGGATCATTGTCTTGTTGAAATGGAAACCGTCACCCCAGCCTGAGATCCCGGGCACTCTGGAGATAGTTTTCGTTCAGGATTGTGCTATATAATAGATTTTTCTGCATCTAGTTTTCCCTATATACTGACAAGTCTCCCAGACCCAGAAATGTATCCCCACAGCATGGTGCTGCGACCACTGTGTTTGACTGTAGGGATGTTTTTAATAAGGTGATGTGCAGTGCCTGATTTCTTGTTTACATGAGGAATTGTGTCATTAGACCAGAGGAATTAGTTTCTCAGGGGATTTGTGGCAAACTCCCAGCAGCACTCCCCACAAAGGAACTCTGGGTCTCATTTATAGTAACCTTTGGGTTCTTGGTTACCTCTCTGAACAAGGCTCTTCGTCACCAATTACTCATTTTGGCTGGGCAGCCACATCTGGGAAGACTATTGGTTGTACCAAATCTCTTCCATGTGAGACGGATGGAGGCTTCCGTGTTATTGAACTATTTCAATGCTGCAGAATCATTTCCTTCAGGTCTACAGATAATTATGTCGACCTCATGGCTTTGTTTTCACTCTGAAATACACCATCTACTGTAAGCCTTCATGTAGGTAGGTATGTTTGTTTCCTAATTATGTCCAATTAATTCATATAATTTAGGCACAGGTAGACTCCAATCAAGTTGTAGGAGCATATCAAGGACCATTCATAGGAAGAGGATGCACCAGAGCTCAATTGCAAGTGTCATAAAAAGGGTCTGAATACTCATGTAAATGGGATATTTCATTATTTTGTAATAAATTAACAAAACACTCAAAGCACCTGTTTTTACTTTGTCATTGTAGAGTATTGTGTGTAGAATCATGAGAAGAAAAGTATTTAAATACACTTTAAGATGGGTGAAAAATAGCAAAATGTGGAAAATTCAAAAAGGTCTGAAAATATTTCTGAAAAACATATGCCACTGTACTGTATATAATCGGTTTGTATTAATATATCTGTATGTCCACAGGAGGAGGATAAACGGCAGCTCAGGGAGGTCTCGATGCACCCGCTAAATTCTGAGCGATATGTTCACACCTTCAAAGACATCACCAATTTTTCTGGAACCATTAACGTGACATATCGTTACCTTGCTGGGACACCTTTGCCTCGAAAAAGTAAAATTATTTATTTATTTCTATGTAATTTAACGTGGCATTCAATCTTTTTTGAAGTAGTTGTAATTTACCTTAATGCCAGCATGCAAAATAAAGTGAAAGCATAATGGGTTTCTTGCATTCAGTGTTATGACACATTACCTTTTTTAAATTGTGTTTTAAATGTACTGGTCGGGCATGTTCTTGTCTGTGCATGATGAGGCATCTAGTCTGAAAATATCTTGCTAATATAAAACTTGCAAATATTCTTATATATCTGATAAATTTCACTTGCATTCATCTTTGTTAGCTCTCGCAGACACTGACAGTGAACTACTGTACTACCATCACAAGTGTAATTAATGATGGTCCAGTATTATGGGCAAAGAGCAAGTGTTTATGCAATAAGCCCATTATGAATGTGTTGATTTTTAAAAATATGTTTAAAATCTTTTTTACACAGAGTACCTCACAATTGGATTATCATCAGTGAAAAGAAAAAGAGGAAATTATCTTTTGGAGACAATCAAGTCCATTTTTGACCAGTCTAGCTATGAAGAGCTTAAAGAGATTGTAGTTGTGGTTCACTTAGCAGATTTCGACCTGGCTTGGTGTGAGAGTTTGGTTCAAGAGATCACCCGCAAGTTTGGACATCACATCATTGCAGGGCGCCTACTGGTCATCCATGCACCCGAAGAATATTACCCATCTCTTGACGGGCTGAAGCGAAACTACAACGACCCTGAGGACAGAGTTCGGTTCCGTTCCAAGCAGAATGTAGACTATGCTTTCCTCCTCAACTTCTGCACCAACCTGTCCCACTTCTACATGATGCTAGAGGATGATGTGAGATGCTCAAGGAATTTTCTTACTGCTCTAAAGAAGGTAGTCACGTCCAGAGAGGGGTCATACTGGGTCACTCTGGAGTTCTCCAAGCTGGGGTATATCGGGAAGCTTTACCACTCTAGAGATCTTCCCAGACTTGCACACTTTCTGCTCATGTTCTATCAGGAAATGCCATGTGACTGGCTGCTGATTCATTTCCGAGGCCTGTTGGCGCAGAAGGAAGTGATCCGCTTCAAGCCATCGCTTTTTCAACACATGGGGTACTACTCATCATACAAGGGGGCTGAGAATAAACTGAAGGATGATGACTTTGAGGAGGACTCACTGGATATCCCAGACAACCCCCCTGCCACATTGTACACTAACATTAATGTGTTTGAGAGCTATGATGCTGCCAAAGCTTACAGCAGTGTGGATGAGTACTTTTGGGGCAAGGCTCCTTCCACTGGGGACTTTTATGTTATAGTCTTCAACAAGCCAACAAAAATCAGTAAAATTAAGATCAGCACTGGAACGGATGACCGGCAGAATGACATTTTGCATCACGGAGCTCTAGAAGTTGGAGAGAAACTGGTGGGAACAAAAAAAGGCAGGCAGTGCTCCTCCTACATCACTTTAGGAGAGTTTAAACATGGGAACATTGAGGTTCACAGTGTGGATCATAAAATCGCTTTTGATATTGAGTGCGTTCGCATTGTGGTCACAGCAAACCAGAAGGAATGGCTGATCATCAGAAGTATAAGCTTGTGGACTACTCAGCCTCCAAGCCAGTGAGAACTGTTATGGATCATTACAATACTTATCATACAAAAGGCACAACAATCAGTCCTTCAATTTGCTTGGTATATTTATCTATTTATTTTTGGTTTATTATGTATTTATTATGTTTAATATTTATTTGATTATTTATTCATTTTTATAAAAGATCCCTTCGATTTTGCTTCATACCTTAAGTATATATAGAACAGTACATTATGTGACGAAACGATAGACTGGTATTTTTCTGACTCTTCATGAATAAGAACACTGTAGGCTTATGCTGTTTTTATGTGATTATGCCAGAATCTTTTCAGCAGTCTGACTGCTGGTTCTGTTATTGGCAGTGGCATCTTCACTCATATCCTTGAGATGTCTGTCCACTTACATGGTCATGATATGATAAAGCTGCTTGATAAACTGTAAACATACAAAGATTTATTGTTTGATATTTCCTTTTGTTCCATTTTTTGTTTTTGCATTTTTTCCTCTCATTTTATCATCCATTGAGCAAGCATATGGTCAATGTGGCATTGAATATACAATGTATTGTGGCATGAATTTAGTCGACTGCACTTCACATTGTCTCCCCACTAAATGGTAAAAGGAATGTCATTTATTCAGTCGACCTCAGGCCTGGAGGGTCACCTTTAGTCTAGTGTTTTGAAATTGCAGTGTGTAATTTGTTGGTGTGTTCCTTCAAAAGCATGGACCACAACACAGTGTTTCTATTCACCCGTCTTCGGAAGCTTGTGATTGAACAGTACAGTGACAAATGAGGCGGACCTGTTGTACCTTCCACTCATTCTTTTTGCCCCTCTTTTGCTTCAGCACAATTTGCCCAACTAAATTGGATTTTCTTTGGTTTTCTTGCAGTATCAGAAGATACATAAGCTACAGATGGGTTCTCTATTGTATGTAAAATATATAATAAATATATAGATTATGAAAATGACTGAGCAGCAGGGCAAAAACAGTATGATTATGTAAACAGTATTTATATTACTCTAAAAATAGGACTGTTATGGCACAGTATTCTTAACTCATATCTTACCAATATCAGTTTGCGCCATGTTTGATCAAGTGATTTTCTTCTTCCTTCTCGGAAAAATAATTTTTATCCTAGCCACCAGACAAGTATTATTACGAAAAAATATATTATTTTTTTCTTTTTTTACGTTTTTTTTTTTCTTCTGTTTTTCTCCAAACAAAAGCACAGGTCCTGTTTCAGAAAGCCACCTGAGGAATTGATGGGTTTGGGTTTCCAACTGGATTATATGATTACTGGAAGGTGTTTGTTGACTCAGTAATGAAACACACGAAAACACATCACTCACATCACAGTGCATGAGCCAGGGAAGAATATTGCATTGTGAGTAATCCTGTTATTTGTTTTAAAGTTTTATTACTTGTCTCCAAACTGTCTGCTTTGAATTTGACCAGTAACATACATGGTTTGGTTTGGTATACAGTAAATGGTCCAAATACTACAGCAGTGTACATCTCTCAGTGTACTGCATAGGTCTTTAAGTGAAGAGAATGCTTGATGATGTATATTTATGTTGTATTTCGTCACCACATTGTTTGTCATATGGTACTGTATGTATATTGTAAAATGACGTATATTTTTTTACATGTACCATTAGAACTGTTTGCCTTGTATATTGTATCTGAAGTGTTTAAACAAAAATGAATGCCATTTGATCTGGAAAAAAAAAAACCTTGAACCTGTTTGTGTGTCTAGACTTTGTTCATACTGTACCACTTACCCTCTACATCTTCAGATGGGCTGAACATAAAGATGCCCTCAAACTCCATTACAGAATCTAGATAGTTTGTTGGTGTAGAGGTTAACATGGAACTGAAAGTGTGTAAGTTAACTTAGAATCACATATAATACACTTATAATGCATGGATGCATTAATAATACATTTATTAATTTATCATTTAAAAACGATTCTAGAGCTTCTTTTGATATACAAGTCCAAGCACCCCCACGCTATTTGGAATTTGCATTCCCCTCTTCACTGTGAAAAAAAAAAAGAATACGTTGTAGGGTATTGAAATAGGGTTTGGACAAAAAAGGCATTCATGAACAGAATCGCCTCACCACAATACAGCCGCAAAAATTATTCATCTACTGTATATGTGAATATGCTAAGTGTTATTTTAAAATGCTGGAAGGGCAAGTCCAATCCACTGAGGTCCCACCACGCAACCCACAAGACTCAAAGGGTCCACTGACGACAACCTGTTTCCAGAAACAACAGCACACCCTCAGAGGTGTTTCTCAGTGGAGTCATGCTCCGAGGGGCCAGAGCTGGCCAGGTAGCACAAGGGGAACCTACACAATACGGGGCATAATGTTTTATGTTGTAATGTTTTGGCTGATTGGTGTATACGCTAAAATTTATGAAGGTCTACTTACATAAAATTCTTTGCTTACAAAGGTCAGGATAATATAACGGCATAACATAACTCAACAGTGACAGCAATTACTTTTTAATGGTTAGCCATTGTTGATTAGTTTATGGCTATAAATAAAAAGACAAGTTCAAGCACAAGTTCAAGTAGGCTTTATTGTCACTTCAACCAGTACACAGTGAAACGAAACAATGTTCCTCCAGGACCAAGGTGCTACATGCAACATAAATTTGCAACATAAATTAACAGAAAACTAACTAGCTAACTAAGACTCCTAATTAGCTGACTAGCTGAGACTAGACAGATTGACATTTAAGTTAATAGGGAGCTATCTCTGTTTTTATACTAAAGAGACATAAAGTGCATGTGCAAATGTGCAAACAAGAGCGACAATATGAAGAGGTCATGTTTTGTGTCACTGCCACAATGTGTTACCACTTTTGACCAGCCCTATGGTGGTTGAGACGCTCCTGTTTTTAAATTTAAAGTAGGGAATAAATGCATGGCTTTTTGATCACCTGTCTTAAACAATCTCATCAGTTTTTAAGCAACAATAGTGATAGTTTTCCAAATCAGACCAGAGAGAATCCATAAAATGAAAAACGAAAAAACCTCTTTTTTTTTCTTTTTTTTAGAGATAACATTTTTCATTCTAAAACTAATTGCTGATCCAATTGCCAGCCTTCCGGTAAGTAATTTACATAAATGCATATGACTGGATAAATGGAAACAGAAGATTCACTGTAATGTTAAAAAATTATAATTTTCTGTCCCACCACTTTACTTAAACTTCCATTTTCAGTCATCTTTCCTACACCATCAAACTCACTTATTCTGTTCACAGTCATCATTGTCAAAAATGAAATTTTGTAAAAGATATCACTGATAACAAGCCAATTGCAGAACTTCCTAAACACATCACTCTCACTTCAAACATTAACCTTTTCATAATGACAAAAAGTCTTCATCGCAGAAACTAATAAGAAAGCCAAATCGGAATTAAATTTAATTGTAGTTTTAAATGGCAAACATTGTCGCAACCACAAAAGGTCATAATGAACCTGACATTTCCCAAAGCTCTTCTTTTTTTAGAGTTGACTCTAATTTACCTACAGTTAGCCACATAACGGGTCTGTTATGCAGACAGGTGTCACAACATAGCTTTGAGTTAGTTGCTTTTCAAAAGATCTAACAATGTTAGACCTTTCTCTTCATAAATAAATGAGATTTTCTATATACTTTTGAAAAGGTCAGATGGAATTATTCTTTCTGGTGTACTCCATGTTCAGGGTATCTTGTTAAAATGTTAATTAAATGTAGAAGATATTATGGTTTTGCATATGAAACTGATATGTCAATTCTTTTGGGAAAATAACTTGGCTCACGATACCAAATTAGCATCCTGTACTTTTCATCTTAGAATCTGAAAGATGGTGCTGTTTTCCTTTCCTCAGCAGGAGCTCAGGGAGCAAGTCATGGCTCTTAAAGGTAGAACTACACTAGCAGTTGGGTGAGTCAATATGGCAGGCAAGATGTGTGGAAATCGCTACTAATGTCCATTTTAAAGGGTGTCAGAGCAATCCACCAAAAAAAAAAAAAAAAAAAACAATACTGTGTAATAACTCCTGGATGAGGTGCTGCGTGTTACACCGCCCAATCGATTCTGGGTTACCATGGCAGCAGTGCTGCATAAATAGAGGAGAGAAACACAATATCAGCTGAACGGATCCTAAGGTGGGGTGTGTGTCGTTCTACCAATTCCCTGCTGATCAGCTGCATCTCCAGTGGCTCTGTCTCTCTGCATCCACCTCAATAATTGGTATGGAAACATTTATAGATGTTTTTGTTTTTTTTTTCTGTTGTTAAAATCTCATCAGAAGTACTTTTACTCAGTAAAACCATTACATTCAGACTCTATAGTGCAAACAAACTCAAATCACTAGAAGTAAAGTAAAATTGCATGTTACTGTTATTATTGTGCAAAGGGCATATGTTCCATCTGAATTTATATTAATCTATTATACAATTTATTGAACTTATCCATGAATCAATAACTGAGTTGAACTGTGTATTTAAACAAGATTATACATTGAGCTATGTGTGTTAACATGATTAATACATTAGCTCATATGTTATTTTAAATACACAAATTCTGATCTCAGAATAACTTGAGCAAAATCACCTTAATGTACATGCAGTACTGTGCAAAACTCTTGAGCCACCTCTGATTTCTTCATATTTTGCTTACGATGAGCGTGAATTTTGGGGCTCTTATTTTCAGTCTTTTAGTCCCTTTACCTGACCAGTTTCAGAGGAATATAATTGTTTTTTAAGTCACACAGTGCCCTATGAATCATTCAGGTAGTAAAAATATCTAACTTAAGGACCAGTGAGAAACAGGTGCCGATGAAAACAGATGATATAAGGTTGTTGCTTTTTTTTTTTTATTGTATCTTTTGGCCATTTGCAACCTGTTGCAGTAAAACATTTATTCCTATTTCTTTAATTTAACCTACACCATCTTATTTAATATGCAAAAATAGGGTGTCATGGGGCGGACCTTTGCACAGTACTGTAAGTCTTTTACTTTCAAATAAATTTTCAAATAAAAACGTTCTAAAATTATATTTACTACAGAAATTGAATCATGACTATATCCAGTGCAACATGTTTCTTTTTTATTGTTAATACCGTCTGAATATTTTCAACCATGAGAATCCATGCAAAAAAATAAATAAATAAACACATATAATGTTTAAATGTTAAGGATCTACAGTATAAGAAATCAGGTGAAAACACTGTAGATCAGGCCTTCGTCGTCTGTCCTTCATCTCCTAAAATTTTGAGTCTGTTTATTGGCCATGAGTGCACATATTGAGCTGGGTCTTTACAAATCCCAGCTGGAAGCCATCAGCTCTCATATTTCAAAAGCTTTCCCATGTCCATTAATAGTTTTTGGCTTCAAAATGGACTAAAGGCTTAGTAATATGGATGCCATTTTATAACCTGATGAAGAGAGGCAAAGAAAACCATGAGTAGATTGATGGGTAAACAGCAGCCTGTAGAAATGCATCTCCCAGAGGAGCAGAGCCGCTCCAAACAGAGATGTGGGTGATGAATGGCTTGTAATAAGCTGGTGACTGTCTGACAGCTGATCTAAGGTCCCTGTGCGATTAGACGCGCTCAACGCTGCTGTTGACAGGGGTGTGATCTGTGTGCTGATGTGAATGAGGGTGGGGTGCCTCCAAAGAAAATAGACAGAGACGGAGGTCTGTATCAGCACCGGTCCAACTACTGGAGTACAGTAAAAAATAATTTATAGCCAAGTCACAATAGAAATCAATGAGCTGTTCAGGAGTCAAGCCGTCCCACAATATAAGAATCTACTACATCTGGAAATGTGTGGTGGAAATGGAGTTTATTCCGTGACCAAGTATACAGTAAACTGACAATGAATACCCCATTAAAGATGAGACTAGATAACACGTTATTAAGCCCTGAACAGAAATGAAATGTTACAGCAGCATATAAAATACAAATACAGTACTACAAACCACACACAGAGGTACAAAGACAAGAAAACAATGCATAAATGCATCGCATACCATGTCTAGCAGACAAGAATAAGGATCTGAGAGTATAGTGTCACAGGGTTTTATCAAAACTGGATGGCTTGAGAGTGGAACATGATGATTTTACAGGAATCAGCTGTCCAGATTTGGTAACATTGTGCACACTATAGCCCCAAATTCCTCTTCATGGAATCCAAATCTGGTCTAATTCAGTTGTATTCCATCCAAAGCAAGGTTTAATGGATCATGCATTCTGAAATGCTTTTCTTTTCTACATGTTTACAATACATCTTTTTTTGAGTTCCTGTAGCTTTACTGTCTGTTAAAAACAGTCTTGTAATTCTCCTCATGCCTCTCTTAATAGTGCAAGTGAAAATATTTTGTGCACAGTCAATTTTTTTTTACTATTTATTGTTAAAAGATGAAAACATATCAAAATAACATAATTAGTCTATTTTTACATTTTTAAGTATAATTCTAAGCTTTATAAGTTGCTATATATATATATATATATATATATATATATATTTTTTTTTTTTTTTTTTTTTTTTTTTTACCATAGAAATGCCACTTGCTCAATAGGTTTTATTTTTATAATATTCTTTGTAAACCCGAGAGATTGTTGTGTATGAAACTCAAAGGGAAAAAAATCCCTGGCAACCAACACACAAAAGACACTTCGATTTTTCAGCATTCTGGTTTCGTCTATTTTCACATTACTGGAAACTAATCACCTGTATCTGTATCATATTATGTATATTGCTACAGATCAGCCATAACTTTAAAACCATTAACCACCTAGGTTTTAGGTTCCCATTGTGCCGCCGAAAACGCCCTGACCCCTCGAGGCTTGACTCCATAAGACCACTGAAGGTATGGTGTTGTACAGGTATCTGGCACCAGGACGTTACCTCCATGAATTTGAGATCTGGGGAATTTGGATACCAGATCAACAAGTCTTTGCCTGCTAAGTCCCCTACACAACAAGCTGTGATTTGTGCATGTTAGGAGTTTGGGATCAGACCAGATTATTTTGGTCACCACGGGGGGTCCAGTAGTCGTGAGCCTTGGCTGCCCATATCACCAGTTTACCTATAATGGTACATTTTTATATAATTCATAATCAGTGTTATGTTATTTAATTCACCTGATGGTGAATTAATGTTATGGCTTGTGTGTGCGTGCATGCGTGTGTGTGTGTGTGTGTGTGTGTGTGTGTGTGTGTGTGTGTGTGTGTGTGTGTGTGTGTGTGTGTGTGTGTGTGTGTGTGTGTGTGTGTGTGTGTGTGTGTGTGTGTGTGTGTGTGTGCGTGCGCACATGTGTGTTAACTGCTTTCTGTGAAACTATACACATGTATATGAGTAAAATGTATTACACATTTAAAGATTTTAATTAAATAAACATCAATTAAAACTGTGTAAAGTGTAAAAACACTGTGGGAGCTGTTTGACTGTGAGGAACAGTGCAAGTATGATCTCTAAACATAAACATGTGTTTTTCAGTTTGGGCAAAACATATTTGTAGTTTTTAACTTATTTAGTTTGTGAAAAAACAGAGGAATAAGGACTGCAGTACTGTAAAGATGTGAAGAATTGTATAGGTTTAAATCTCAATCTTAATATACCTGTATAAAAAAAGATGGTCTGTAACAAACAATTTCATAAAATGAAATAATTGGAATAAGTGGACAGCACTGAAAGAATATGTGAATTTAATATAAAGGGATTCTCAGACTACAAAAAGTTTAGTATAGCACTAAGAAAACATGCAGCAATGCATATAAACAAAAACACAGTGGTTACAGAAAATAATGACCCCATTTAAAATAATCACATTTTGTTGCTCTGCAGCCTGAAATGAAGGCAGACACAGTTTATGTCTTATCCTGTAAAGAATGATATAAAACCAACATTGCAGAAAAAATAGAAGAAAAAAAAGATGACTGATTTGGAATATTAAAAAAGCAAAAAAAAAAAAAAAAAGAAAGACTTGTAAACTCAATCAGGTGAAGCTAATCACCTTCTCAATGGCACACAAATCCGTTTGACTTTTAATCAGCTGTGGTCATTTTGATTAGCTCAGCATGAAAAGCTAGAGCATTTCAGTCCCTGGTAGTGCAACCAAAGCAATCAACTATGGTTGGCAAGGCACTGTCAAAAGACCTCCAGGATAAAGTTGTGCACAGGCACAAATCAGGAGGTGAATAAAAAAAAAAGTCAAAAGGTTTATCACTGCCTAGAAGCACAGTGAAGTCTGTTATTAGGAAGTGGAAGGTATTTGGTACAACACCCTCCCTGAATCAGGACGTCACTCCGTACTGGATGAAAGAATAAGGAAGAAACTGGTCAGAGAGGCTACCAAGAGGCCTACAGCAACTCTGAAGCAGTTGCAGGAATTTTTGACAAAGAGAGGTCATTGTGTGCATGTGACAACAATAACAAAATTCTCCACAAGATACTCCTCAGAAAAGGCCACAGGCAGTCACGACTGAGCTTTGCAAAAACACACCTGGTCAGATGAGACTGAAATTGAATAATTTGACCACAACACTAAACAATATGTCTAGCAGAAATCCAATACAGCTCTCCATGAAATAACACCAAATAACACCATTCCTACAGTAAAGCATGGAGGTGGTAATATCTTGTCATGGGGGTGTTTCTCTGCAGCAGGGACTGGAGCACTTGTCAGGACAGAAGGAAAATGGATGGGGCAAGATGCCGTTAAATTATTGAGGAAAATCTGCTGCCCTCTGCCAGGAAGTTGGCAATGGGAAAATTTACCAACATGACACACACAGCAAAACTTACCACCCACTGGTTGAAGGAGGAAAAGGTGAACGTCCTTGCATGGCCTAGTCAGATCCAAGACTTTAATCAAATTGAAAATCTGTGGAATGACTTGAAGACTGCAGTCAAAAATGGTCAGCATCAAATGCTGTATAACTCAACTCGAGCAGTTCTGCAAAGAAGAGTGGGCAAATATTGCAAACTTTTGCGTGCTAATGAGAAGATGATTAGCTTCGCCTGATTGAGTTTGCAAGTAATTTTTAGGAGGGTCGATCCTTTTACAAATCAGTGTTTCTGTTGCTTATTTTTCTTTTCTGTTTTTTTTTTCTGTTTTTTTTTTTGTTGTTGTTTTTTTTTTTTGTTTTTCTGACGTATCTTTCACCTGGATATTAAAAGTTGCACAGAGAAAATACACTTGCATAAAACAAAAACTCTTTTTATTTCAGGCTGCAAAGCAACAAAATGTATTATTTTAAAAAGGGGTCATTCTTTTCTATACCCACTGTATAATTAAATAGAGCTTGTTTGGGCCTATGATAATTACTGTGATGGGATAAAAGAACATGGCAATTACAGGACATTTAGCACAGACTGTGATGGTGATAGCCAGGTGTTTGTCAGTGCCACAGGTGACTCTGTGTCCCTTAGCTGGGTGTAGCTGCTCTCCCTGGAACTCAACTGGGTTATTCCACTACCACCGCAGTGCTACAGTAGGTAAAGACCTACATCTGCCTCTTCCCAGCTACTCTAACACAACACACTGCAACCACTGAAGCCAGATTCCCATTCACCTGGTAATTAGTTCCATTTATTCTTCCTCTCCCCTCGGAGCGCAGTACACCATCCCTCTCCATGGCTTTCATCAAGAAAGCATTAAACTTTCATAGGCATTAACTACTGTCTGATGACACTCACTCTCAATGGGATAGTATGATAAAGCTTGTGCTCCCCATCGGCACTGAAGAACACAGATCAGACTACATCAGGATTTTATAATAATCTGATCTGAGTGAACACTGACCAACTCCGATGAGAGATGAAACTATATAATGTTCAGCTCTCAGCCTGAATGAACCAACTGGGAACAGAGGGCTTGTGATGTTGTATGTGTTTTTTTTTTTTTTTTTTTCTTAATGAGCATTTTAAGCAGAGCAGACAAAGATTTGGGAGATTTGCATTCAGTAAGCATGGTAGCAAGCTGTTAGCTCATTTGTTCTCAGCAACAGCATGTGGAGCGTGCATAAACAATATGACATGCATACGGCAGACTGTCACAGTCACCACCCAACATTTTCTAAATATCAGTCACTTTCAGAAAACTCTCCTCAATCTCGCTCATTCTCTATAACACTTAGTTACTCATGTACTGTGTTGCGGGAGGCCTGAAGCTTATCCCAAAGATTTCAGGGTACTAGGCACTAGGTGCCTAAACGGGGCACCAAACAATCACAGGTCAAAAGCACACATATTTGAAAGCACCAATTAGCCATGTCTTTGGACTGTGGGAGGAAACACAGAAGAAACCCACCAGACAAAGAAAAATCCATGCACATAGACCTGAGGCAGGATTCAAACCCTCAAGCCTCGAAGTGAGCCCCCATGCTGCACAAAAGTGTTTTATTGCACAGCAAATTGTCAACACTTATATTGTAATATATGTATTATGGGTTTATATTTTATGCCATATTAAACAGATTAGTTTCTGTAATCAATTACATCGTAACAGCTATAAACTTTTCCAGCCTGACCATATTTAATCCTTGCCATATAAACAATTATTGCATGACATTTATTCACTCATTCGTTGTCTATACTGCTTTATCCAGTGTACAGGGCCACGGGGGCCTGAAACTATCACAGGAGACCAGCCCAGGGCACGAGGCAGGGATGGGGTGCAAATCAATGACGGGCTACACACACACTCGCACACACTATGAGGCAACTTAAGTAAGCTATTTAGTCTACTCTGCGTGTCTTTGGACTGTGGGAGGAAACCCGGCAAGCACTGGGAGAACATGCAACTCCATGCACACAGACAGGAGGTGGGAATTGGCATGAAATTATGAAATAATTAATTGTTGTTATTATTATTATTATTAGTAGGAGTATTTTTCATTAATTTATTCATTCATTCACTCACTCACTCATCTTCTATACCACTTAATCCTGTATTCGCAGTCACAGGGGGCCAGAAGCCTATCCCAGGAGACTTAGGGCAGAAGGGGGGTACACCCTGGACAGGGTGCTAATCCATCACAGGGCACAAACATACACACACTCACACACACACTACAGCCAATTTGGGAATGCCAATTAACCTAACCTACAGTACATGTCTTTGGACTGTTGGAGGAAACCAGGGGCAACCCCCCAAGCACGGGGAGAACATGCAAACTCCATGCACACAGAGACGGGAATCGAACCTGACCGGGAATCGAACCCAGACCCTGGAGGTGCAATCTTATCTCATTCATCTTATATATTGCTTATCCTGTCAGGGTTGCGGTGTGCCTGGAACCTCGCGAGAATCAGCTTGGCTTGGCTAATATTTTTTAGTACTATTACAGTATTATAATCATTACATTATTATTATTATTATTATTATTATTATTATTATTATTATATTACTATTTATTATTATTATTTTATTATTATTATTTATTTATTTATTTATTTATTTATTTTGGATTAGAAGTCCCAGTAAATGAGCTCTTAAAGAACCACAGAAACAATAACATATTAGACATTAATATAACCTGTCAAACAGGCTACTATAGAAGCTTAGTCACCAACTTCTGACCAATCCGAATCCAGCTTTCAATTGCACTGTGGAGTAATGGAATAATTTTAATTAGCTTAGTCATAGATGATGTCCATGATGAGGGAAGAACAAATTAATTCTAATATACTCCTGCACTCTGGTGCTTGTTATCATCTCTCTGTTATCTTTCTGTTGTCATACCTAGCCATGGCCCTCTCTCTCTTTCTTTCTCTTCCTCTCCATCTATCTCTGTTTCTCCCATACAAAATGGCTGTCATTTCCCTCTCTTTTCTAAAGGCCTTAATTAAAGATTAATGCCAGGGATTTCCTTGTGTGGAGAGCGGAGATAACTCCTGTCCCTGGGCTTTTCTTTAAAAGCGCCTCATTTCTGAGAGTGTTAAAGAAAGACAGAGAAAGAGAGAGAGAGAGAGAGAGAGAGAGAGAGAGAGAGAGAGAGAGATAGGCAGTGGCACAGAGAACAAAAGCAGCTCTGGCTGGCCTGCTGCTACTTTCTCCAAACAACTAGGATGTTGGGATGACTTGCAAAGTAGTAGCATGTGTGTGTGTGTGTGTGTGTGTGTGTGTGTGTGTGTGTGTGTGTGTGTGTGTGTGTGTGTGTGTGTGTGTGTGTGTGTGTGTGTGTGTGTGTGTGTGGCAAGGAGCAAAGTCATTTTAACTATGGCAGGCTAAAACATAATCAGCTCATTTTACGCCCCTCGTTGTTGCTATCTCCCAACAGGAAGGATTACTACTGATTATCTCAATTGTCTTTAACAGGATCTGGTCTGGCGCAGAGCTTGCAAGCTGTCTGCTCTCAACTATTTCAGCTCTTCACCCCTGTTTTACCTACAGTACACTGGGCCGTCGTCACACTTTTCAAAGATATGAATAAATATTTTACAGTATAATACAATGAGCAGCACTGTGTCAAAAAACCAAAAACAATATATATGGGTGGGCCAAAAGTAGGGTTACAGTTAACACTGCAGATAATGAAGTAACTGTAACCCTACTTTTGGCCCACGCTATATATATATATATATATATAATGTGTGTGTGAAGATTGAACAAATATTTTATCAAGTATCTGCAATTTCCTATACACATAGTAAAAGTACTCTTATACAACTTCACTTATTTAAAAAGGCTGTTTGTCAGCTGAATTAATTATCTGCCCTCAAACCAAAGTGGTAATCAATTTTGCATTTAGAGCACTGTTAAGAACCACTAATGTATCTACAGCTCCACTACGAAGCGCATATGTCAGCTAAATGCGTAGAAATTGAAGTTGATGTTTCAAAGCTTAATGAATGTGTTCTGCTAGACGACGATTAAAATATTACACTAATAGGAACACAGCAATAAGTTTCTTCTGCCTGCTCTCCTTCCATGCCAAGACAGTCAAACTATATGAAACTGCTCTCACATTTTGAAATGTGATATGATTTATTTTATCAATGCTCTTGTACTGTTGTGCTTTTGATTGATGATCGTATTAGGAAGGCAGAGTGTACTGTGGGAACTGTCTAATAAATTGTTCGCTAAGTTTCATTTTTGGATACGCTGAATAGGCCTGTGCGGTGAAGCGGTGGATAGCCTTACCCCCTGGGAGCTCCAGGTTTAATCGTGAGCTCAGGTTACTGTCTGTGTGTGTGTGTGTGTGTGTGTGTGTGTGTGTGTGTGTGTGTGTGTGTGTGTGTGTGTGTGTGTGTGTGTGTGTGTGTGTGTGTGTGTGATAACTGCTTTCTGAGTAACTGTTCACATGTATATGAGTAAAATTAATTACACATTTAAAAATTTGAATTAATTAACGAGTGTCACATGTTCTCCCTGCATTTTTTTTTCTTCTGTGTTCCCTGTTACTTTTCCCACTGTTCTAAACATAGGTACTGGTTTTGCATTGCCTGAATATGTGAATGGACCAATTTTGAGCTTGTGGGGACAGAGAGAACAAGAAAGCTGCGTTGTTCTTGGAAGTTACTAAAATTAGAGTTTTAAGCATTGTGTTAATGGCAGTGGTACTTCTGGTGTCGGGGGGGTTCAAGCACAAGCACTGCCAAGCTGCCAATGTTGAGGTCTAAAGCAAGGCCCTTAAGCATCTCTGCTCCAGGGGTGCTGTATCATGGCTGACTCTGTGCTCTAACAAGCTGGGATTTGCAAAAAGAAAAAAAAAGTGTCAAATGAAGCATTCTAATTAGTTACAAGAATAATTCAGTAAATAGAAGATCCCCACAAGGATAGTCATGCATATTACTCAAATATAGAAAGGATAGCAAGTGTGTAATTTTTTTTTATTATTTTAGCTTTAGTTTGTTTTGTGAGTGTGTGTGTGTGTGTGTGTGAGAGAGAGAGAGAGAGAGAGAGAGAGAGAGAGAGAGAGTATCTTTGCTATGGGGAGAGCCTGATTTCAGTTAGCGAATATGTTACGTTCGATTGAATCTATCCTATGAGGAAATGTCACTTCACTATCTCCCTCCATGTTCATCTGTGTGCCCATATGCAGGCGCTAATTATTTACTGCGCTGTCATAGTACAAGGTCACGCTTGTTATACCACCAACCAATTCGCAAATCACATTTCTAACAAAGAGAACTAATCTAATTCTTTCAGAAGCAATTATCTTGATCTGGGGGCCTGTTTGAGGATCCACTACCCTGCGCAGATGAAGGTGATGACTTTCATTTAGTATCACACAAAGAATGTGACGGCGCCTTGTGGCTAACTTAAACTGTCAGTCTTTAGCTTTGTCTGCAAAATTGAGCCAAATTAAAGAGCGACTCGGTTATGGATTGTGGCCAAAGCAATTATGTGTTATCAAGTGCTAACATGACCGTAACAGATGATGCTAGGGGAGGACTACGTTTCCTTGGCATCCAGTCCATATTTATTTTTCAGGCACAGGAGTTGTTTAATATTACTACACATCAGCAAACTCCTATAAAAAAAAATAACTAAATATGGCCGAGATAACGAACAAAGAAGACTGGAGGCTGTAGGCTGCATAATGTAACCTACCAAGATGCATTGATTGAATTCAGTAATTGTTTTTGATAATATTGTGAGAAATGTAACAAGGATTATGTTATGTTCGAAAAAAGGAAAAAAAAAATGAATCACGCATTTGGTCAACATTGTTCATTGTATGCTTCTCTATTGCCATCTCCTGGCCTGCTAGTGCAATCTGAATCTTCAGACTACCTGAAATATGTACGGTTACATTTTACTTTACCAATTATAACCTAAACGAGATGCATTTGCATTTGACATTTGCATTAAGCATTCTATCAAATGTCGCGAGCCAGCTGGAGTATGTAGATTAATTATATGCAAGTCTGTGTCCTTTTCTCTAATTACTTAGCTGCAACATTATGGGTAAATAGAAGCGGATAATTAAGGAAAAGAAATGGGAAATGCTGAGTGTGCCCCATAACATTAATGAGAGAGAAGCAAGCATTGGGTGACTAAATAGTGATAATCAATCAGATGATATCTATTTATATTCATATAAATAAAGATCAAGTGATGTTTGTCTCATTTATAAATGTTTTACTTACACTGGAAACCTAAGTTAATTTTTCTTTGTGTAATCTGGTTTAAAATACAAGTCTTAATGAGATACAGGGTTTAATGATCAACATAAGTTTCACTTGCTTTTACAGTACAAGTTATTTTATTATTATTAATTAATAAGCACTTACATGCTTTTATAATTAAATATGCAAAATATACAGAGTAACCGGATTTCATCTAAATAAACCAATAAAATGTTTATTAATATTTACAACAATAACTGAAAGCACACACACATATATATATATAGGTGTATATTTTCTTTTTTCTTTTTTCTTTTCTTTTCCCTGGTAATAAAAAATCCAACAGAAGAAAAGCTGACATATTGAGAAAGATGGGCCAGTCTGTCTGTCTATGCAGAGCTGTAAGCCATGAACAAATATTACTAATGATAGAAGAGAACATGCAGATTCCATGGTTATTCATCAAAACCAGCATATCAACAAGAAGAACTTTCTGAACCTTTCTGTATGACACAATGTATGACTGGCATTAACAGGTCATAACAGATGTCTTTTTATTTGTAGTTAATGCTACTGATAGAATCGAAAAGTGTGTACAGAGCACGGTATGTAATATACACACAATTCAACGTCACATTCATTCAGTCAGCTTTAGCTTTGTGGGCAGGTCATATGTGAAACTGATTCATCATCCTCCCAGAATCACTCTTTTCCAATTTGGGTCCTGGAATGTGCCTGTGCCATCAGGGTAAAAAAAAAAAAAAAAAAACTGCATTGATGTGATAACCTGGTCATTCTTACATTCAGGTCATCAGCTGACTTAATTTAATTTCCACATAACATTGCTGAGACTAGACCTGAGCACCTGAAGCAACCCCAGATCATAACACTGCCTACAGAGGCATATACAGAGGGCGCTTTGCATGCAATTATTACATTATTCGCACTATTTTCTAAGCTTCTAAGGTCAGGAGAAAACTTGGATAACACCAGACGCTTATCAGTCTCTTACTGATTATTTTATATTACATTATCATGACCATTTTTAAAAACTAGCAAAGATTTGACTTTTTTATTTTATTATTACATTTTTTCCCAATTTGTCAGACATAAGAGTCTATGGCAACAGGAGTATGTTTCTCAACATGTGAATCTGCGGGGAGTGTGTCTCTCCAAGTCCAAAATAAATTGCTTGAGTGGCTTCATAGGTGTCCATTCAGTCCTTTTGGAATTTAATGTTCAGAGCACAGACCTGACCAAACATCACTTCTGAAGCTGCTGTATAGTCACCCAGACCCTTAGAGACGACAGTCCCCTCCAACACCATGTTCACACTCCTCCAGTAGCGCCAAAAGGCCATCGTCACCCCTCTGACCTCAATCCTCCACAGCAGAGCTCTGGGTTAAGAAAACAAGAGACGTCTTTTGAAGGCAAAAATGATAAATTTCACTGAATATCTGGGTATGATAAAAATAAAAGATATTAATAAGGCTATATACCACCAGAGAGTGTAAAAATACTGTTTCTGGAATTTTAATAATGAGTTAAAGCTGAGATTTGTTTAATGTTCCAAAGGTTTGATATTGTCAAGAGTAACTACATGTTTGCAGTGATGTTTTAAATTAACCGGGTATTTACTCAATTCGTTTTCATACAAATGTATTTAAATTTCATTCAAAGTATAAGAAATATAACACTAGATCAGCATCAGCGACTCTGAAGCCAAATTAACATGGACATTTTTATATCCCTGAACTACTCCTTAACTGTTAGACACTTCTGGGTTTTTTAGAACTTTCGTTAGCTGAGCGCTCACATGGCTGTGTGTGCTGGGGTGGAGTAGGGCACTGCTGGAGTAAGGTAAAAGTGTGGGGGGGGGGGGGGGGGATACAGTATATAAAATCACGTGATGGGATCTCAGGGAAGGCAAATTGCTGGCTCAACTTGATTTATTTTTTTGTTTATTCCATTTATGTTTTCAAGGTTTTAAAGAGCACAAGGTTACCTGTTGTCTCAACAAATACCATCGTTAGAAGTATTTACATAGATAGCATTTTTACAGTGCAGGCCTTATTGATAATAATGAACAGAGTGTGACAGATCCCGAGTCTGTGTGTGTCGAGTTTGCATGTTCTTCCCGTGCTTGGTGGGTTTCCTCTGAACATTTCAGTTTACTCCCATATTCCAAACATGCAGCTTAGGTTAATTGGCCCCAAATTGCCCATAGTGTGTGTGTGCCCTGTGATAAATTGGCAACCTGTCCAGGGTATATCCTGCCTTGTGCCCTCTCTCATAGAATAGGCTTCACGCCCTCATGACCCTGTACACAGGATAAAGCTGTATAGAAGATAAAGATGAGAATATGACATTTTCATCATTAGTTAAATCACAAATGCCTCTTTCTAGATAACTAGGCCCCAGTTTGCCTCATTTTACACATTTAACTACAAAGCAATATTTTATGTGTTAACTTGCTTCAGTTTTCAATGTTGCGTCTCAGTGATGCTCTGTAATGTCATGTTGCATTTTGGAATTAAGGGCTCATTCAAGAAAATCAATAATATTGATTAGAAGGATGAGCTAAAGTTGGGTAGCATTTTCTAGATGCAATTAAATTAACTTAACAATGGTGTGTAAGGATGCAGTAATCCATTTGCAACCATTAAGGAAAATAAGTATCACTAAACTTAGTTTTTAGTTAGAAAGAATGGTGTGTCAAATTATTACTTCAGTCAAATAACCAGGAGAATGTTTTGAGTAATTGAACCATCGTTTAATTACATCAATATATATAATTGTAATCATAAATATAAACGAAACATACAGTAGTTGCTTACTGACTTTATTTACACAGCCAGTCCCTTAGTGAAAGAGAACATGGGACAAGACTTTTGCATGACAATAAGCTCAAGCAAACCAAAGTGTACACATACAACACCTAGTACCACTTAGATTTTACTACTGTTGGAAATAGCAACATATTCACAGAATGTAAAGTGTCAATTTACTGGTAGTCATAGGGGTCAGTAAAAGAAACTTCGTTTCAGAATATATGGCCGTCTTGCTTTCTTGTTGTACAGTTGCCTCTTGAGAATATATGGAGATTTTCGCTTCAGTGGCCTGTCGCTACTCTGGTCCACTTCAAGGAATTCGTGGTCAACCTGAGACAAAAGAAAGCGAAAAAATGAAGACAATAGATTTAGTTTTGATACACACATTCTGTGCTATTATGTTGGTTGTGTGAAAGTGTACTGAAACATCTATTCTGCCATGATTGTGGTTGTCCACTGGCTCAGGGTTCATTTCAAAATGAAAGGCAGAAAGTGATATAAATACGTGTTAATACTGTGCGGTCTGCAGAGTGCATCTGCAGAGTAGGAAGATTTAATTGTGTGCTAGTCTGCAAACAAATATTTTATTTCCTACCTCCCTGGGTTGCAGGACTCTGCAGAGGGTCAGGAGGTCGTAGAGTTCCTGTGATGTTTGGCTCACAGCAGTGGAGACCCTCTGGTCATAAGCTGACTGGACCTTACTTCCGTACCAGTCATCCTGCAAGGGCTCACTAACCCTTGCTAGCATCCGGCACATGTTTAATACAGGGATCTGCCACAATGGGGTGCTGTGTCTGCTTTGTTGTACCTACAGACACATGAAGAGAACAAGAGAGAGAGAGAGAGAGAGAGAGAGAGAGAGTGAGAGAGAGAGAGAGCATTGTATATTAAGCTCATTAATGAAAATTAAAGCAGTACTGTGCTTTACAGCAACAAATTCAAAACATTCCCAGTTAAATATAGCATACCCTTTGATCACATCTACAGCATTCCAGAATAGATAATAAGAAGCATAATAGAAACTGAAATAGCTTATACGTGCATTTTGTGTCCCATTAAAAATATTCAAAATCAATATTTATCGCTGAGACTGCAACATGTTCACCTAAGAGATGGCACTCTTTCTAGTCATAATGTCTCTTTGTGTTGCCTGCATTCCCACGAGTCCTTTCAGACATATAGGATTTTCAGCAAACTGCATATTTGATGGCATGTACATTTCATTCCACATCTGTGTTTGATAGATATTAAAAACAAGCATTGTTGTATGTTTGCATGTTTGCATACAAAGCACTGGTCAAGTTGAAGAACTGCATTACAAGCACATCCCTTAAGTGAGTAAATATGTGGTGCTTAATTTGATTCCGAGCTATTACCAAAATCAGTCTCATGTCTAATTGTGAGTAAATTGCATCAGTTCAGCAAATGTGTCTGGAATCCAATGCAATCATTGACAAGTTGCACACTGCAAGGGTTGCCCACACTCTCCATCAGCAAAGTACATCATCACACCCAAACAAATGTTCATCAATAACGTACTGTACAAACCTCTAGATAATATATGCCTTGACTTCACCCAAAAAAACAAATGCTGGGTGTCCTGATTTATAAATGTATGATGGTGGCAGTTAGTCAATAAGCTGATCAATAAAGTGGTTCTATGTATTTTACAAAGAACTAGGCTATTACATTTAGTTCTGTTGTCCTCTCAGTACTGAAAACTGAGAGTAGAATCTTTAAAATGCATTTACACAGGTAATGAGCCTTGAATTATAATTAGCCTTCATTTCAGGCTGAATGTTCTCACTGGATTTGATGTTACAGCTCAATAATATAAAGCTTCATAAAAATACATTGAGCATTAAATAGTGGGTGCCATGGAACCAATTTAAGATCATTCTGTGTAAAGTTTAAGCAGACTTGCTACATCACTACATCAATTCGGGAAAATTGGAAGCTTTTTAGCCACCACAAACTTTAAAATCATACATCTTGTTTGGTTGTAAATATAGAAATCAGACTTCTAATTTATTGCACTAAACATAGATGCTCCATCTGTAAAAAAATAAAATAAAATAAAAAAAAAAACAGACATGAATGAAGGCTTTCACTAAGGTTAATGCATGTGTTCTTCTCTGAAAGGTCAAATCAACACTCCAAAGACTTCCTGCTGACATCTATAGTCACTTGAGGGAGCTTTTTACCCGCTCAGTAAGCAAACAGGTGTTTCTTTCCCAAATCTCTATTCATCACCCATCGGTCTACATTTGAAATGTTTTAAGCACTTCCATGTAGTATTAATGATGATTTGAATCTTAGTAAGTGGCTTTCAATGTGGAAAAAAATTATCTACCTCTGAAGTAAAGAGGCTGCTCAGTATTTCCTCTTCTATCGCCTCTTTGGCCTGATCAGCATCTGTAATGGAGTAATATTTACATTAGGTATGTATGCCTATGGAAAAAAAGAAAGAAAGAAACATGCAAAAACTTAGAAAAGAGCCCATTAGATTATTCTGGGGAAAAACAGCAGTTGCCATTCAAACTAATTGCAATAATTGCTCAACTTCACTCTGCACTTTACAATTTAAACAATTGTGTGATCTTCCTACTTGGCTAGACCTGCCTAATACAAACACTAACAGGGAGTGTTTTTGTTCCAATGGAAAAGACAGAAAATTGCACTGCGTGCCTTTTCCAGACCTAACAGTTCAATTCAGTTCAATGCGTAGTCAATTATGAAACTTAAATTTATTAAAATATAAACTGGAATTAATGTATTTTCTCACTACTCTCTCTCTCTCTCTCTCTCTTGCTTTTTTTGTATGTGAGAGTGATGCCTGATTTGATTTTCTAAGGACAATTAGGTAAAGCAACTATTGGAATAAGACATTAGATTTGTTTTGCATCTGAGTAATGATAAAGAATTAAAGAGTCATGTATTCTCTAGAAATATAAATGTATTTAACTGAATGAATGTCAGCTAGTGTTCTTGTGATTAAATAAACCACTCAGTTACACAAATCGTAAATTATATAATTTGCACTACTTATTTGTTCCCTCATTTCCTCTATCAACAGGAGTTATAAGTAACTCAATGGATTAAATCAGGTAGCTCAGCTTACAAGTTTCTTTGCTTACTAATATTACTTCCTGAAGTGAATTGCGTGTAGTAGAAAACCCCAAAGTACAAATGGGGCACTAATTACTGTGCAGTAATGAAGTGCCTACCTGAGCAGAGTCCATTAATGGTCAGAAAGAGGAAAACCACAAAAGTCAACTGCACTGACATCTTGCTGACAATTCCTCAGATGTTGCACCTTTATTCTAGGCCCAAGTCCATAAGGTGATAGGTCAAGACTAAAAGAAGTGGAGAGAGGAGAACAGGGCAAAGTATAATAAGACAGAGAGCGAGCAAGATCAGCAGAGCAAGATGACTCCAGCGGACACTTTTCTCTTGGTTTCTTATCCAGCCTGCTGTGCTGTGTGTCCTGTTGGCTTTTTCAGGAATGAATCGAGGAGTGCTGGGCTCCATTCCACCCAGTATATAAGAGCTGGAGTGATGTCACAGGCTGCTTCATCCTACCTCCTCCCTCCCCTCTCCAGCTCTCACCATCCTTCCTCATCTAGCCCTCTCTCCCTTCAGCTCTGCATCCAGCATCTTGATGACATCAGATGACATGACAGAAATACGTGCCTACTACTTCGCCAGTTGACGTCAAAATGGTTGTGCTTACTCATTTGCTTCTTTTCTCCTTTTTAGGATATTTGATGCATATTGAGTTTGTGACGTGTTCAGAAGGAATACTGACTGCGTAAACTGTTGCCATTCATGTTGATTAAAGATGTGTAACACTTCAAACTTTGACTCCTCTCCTATAAGAAACCAGGCAAATATTTCACTTATCAATATTTTTTTCTTATTGCTTGTTAATCCTCCTGCAAATATCATGTTGGGTAAGGAGCCAACATACATGGTTGTCAGTCAGCCTAAATGTGTTATATACCTTGATAGCTAAGAGTGATGTCTCAAACAATTAAATAATTGTATACCATATTAAAACAAACATGTCCCTAATAAATCCATGTTGACCGTCTGCGAAAATCTACATCATACTTCTGGGCCATTACAGCATTAAAACAGAAAGGGGTGCTTAAACGCTCAACAAAAACTAAAATTAAGAACTTAATTAATTAGCTATAAAAAATAAAAAGCTTATCACCTTTTATTTTAGCATTGATGCAAATTAAAAAGGAAGGGTTTTATAAGCAAAACAACACCTTGTGTGATACCATGTAATATTCTAATTAGAAACATAAAATTCTTTGATCAAGTGTCACAATTTTTTTTTCACCATAAATATATAAGGGTATGTTATTATGCTATTAGGTGAATATGGGTGGTATTAAGATTGGCATAGTGTTTAATCATATCTCATTATAATTTGTGGATAATATATGCAGATTAGATTAACTGGTGTTCCCAAGTTGCCTGTAATGTGTGTGGCCTGTGATGGACTGGCACCCTGTCCGTTGTAGGGTTGGGTTTCGTTTGTGTTTTTTACGATGCAAGTGCCAAATCAATACTTGTAAAATGGTACAGTACCAGTGCATAAATACTGCCTGAAATCTTTTTTTTTAAGAGCCACAAAAAATGGTGGATAAGATTAAAGAACAGTTTTTTTTAAATAATTTAAATAAAGGTTTAAATTATGTATAAAAATAAGTAAATACAAAAACCATCACAGTTACATGCTACCTAACCCAACTACAATCATTTAACACCAATAAAAGTTGTTGGTATTCTTTATAAACTGGCTTCAAATTCCAGCAATTCAGAAATATAACCATATCTGCCTTATCTGACACAATATACAGTCTACTCCTCGCCTCACTTTACTAGGCTTGGTCTGACTGGGGCCAGGGTGCACACACTGTCAGCTGAAACTGTGTAACACAGTGCATCCCTCTGCTTTAACTTCATCCCTTGTGCCCTCAAATGTTTTATTAAGTTTGACTTGTTTCCCCCTTTACAAGCAATTGTTGAAAGACATTTGTTGCATGTCACGGTGTCAGAATCCTTTGTTGTGAAATACAGCCACACAGAATGTTTACCTTTAGGCATTTTAATTTAAGGAGGTTTAGCTTAGCGAGCTAACACTGCTGCCATCAGGGTAAGTATAATTACTGCGATTACTACACACGCTGCATTCATGCGTATGCTCTCATTTGCAAAGTTGTGCTGTTAGGTCAGAAATGGAAAACAACATAAACACTTGCGTTACTACAAAGATTAGTTGAATTTGTATTATTAGAGTTTTTTGACTTGCAGTCAGATGCATTTTCAAAGTCATGAAATTATTTTTCATGCCTGGTGTGGGTGATGATGCCTCTTACGTCTGTTTCAGAGTAGTACACTGAAGTAGTATTATATACTGAAGTGGTAGTACATACCAGTTACTGTATATGGCACCAGGTTTCAGGTACCCAACCTCAGTCCAGGGTGTACCCTGCCTCGTGCCCTAAGTCTCCTGGGATAGTTCCAGCCCCCTGTGACCCTGTACACAGGATATAGAGATGTAGAAGATGAATAATAATAAATAATAAATAAACAATTAAAAAGCTTTTTTTTAAAGTCAATTGGTGTGTTATTTAAGATAATTTTGAATCAGTTTAAATGCAAATTTCTCCTTTCACTTTTGGAGGCTTTTAAAAATTCTTTAGCTTCACCTGTTATTGAAATACCTATTGTAGTAAATTAAAATAGAAGCATTTAGATACGAAAAGTCTGGTCGTTTTTAGAAATGTATACAACACAAAATGTATACAACACTTTTTTTTTCTTTCTTTTTTTATGTCCACTGGATTTCCATAACCACCACACAGATTAGGAGTAGGGTGTGTTGAGGGGGTTTGTTTGTATGTTCTTGTTGTTCTCATTTAATGATTTTGTAGACTGTAGAGGTCATCCACTAATAGTTTAGAAGAAGAAATGTTGTTAGTCTGTGGGAGATTATAGTAGGAAACATACTTAATACTTTAAGTCTTAGTGCGGTTGCTTTGTCTGTTTTAAAGCGCCCTGGTTTTCCCTTGGGGGGATTCCCCGTCGCCATCTTAAGGAGTCATTATCACAAGTAAAGTTCGACTTAATAAAGTTCTGGTTTCTGGCTCTGTCATTTTTTTTTTTTTTTGTACAAAAATACGTTGTAATAAATAATAAAGTAACCGGTGTGACTTGAACATTTCTACATGCTGCTGTAGATATTAGGGTCGTGTGCGGATTTGAGACGTACTGTAGCCCAGCTCCCTCCTCGTAGTGGGACGGCCCATTGGAAAACCGAGGCTTCCTCCGGCTGCTGCTGACTCTGCTCACAAGTTGGTTAACTTTCCCTCAGCAGCTATCCTGCGTTCTGAACTCCTGCGATATGCTTCGGAACTGACCGCGTTTATACAGTGAAGCACAATGGCGCCGTTTGGACGAAACTTTCTTAAAGCGCGACTGAAAAGCAGGTAAATATTCCGAATGGCCTGTTTAATGTTTGTAACCTTTTAAGGGCGAGCATGTATTCTAAAAAAAACATTTTTATACAACACGAAAGTAAAATTATAACGAAATAATTCATCTTATAATATCTTTCCATGGAGCTGAGAGAGTTTTGGGGTCTGAAATGAAAAAAAAAAAGATATAAAATAAAGATCCGACGTTGTAATGATAGGACGTGTGTTGTAACGTTACAGTGTCATATGGTGGCTCAGGCTCGCGTTACTCTTCAGTTCTGCTGCTCAGTTCACATAGACGCAGGTGCTTGTGTGTGTGTGTGTGTGTGATGAAGGAAAACTTCACACTTAAACACGTTCAATTTGCTTATATACTGTAGAAATGTTCAAACCGTGCTATGTCATTGTGGTTGTAATCTCTTTGTTGTTTTGTGTGCTGCTCTGATGTCACAAAGAGGTTTATAGTTATAAAATAATTATAGTAATAAATCAGCAGGATGAAATAATGGTGGTCATGTTTTGATGTTAGCTCCTAAAAAACATGCTCTCCATATTAATGAAAAGCCCAACACTAAAGGAGTGGAGACTGCAAAGTCTGTGTGTCAGCAACAGAACACAATTGCAGCAGAGATTCCACTTGACTGGTTAGTAAGAGGTTATGAGAGACGAGAACAACAGTGTTGACGGCGGTGTTATGAAAGTTGAAGCTTTGGAACATGATCTGTCTGAGTAGAGTGTACAAATGAGGCGATGAGGAAGCTGGGCAGACTTAAGGACTGAAGCACTCCTGCAAGAGGACAATGTTGGAAAGCCTTAGTAAAAAAAAAAAAAAGTGAAAACTGAGTACTGTGTACTGTAGATTACAGAAGCTGAAAACAAAAAAAGACAAAAAATCATGAACACCAATGAAGATCGAACATTAGTTATAAAGATGAAAATACAGAATTATTCAGTGTGAGTTTTTTATTTGAGTGTACAGTACATGCAGTATATGAATTCTCAGCCTTATACACACCATCAAAGATCCTCATGATGTATGAAGGAATATCAACCCAACCACCACTGAGAAGTTTAGTTATTTAGCCTATCTTTTTAGGCTATTTCAGACTGCGCTCTATAGTCTGGTTTTGTGACAGTGGGTGCTGTTATTAATACCTATACAGTGTAATTATAGTTTCCTTATATAATGTATATAGTCACAACAAGTGCACACAGTAATAAAGTGACAATCGTAATGTTAAACTTGAACAGGTCAAATTGTTCAAATGAACATGTCAGTTTAGACTTAATTAATCTGAAATTGAGAATTAATTAGGAATTCACACAAATGCAAATGAGCAAAGCCAACGTGGAAGAATTTTTATTTCCTTTGTATGAAGTCAAAAAGGAAAAATCTAATGCCAATATTAACGTTAATATGTTTTCTTACAACTTAATGTGTGAATATCTTAATGAATGTGTAATGATATTGTTGGTAATTCATAAAGATTTATGTTTACAGAGTTTAAAAACAAGTTCAGTTTTTTTTTTTTTTTTTTACCATTTTAAAGGAATACCTGCAAGCGAACAGTGCTCAGCTTTGTCTCACAAGGTTAAATTCTTACAATTGTTGCTTAAGATGCTTTACTCTTTCATCTTTCATGGTTGAATTTACTCCTACACCTGCATAGTTCAACTAAATCTCTGAGTTGAATGAACAGCAGCAGCGTTTGTGTGAACATTCCGGTAATAGGCCTAATTAAACATTATAACTAGTCACATCAAATACATTTATAATACTTTCTGGGGAAAAGGTTTGTTTGTAGCAAGATTCCAAACGCACCTGATTTGTGTCTAAGGTTGCAGGTACAACCTGTTTTGGACCTGCAGGTTGATATTACCCAACATTAGCTCAGAATCTGTTTCTGAAAGGAATAAAGTGAAAGAAGGAAATGTTAGTATAGGAAAGTAAGTTAGGACCTATTATCACTTGCGTTATTACAGGTATACACAATCATTTTCTTACTAGCCATGTTAATGAGAAACCACAAAACCCTCAGTCCTGAAATCCTACCAACGACGATATGCAAAGGAATAGCATCACGTCTGTAGATTACAAAGCATTGACACTGGAGAATTCTCTGAAAAAATGCTATATAAGGTCTCCACACTGACAACTAGGTCAATACTACTGTACAGTTTGGTACATTAATTTCTTAGTTGTAACATGTTGTTATTAGATAAATTATGGTGTACAGAATAAGAGTGACTACATTAACATAAACCTGGTATTTGCTTTGCAGCTGGCACTACCACACTAGCTGCTGTTATAGAAAATTCATCAACACCTTCTGACCCATCAGAAAAGAGAATAGGTCTTTGTAAATGCTTATGATACATTTAGGATGTTAAACACTTTTGTCAAACTATTTTTTAGAGTTATTTTTTATGTTACTGCACAATTTTTTCTAAAGCAACACACACATGTGCACACACTGCAATTATCTCAAGTGTATGGATGGAAAACAGATCAGAGGAAACCCAACTCCCATCGTCTGTTATTTTATGTGGTACGCAAAGATTGTCTAGTGTGTTGGATCATTTTATCTCCTCAGCATGTTTGCCATGAAAATGCCTTTGCTATGAATTTCCTTTGGCAGCAGTCCATCACAACGACCTACAGTAGATTTGAAGGAAATCAAAGCTTTGCCACATACGGCTATTGTACATGCTATATTATACACCTGTGTGTGTCATCTGCGTATGCCAGTAAGCAATATGGTGCATGTTGTCCAGACTTTTTATTATAAATATATTATAGGTGATACATATAATTGTGACAGTTAAATTGCTTTGATATATGATCTAATTAAACAAGTGAGCCTATGGAGAGAGTGTTAATCTCAAAGCATTAATCAAAGCTTTTTAAGTCCAAACATGCTGTTCTGTGAGCTCACTCCTTTAAGATTGTTTTGTCTCCCCTGAAGATGGCTATCTGCTAAAGATGTTCCTCTCTAAGATCAACAACCCTGTTTATTCCATCATATTCCCTCATTCTTTTTAGATAAGGCTCAGGAAAGTCAGGAAAAGTGTTTCTTGTTGATGTATCTCCAGTCAAAGCTGGCAACAAAATCCTGTTATTTACTTTACGCATTTAGTTGAGTAGGGCTTACAGTCTCACATAACATACTGTATGAAGTCATTTATCTTTTAATATCTCTCATGATGGGTTTTCTGTTTTCATGTATTTAAAACCGAATCATTTACTCAGGTTAAGTTAAATAATTTACTCAACCTTCTGAACCACCAGGTTAAATTAAATAATTGAACCTTAAATTAAATCAAAGTAATATTTATAGGGTTTTTTTTTTTAATTATTTATTTTTTTTTACTCTCGCTCAAGTAGACTTGTAAACACAAAAATACTCTGGCTTCATTATTTTCTGCCATATTTGTCTTCCTGCGTTTGTGTGGCTAAATGTCAGGCATGCAGTCCATCATATTTTCTACGTAGTAGGAATACATGTGTGCATTGAATAAGAAGTCAGATGAACTTTACTGTGTGCTTAAAATAAAGAAGATTGATTGTTACAAGTAAATAAATGAAACATCATTAAATCATTGTATATAAATCTTTGATAACGCTAAACAGTTGTGTAGTAAAAAGCAGAGATTATAGATTATTCTGTTATCTTCACTGCTTGTTCTTCTGACCACGGTAACAACTAACATGCTTCTTTTTCTTAGATGTTCTATTGTCTAAACTTACTTAGATGGATGGATTACTTTTTATCATAAAGCCTTATCGAGCAGGAATCCTGACATTGGATGACCGTTCTAATTTGGTTGTAATGACGTTGCGATGACATTGAACTTCTGGACAACATTTTTCTTGAAAGTTTGAATGACTTGATGTTGAGGTAACATTGAATGTATGATCCAAAGACAAAATTATGAATACAACCTAAAAACAAATTTTCCCCTTTATTTGGAACACTTATACTTTATTTATTTGTTTCATTTACTCTCGAAATTACCAAATCACAAAATAATGAGGTGCATCTTAGCTCCCAAATTGATGTATTGTAATATGGTGTAAACATCAACAGCATGTCCCTCCCTAGTGGTTCAGTGGTAAGTACACAGTGCTCCCACTGCAGTGACAAGAGTTTGAATCCCTCTCAAGCTGTTTATTTGGTATAATATTGCTTTTCGCATCACTGCCAGCAAATATTCCTGCTGAGATAGGAATTCATCCTGCTTTTTCTGTGATACCTAATATCGATTTGATAGTGACATTCTTTTAGTGACTATGGTGATAGAATTACAGCATGCTTTTAAGGCAAGAAAGAAAATCAAAGGTGTTAAATGTGATGTAACACAGGTTCACTATTGGTTCTAATAGTAATGCTCTATATGTTATCACCCATGTGTTATCATCATCAATCAATTTTCATGCAGGTACCTCTCATGGTTACACTTAATATAACAAATGCCAGTAGAAAACCCCTATTAGTTACACAGTGCAGTGCAGAAGACTTGGGCACTCTTTATAGGTTTTAGATCTTTATTTCATCACCTTTGCATGGCTGGTTCAGTTTAAAAACATTTTATCCAAACATTACTTTTGCAACAAAAATGTTATGCTTAAATTTTAATAAAGAAAGAAACATGTTAACAAAGCAGACTATTTGGGCTAAACAAAAAAACTGTAGAAATTGTACAGTAGGTTCACTCAGACTCACTGCTCTTTCTAGTTGTGTTTGTTTGTTTGTTTATTTTAAAGAAACATTGAATTCATTAAATTGATGATTTTTTAAAACCATATTTTAAACTGCTTTAAAACATTCCTTTGCTTATGTTGACATTTGTACACGAGGGGGATTAGACTTACTAATGTACATGTAATATCACCTGAAAGATTGTTCGTTAAGTTGGAAAATTTACTCATTACCATTTGAATGGCATTAATTCTTTCTGCTTAGTGATCACGAACAATGCAGGGTGTGGAGGTATGCAACAAGCTTGTTGTGTATTGCAGTTAACATGGCTGTATGTCTCTAATGGTCACTGAAGCACAGCATTAGATCATAACAGGAATAGATCACTGAACGTATATGAATGTAGACGAGTACAGAGCTTTACGTCATTTTAGAATCCACAGGCACCTGGTCTCTGATGTTGGTTTCTCTGTAAACAGTCACAAAACTTTTATTCCACGTTAAAAAAGTTTCCTTTACCTCAGCTTTAAATCTCTATTTTTGCTCTGATTCTGCCATGGAAATGTCTGCATCTGTTGGCAGGAAATGTGTAACAGGAAGCTGCTGGTGTCCACTGATTTTCACACAAGACAAACACAGGTGCTTCCATCCCCCATTTGGTTATTTCCTGTATAAATATTAGCTTTAGAAAGCAAGGGTTTGATATAGAGCTGATTTGTATAGAGCAATATTTGCTGAGTATAATTCTTTTTAATCTATTTATTCTATTTATTTGTTGCTTAGCTCTTTAAACAAAGTAGATTTATTTACCATAGTACACAATTGCTTTGGATATGCCAATCGTTATGGAAAATCAGTCATTGTAATTCTTTATTCAATCAAAATCAATAACATTATGAAATGTTATTATGAAACACAACCATAATTTTGATTGCTATGCTAAGAATGTTATCTTCTAAACTAGCTGTAGTATAGAGTAGTGCTGCACAATTAATCGCATAGCAATCGAAATCGCAATATGAGTCTGTGCATTATCTAATCACAAAAAAGTGCAATTTATTACAGGTAATGTATCCTTAGTCAGAAACAGTCAGTAAAATCATCTGGCGTTTTGCCTGAAGTATACTGAATATGACATATGAACTCAGAGACTTACCTTATGCTAAAACAGTCCAATATACAGTCCCGTTTATCAATGCATTGCTTGTTTTAAACTAGTTTTATGGGTGTGGTTTTGGTGACCATGAAAGGCTAATTTAGTGCTTTTTGAAAATTGATTTGAATTAATATGATGCACTTGCAGTTATCATGCTGAATGAAAAAACATCAAAGAGACAAGAAAATCACAGATGCCTTCACAGTATTTAACAAAGGTTGTGGTGGTCTTGTTGTGAAAGAGAGATTTCAGAAATTAGAAACACATAAGACCAGAAATATATGTTGCCTTCATGCAATTTCCAAAATCCAAAAATATTTTGTCTATATAAAAATGTTTGAATAGTAAATCGTGCACTTAATAGTTAAATATTATAGTTTAAATTGCAATCACAATTGCAATATGTGTCCGTTTAAATGTAATGTAAATTTGTAATCAAATAGCACAATAGAATGGAGATAGAATAGAGTAGTTGGTGTGTAGTTTTATGCTCTTCTTTGTTAGCACCTACTTGAGGCGAGAAGACTGCAGGTGGCAAAGGCCTTGAATAAGCTTTGTGAAACTATTTCCTTATGTCTAATTTCTACCAATTACCTAATCTCTATTTTCACCAAGGTTAAGATACAGTAGTTGTGAGGCATAGCATAGATAATTTTTTTATTTGTAAAAGTCGACAGTTTTGTTGTTGTTGTTGTTGTTGTTGTTGTTGTTGTTGAGGCAGAGCGTGTGTATATATACCAAGTGTGATTTAATATCATTCATACTGCTGGAAATTCCAAATTCTCAGTATGACATAACATACCTGAAACATAGCCTTTTGCCACCTTTACCACATGTGCTCTAAAAGGATTAGCTAGGATTATGAGTAGTGTCTCACACAGCAATCATGTATGACACGTCATGCATTATTTAGAAGCTTAATACTCATACACAAACTTATTTAACTTCACTAGGATGTGTGACTTTTGACAGTACTGAGTCCTGTATCCACACCGAATATAATAAATGATTCTCATCACAGAAAGTTAGTTTTACCTGTTTTGCCAGCATAGGATTTTTTTTAACTTTTCTGAGTAATATTACCAGTTTTAGAAGCATTCAGATTAAATCAGAAGAATAAAAAAAAATCTCACGCCTCTTGGACATTCCACATGGACATTCTTTTGAAGCAGCAGCGCTGTACATTTGATTAAGTTGTCACAAGCAGTCTCTGTGTGTGCAGGAGATATGTTAAGTTGTTTGCTATGTGAGTAGCAGGTATTTACTTGGCTCAATTGAACTCTCAGGATCTTCTAACCATTAACCAGCCACTCACATTGTTGCATACGTATTACATTCCTTTGGGGTCTTTTATCAAGGACTCACACACAATATGCCACTTGTTTGTCTGTGCCAGGTGGAAACCTAGATAATGTTGTGCCAGGCTACAAATCTCAAAAGAGCAGGTCAACAAGCAAGTTGTGCTGAAAAGTATTTTTGTTCTTTGGATTTGGCTCATGGATATAGAGATTGTAATTCCTAATGTCAAACATGCATGTTCTTGCAGATATAGCATTAAGGAACCGATAAGCAGAAGCAAAATTCCGTTTTTTTTTTTTTTTCCAAGTACCTGGTACTAGGGAATTTTTAATTGGTTTATATTTGGAATTGATTTTCCGTTCCCAACCCTACACCCTGCTCATTTTTCATTATGACCATGCTCAGGCAAGACATCCTTCTGCTTTTTCTTAAAGAAACTTCACCTAAACCACATTTTCCTCATCTGACCAGTGCAGCTCAGAAAATTTCTAGATATTTTTTCTAGATCTCTACTTAGAACAGTAAATGTGTTGTTAATGTATGATATCACATTACCCAACATGTGCAGTTTTTATTATTTGTAAAGATGCACCCATTAATTGACCCTTGACCTCCATATCTTAGAGGAAGAAAAAACCAGAATCGGACAAAATCGGTATCAGGCTTTTTAAAAATAGAAAATCTGTATTAGCTAAGAAGATTGCAATCGGTGCATCTCTAATTGTTTGTTTGAAAAAAAAAAATCTGTAAGTAGATTTTTTTTAAAACCATGAGTAAATGGGCTTTTATTGTCTCTAGTGGCTATTACTTTCATAATTGCTCTCAGCCATTTTCAACCACGAGCCTAACAAAGCTCATGCTCTTAAACTCATCAGAGGACCAACTTTGCCTAGCCACAGGTCTTTGGTAAACAACACTGGACAGGTTTTAGTCAAGTTTTATATACCATCCATCATAGAAACTTTGAAGTTCTAAGAAGCAAAGCGCTTATCCATGCTCAATGATGGCTTCATTTTCCAAGCCTAGAAATTTAACGAATGAATGTGGTACTTCATATATACTGGTCCTTCTCAAAAAATTAGCATATTCTGATAAAATTCATTATTTTCTGTAATGTACTGATAAACATTAGACTTTCATATATTTTAGATTCATTACACACAACTTGAAGTAGTTCAAGCCTTTTATTGTTTTAATATTGATGACTTTGGCATACAGCTCATGAAAACCCAAAATTCCTATCTCAAAAAATTAGCATATTTCATCCGACCAATAAAAGAAAAGTGTTTTTAATACAAAAAAAGTCAACCTTATAATTATGTTCAGTTATGCACTCAATACTTGGTCGGGAATCCTTTTGCAGAAATGACTGCTTCAATGCGGCGTGGCATGGAGGCAATCAGCCTGTGGCACTGCTGAGGTGTTATGGATGCCCAGGATGCTTAGATAGCGGCCTTAAGCTCATCCAGAGTGTTGGGTCTTGCGTCTCTCAACTTTCTCTTCACAATATCCCACAGATTCTCTATTGGGCTCAAGTCAGGAGAGTTGGCAGGCCAATTGAGCACAGTAATACCATGGTCATATTAATGATTTTAGTATCAAAATAAATGAGAATATTACTTTAGTTACCTTTATGAAACCTTATCA